>LPNX010152043.1:0-74273 GCA_001517045.1 Pseudotsuga menziesii | reverse complement strand
CTACATATGTGATTCATCTGTTATCATTGAATGGATTCAAGGCAGATGTAACATTCAGATTATTCAGCTAACACATTGATATGCATGCGAGAACAAAAACTCTTTTTTCAGTCTTGTGGGGAAGGCAGGGGAGTGTCGCTCTTAGCCTTAGCAGCACTTTAAAACTTACTAATAGTTCAAAACACAACTTACAGCACTGTCACAGCTCGCACTCACAGCTGGTTGTGACTTGCTCACATAGATCACAAAACTCAAATAAATTCATATATAACTGTTGCAAATGGATGTTACAGCCGACAGTAGCTGGTTTACAACATTCATGACTTGTGTCATAAAACAATCAATAGTCTCGCCGTCCTTCATCTTCAGATTCCCAAAATCCCTTCTCAAATTCTGCAACTTAACATTCTTCACCTTGGTCACACCTTGATAGCACGTTTCAAGAGTGTCCCAAGCTTTATTTGAAGACTCGACACTTGATATCTTTGGAAAAATGGATCCACTCAGGCCTTACTGAATAAGACCAAAAACTTTATTATCCTTTTTCTGATTTTCCTTCAACAAAACACGCTCAACATTTGACAGAGCCAACTCAACAGCTTGATCAGCTCGTTCATGATACCCAATCGTAACAAACTCCCAAATATCCTGAGCACGCAGGATAGTTCTCATTTTAATAAACCAAGTATCATAATTTCTTTTAGACAACACAGGAATTTGTGGCTACACTACACTGTTGTTAGTATCCATCTCAAACAAATTACTCTTAAAAACTTAACCACGCTCTGATACCACTGTGGGGAAGGCAAGGGAGTGTCGCTCTTAGCCTTAGCAGCACTTTAAAACTTACTAACAATTCAAAACACAACTTACAACATTGTCACAGCTCACACTCACAACTGGCTGTGAATTGCTCACAGAGCTCACAAAACTCAAATAAATTTGTACACGACTATTGCAACTGGCTATTACAGCTGACAATACCCTACAGACAGTGTTTCAACTAGCTGTTACAGCCAACAACAATTAACACGACTATTTTAGCTAGTTGTGACTACTAACAATCACCTACAACACACTCACAGCTCTGTTACCGTGCACTTGTTAACGTGTATGGGCTATTAAGCAAGTCAAGGGTTCAAACCTCATTGCAGCATGAGATGCGTTGTGGGGGTCAGCGTATTCTCCTAGAGGTTATAGTGGTAGAGGCCGGAATCGACCCCGTGTCATGCGAGTACAAAACCGGCTAGTTGCCGATTACTCCATATACAAAAAATAATAATAATAATAAACAACATTCACATCAAATAAACTCTGTTTCGTTCAGCTTTTACTGCAAACTAGCATAAAAAATAAGACTGAGTTTTTAAAGTAAAAAACAGAGTAAAAATAAAATTACACATTAAACTTTAGAGTTTCAACTCTGTTTCTATTTCTTCGTGTATCACTATGTGTATAATCACGATTACACAATTTGTATATATAGTATTCCTACTAAGTCGACCATTAAATTGTTAATTGACCTTTCACTTATACAAAACATAATTATTTCCAGTCTGACAGAAGTAAAAATCAACGCTATCTTTTCAGAATTTAGATGTGCATTGTTGGATTAATCAAAATCGCTTTTCATATTTTAATAATATGGTTTCTGTCAGGTAGTGAGGCGGTGTGGCGGTTTGGCGACTCTTCAAAGTTTTGGTAGTTGCAATTTTGGGTGGTGATGCCTTTTCAGAACTCCGACGGTTGATGTTACCTCTTCAGTGTTTCAGCACGTTGTGGTGGAGTAATTAATCCAATTCTAACAAATATATTCTCATATATACTATTCAACATATTTACAAAGAAAATAATATAATCACTGTTAGATTATCTAAAAATGCACTACAACTTGCGAAAAGATACGTGTTTGTAGAAGAATTCATTGATCATATCTGCATTCACAGAAGTATGCAGATATACTTTATAGCTCTATTAGGTGATTCCTTAGTTGTCCTTCTGGTTTTGTAGCAGTATATACTTATATATTATTTTGATATATTATTTAGATGTAGAGATACATGAGCAAGATCTTTTGGACATATGGATGGCTTTGGATGGGTTGGTGATATGATCTTCTGATCAAGATCTTTTGGTTACAAGTGGATACTTTATATTGATACTTTTATCCTATTAAGGCAGGGATCTAGTTTATCCTTGACACTATCAATGGATAGCGGATAGAAATTGTAACTTTGATTCACCTTGAAAAATGTTCTTTATTTTAACAGAAATGCTAGGTATTTGATTCGATTCATTTAACCACCATTTAACTCACTGGATTGTTTCCGTGATTTCAACGGTATAGGGTTTAACTGCTTGTTGGCATACCATTCATCAGAGTGTATTTAGTGCTAGCATTTAGGTAAACCTTCTTTGAGCTAAGAAGGACTCAAAGTATTCTATTTTAACATTAATCAGAGTGTATTTAATTGTTTGATGGAATACCATTCATCAGAGTGCTAGCACTCAAGTAAACCTTCTTCGAGCCAAGAAGGACTCGAAGTCTGAGATTTTAACATGCATTTTTTTTGTTAAGTTTAAGAGGTCAAAAGTACTCTTAGTTGTTAATCCACTCCTTTTCTTATTATTACAGACTTCTTATTATTACAGACTGTAGTATGCATTCCCCTGTTAGATGGAGTGCTGGAGCTAGGTGTAACAAAGCTAGTAATGTTGTTATCTTAATAGAAGATCACTTTTTTACTGCTGTTTATTTTTTTTATATAAGCAATGGTGAGAAAGTATATAGATTGGAAAAATCTTATATTTAAAAGTTTTTTATTTAAGCAATGGTGGAAAGTGATGTTTTTTTATTTAAGCATTGGAAAATCCTATATCTAAAAAGTGAGTGAAGTAAGGTTTTTCATGGTTGAGTAATTTTTTAAATTAACTTCTTAATTATGAATAAGTTATATGTTGTTATTTATTATTTATTCTCTATACTTAATTGTAATTATTTGGCCTTCATTTAGTTAAATAGGGTTTTTTTCTAATAAAATGGATTGTATGAAAAAAAAAAAGGCTCTAAATATCTTGGGTTTTTTTGAGCTTCTCCACATGTTGATTGGAGTAGATCTACTCACCTTTTTTCTGAAATAAATTTGGTAAGCATTATCCAAGACAATCTATCCTATTAAAACAAATGAGAAAATCTGATCGCTTTGCAAACAAATTTTCATGTTAAACATTTATAATTTCAAGAAGAAAATCTGATGTAGCATTTTGATGGAGGATTGGGAGCCATGATGGAAGGACAAATTTCAGGATATGCCTGGAGTGCAAGACAAATTTTCAAATACAGACTCCACTATAAAGTAGAACTTGTGGAGTTTTTTTGGGGACTACAATATTACATTTTTTTAATACTATGCATTTTTTCAATGAATCATTCCTTCTCATACTTTGTTTTATCATTTGTGTTAGAGGGGGAGTTATGCGTGCACATTTCTATGTGTTGGTTTTTCCATTTAATATAAAACGAAGGATTGAATCTTCTAAAAGTTTGCTATATTTTCCTAAAGTTTGCTATACTAGTGTGTAGAAGGAGATCTTTCTACATTCTTTGCTTTTTTTTTAATATTTCCACAGCTGTTGAGATATTCCAAGCTAGATGTTTATGAATGTATTTATATTTAAGGAAATCTAAATTGGCACTTTTACCCTGGTTAGAATGCTTTAATTGCAACTTTTGAGAAAGATAGAAATAAATTTATGTATTATGAAGTATCTGTTGTGATTTTCCTCACATTGCACTGTGAGAGATATATATTGGGATTTTGCAGAACTCATTATGCTGGGACCTATTTGACTTAGAATGTGAACAATTTCTTAATCCATTTACTGTAGCAGGATGGATGGACTGTGTTTTTTTTTTCAATTTTCTCGCGTATTAACCATGCTTCATAGAAATTGATAAAATTAAATGAAACATGTGATTGAAAAGATGTGATGTCGGCCTACACTAGTCATCTCGATCTGCAGTAAGGGATGTAACTGCCTACCGCGGGTATTGGTCTTGGCTAGTGCTTCTAGGTATCGAACTGCATCTTGCTCACATGGATCTAGATATAGCTATCGATCTGGGAATGCATTTCCAACTAGTGCTTAATCTACTGATGGATCTACGGGATTTACTAATACTCGTATCACTTAATTGGGTGATGAATTGATTGAGCAATTGATTGAAGCCATGGGGATGGGTTATAGTGTTTCCAGCTTCTTTATCCTCATTTTTCTTCTCGTTTTAACTGAAAATTTGTGGTCACCAAAAACTCTAAAATTATATAACGTAAAACATGCAGGAATCAGATCATCTGCTTACAATTGATGCTGAAGATATCGACAGCAAAAGAAAGCAAATAATCAAAGGGAACCTGCGATTTCTTGAGTAATAAATTTTCATCACTGCGTCTACATTGAATAAAAGTGTTCACACTTCGTAAATAAATGCCATAAAATCTTTCCACAAATTAATTCACTAATATTTACTAAATGTCTTAGAATTTAAAATATTTGACATCTTTTAGCTTAATATTTATCTAAAGATATTGTTATACCCAATTATGATGCCAATAGGTGCCCAATACAAAATCATAGTCTTAAAATCATCACTGTTGAGCCTTCACCATGGGAAGAGTGTACTGGTCCGAATTCATTTCTGTCCCAACAATTTTCATCTAAGTTATGCTCCAAAGGACCGTGGAGTTGTTAGATATTAATGAGGAATTGCTTAAATTAGAAACTGTTGTAGCCTTATCCTTATTTCCCTCTTTTGTTGTTAATCAGATCCTGATTTGTAGGATTATGTTACTTATTTGAACAACTATATATTTGTAATAGTCTCCTCTTAGTTTAATAGGAAATAGAAGTGTTTCCATTCTGTTTGTGTTCTATTTTGCATACTTTGATTTGGTATCAGAGCTGAGAGGCTGAGTGAAATCCATTCATGGCTGCGTGGGAGCAGTGAAGTTTGTTGTGAGAATCCCTGAGTGGGAGCAGTGAGGTGTGTGTGGAGGTCATTTGGATGATCCATGCTAAGGTGCAGCCAATCAAAGGAGTTTTTGTGTAGCTGCGTGAAGAACGGAGCTCTGCTAGGAGAAAAAATGTAGTGTGCAGTTTGTGTAGCTGGTAATCGTGGCAAGGATATTAATAAGCCCACTATCATACGCAGTTGGGGATTCAATACGCCATCACTAGCAGGAGAAGGTATTTTTTGAGTTGTTTAATTTTATTGTGCAGAAATGTAAATTCATTTACAGATCATTATCTGAACGAAGCATCCAAGCTTGATGGAGATAATTACATTCACTGGAAATTCAAGATATTGACTATTTTTGAAGCGTGGAGTGTCTAGACTATTGTAAATGGAGATGAAACCAAACCCACGGGTGTTGCTGGTGCAGACTGGGAGAAACATGAAACAAAGGCAAAAGTGTTGTTGCGGATGTCTATCAAGGACAACATAATTCCGCATATCGGAGATTGTAAAAATTCGAACGAGACATAGGAGATTTTGAAAGGTTTGTATGAAACTACAAAATCAAATAGAATTTTGTTTCTCAAGACTAAAGTATTGTCCATGAAAATGGAAGCTCATGAGAATATCACCACCTATGTTTCCAGAATTAAAGATTTATGTGATCAGTTAAGTGCATATGGTGATAAGGTTTCAAATTCTGACATGGTAAATATTACATTAAAAGGTTTAATCAGAGATTATCATGTCTTTATTTCAAGTCTAGGAGGTAGAGAAAAGCCACCTACATTTAATGAGCTAATAGGGATTCTTCTACAAGAAGAAGAAAGAATGAAGGTGTTTGAGATGGACTCTCATACTTCAGAATTAGCTTTAGTAGCAAAAGGAAAAAAACCATATAGAGGCAAGCTATGGGACATAAATAGTGCAGGAAAGTTTCAGCCAAGAAATAGAGGTATGACTCAATCAAATTTGATTTACATGATGGGAAAAATGATTGTTGTTTTAACTGTGGAAAACCTGGTCATTATGCTAAAGATTGTTCTAAAAGGAAAGCTAATGAGTCCAAATAGAAGTTCAAAAAACATAATGGAAATTATGTGAAACCTGACACCTATATGAATGATGGTTTTAAGAATCTAAAGTTATTTTTGAAGCTACATTGTCTGCAGAAACTGATGATGAAAATGCATGGTTCATAGATTCAGGTGCCTTAGCTCATATGTCTTGTGTCAAAGAGTGGTTTGATGAATATCATGAGAGCACAGATGCAACACACATATATTTATGAGATAATAGATCTCATAATGGAGTAATATGTGTCAATTTACCTTATGGTCAAAAGAAACAGATTCATAATGTGTTGTATGTTCCAGGCATAAAAAAGAATCTGATTTATGTTTCCACAATAACTGATCAAAATCTGAATGTAGAATTTATGCAGTCTCACTGTCTTGCCAAGGATATTCAAAATCATTATAATGTCATAGCCACAGGGACAAGAATTAGAGGACTGTATAATCTTTATGTAACAAAGTCCAATCATCAAGCACTGACATGTACAACAATGAAAACTGAAGAGTTATGGCATCACAAGTATGGACATCTTAATCAAAATGACTTAGTGCTACTTCAGAAGAAATTGATGGTCGGAGGCCTTCCTATTTTGAAAAATCAACATATAGAATGTGAAGCTTGTGCACTAGGTAAGCAGCACATGGAAGAATTTCCAGTGCATAAAGAGAAGAAATAGAGAGAGATAATTGAATTGATACATATTGATGTCTGTGGACCCATGCAAACCACATCACTTGGTGGTACAAGGTATTTTCTTATATTTATTTTGATGACAAATCAGGATTAGGCTTGGGTTTATTTTATAAGGAAAAAGAGTGATGTATTTGAATATTTTAAAGAATTTAAAACTATGGTGGAAAAGCAGACATGCAAATGCATCAAGATATTCAGATCTGATCAAGGTGGAGAATATACCTCAGGAGATTTTGATAGCTACTGCAAGAACAATGTGATCATTCAGCAATTCACAGTGCCTTCTACACCATAGCAAAACGGTGTAGCTGAAAGGAAGAACATGACATTAGTGGGATGTGCTCGCAGCATGTTGAAAGGTAAAAATATCTCTAATGGTTTTTGGGAAAAAGCCATTAACACTGTTGTTTATTTGAAAAATAGAAGTCCAACTAAGATTCTAGATCTAAAAACGCCTTTTGAAGTCCTTTATGGCTATAAACCTGAAGTTGGTCATTTAAGAATATTTGGTTCCAAGGAGTTTGCTCATATTCCCAAAGATGAGAGAAGAAAACTTGATGCAAAATCTATTAAGTGTACATTCCTTGGCTATTGTGATGATCATAAGGCATACAAACTGTTTGATATTAGTACACGTAAACTCATAGCAAGCAGATATTTCATTTTTCATGAGAATACAGATGATGAAATAAGTAACTATGATGTCTGGCATACTCCCTATGAAAATGATGTTCATGTCAAAATTGATATAGATGATGAACAAGAATAGGGAACATGTACAAGAACATGGTGAAAGAAGCGTAGATACTCCAACCACTCCTACGCCTTAGAAAAGAAGAAATGAAAGTGAAGCAAATGGTGGACTGCAGAGGAAATCATCACGCACAATTCAGATACCCTCCAGGTATAAAGATTATGCATTGTTGACACTAGTAATGAATTTTGTAGAACCTATTTCTTATGAACAAGCCAAAAATCATAAGGAATGGAATACTGCAATGAATGCAAAATATGAGTCAATAATGAAGAATGAGACTTGGAAATTAACAGAACTGCCTGAAAACAAAATTCCAATACGATGTAAATGGCTATATAAAACCAAATCTAATGCAGATGGAAGTGTTGACAAATATAAGGCCAGTTTAGTTGCAAAAGGGTATTCACAAAAGGAAGGAATTGATTATGAAGACACTTTGCACCTGTAGCTAAGTTAAATACAATTAGAATCATGATTGCATTAGCTACAAAATACAATTGGAAAGTACATTTGTTAGATGTTAAATTTGCATTTTTGAATGGTGATTTAAAAGAAGAAGTTTATTTGGTTCATCTTGAAGGATTTATAAAGAAAGGACAAGAGGATCTTGTCTGTAAGCTTAAGAAAGCTTTATATCGTTTGAAACAAGCACCTAGATCTTGGTATATTAAAATTGATTCATTCTTTGCTCATAAAGGTTTTTTGAAAAGCAAAAAAAATCCTAATACGTATGTCAAAAAGGATGAAAATGGGAATGTTGCTATGGTATCCTTATATGTTGATGATTTGATTATCACATGTAGTGCTTCTCACTTGATTGAAGATATTAAAATTCAGTTAGAACACACATTTGAAATGAAGGACCTTGGTGAAATACATTATTGTTTAGGTCTGGAAATATGGAGAGAAGGTAGTAAAACAATGATCACTCAAAGTAAATACACAAGGGAGATTCTGGAAAGATTCAATATGAGTGAAAGCAAGCCAGTGTCAAGACATTTAGAACATAATGTTAAGTTATCTAGTGTTGATGAAACTAAAGAGGCAAATGGTATTTAGTATTGCTAGTTGGTGGGAAGGTTAAACTATCTTACCACTGCTAGACCAGACATAGCATATTCTGTCAGCATCCTTAGTCAGTTCATAGCTAAACCACTTGAAAGCCACTGGATGGCCGCAAAGAAAGTCCTTCGATGTCTGAAAGGAACTGTTAATTTTGGTATTATGTATACTGATGATTGTGATGTTGAGTTTACATGTTACTCTGATTTAGATTGGGTAGAAATCTTGATGAAAGGAAATCAACCTCAGGAGATGCATTCAACATAGGTACATGGGTCGTGTCTTGGAGCAGTAAGAAACAACCAACTGTTTCTTTATCATCAACAGAAGCTAAATACAAAGTTCTATGTAATGCTACTTGTGAAGATGTTTGGTTAAGGAGAATTCTTGAAGATATTGACCACAAGAAAATGAAGCCAACTGTTCTCAAATGTGACAATCAAAGCTCTATTAAATTGACACATAACCCAATTTATCATGCCAGAACTAAGAATATTGAAATTTTCAACATCATTTTGTAAGAGAGAAGATACAAGAGATGGAAATAGACTTGATCTATTGTAATACCACTGCTAATGTGGCTGACATCTTTACCAAGTCCCTTGGAAAGATGAATTTTGAAGAATGTAGGAAATAGTTAGGTGTGGTAGAAAATTCATTTCTTCATTAAGGGGAAGTGTTAGATATTAATGAAGAATTGCTTAAATTAGAAATCGTTGTAGTCGTATCCTTATTTCCCTCTTTTGTTGTTAATCAGATCTTGATTTGTAGGATTCTGTTACTTATTTTGAACAGCTATATATTTGTAATAGTTTCCTCTTAGTTTAATAAGAAATAGTAGTGTTTCCATTCTATTTGTGTTCTATTCTGCATACTCTGTTTGGAGTATCCTATGGTTTTCCTTCACGACTTACTGACCAGTATACCTCCCTTGGTCCATTTTTTTTATTTTCCTCGTCCTATTGACTGGGTACCCATTTATTTCTATTTTTAGATATTAATAGAATCCTAATCTATTGGATTTGAAATATGAAGATGACTAACAACCAAGTTTGATTTTTTTTTCAATAGGGGTTTCATCACAAAGTGCATTTTTGCATGCAAAAATAGTATGGCTTGCATTCTTTGGCATTCAACTTGCCATGTCTCGTTTATTAGACTTATGTATTCAGGAAATATTACAAACATCAAGTAGTCTCCATATTCATCCCACATCATGCTTCAGTTGTATCATAGAATTTAATTAGAGATTTTATTTCTATGGTCTTTGTGTTTTTAACAAGCTTCTGCATATTATGACTGGTAGCGATTTGGACTAAATCACTACCAGTAGGTCTGCGAACAAGGAAAGTTTTCCATCATGCAGTTTACCCTGGTCAGTTAACAGGCCTGTCCATGATGATATTCAGGTTGTTAAAGGAAACTCATGTATATACTGTATACAAACTTCTCTTTGTTTTAATTCTACTAGGGGATTTTGTTATATTTAAAAGATGACAACATTTATATATTACATAAAATCTTTATATGTTTGTGGAAAGGTCCATTACTTATATCTTTTGTTTTTAATTTATAAAGTGTTATCATTGAATAATATCTTTTGTTTTTAATTTATGAAGTGTTATCATTGAATAATGGCAATGGCTTGTAAGTGTTCACCAAAAAGCTAAAAAGCAATTGAGACTTCACAAAAAAAAGTTAAAAACAAGTTATGTATATTAAGATCAAATTTCATGTTAAATTTTTTTGTCACTTTTAACTATATTTTAAAGAGCCCCATCTCATAGAGGACTGTGGACTATGGTTACACATGTTTTATTGTTTAAGGTGAAATAGGGCTTAATGGGCAGTTGGATTTCCTAGTGGTTTAGTAAATAAATAATCTATGGAATAGAAACACACCTGATCTAACAAAATAATTTAAAGATGGATCTAATGAATAAAATTAACAATTAATGACACGTATGTTTAGTTAGGGGATAACATTATTAAACGTAATGTTATCCCTATTAAATAATAGGGGAATTAAATAATTGTTTAACTATGTTATTAGCTATTGATTTCAAATAAAAAGATTGCTAAAGCAGGAAGCCGTAGCACTTAAATTCAAAAGAAATATCAATTGAGCCTGAGAGATACATGTAGAAATATGAAATTCAAGAATGCATGCCTACCTAGTTGAAAAAATCGGTGTTGTTGACCTGGAAAACCAGTGATGATCCTTAGATTCATTTTCTTTGGGATCTTGATCTCGATCTTTAAAGGATAATGTTATATATTTATTTTTTTACTTTGACACTTTATATATCTTTGATGTTTATGTTCTTTCTCAAATTGCACAATTTTTCCTTCTATATTCGATAGTGGCTTGGCTTATGGCTCTCCTAACAAATTAGAGCCCCAAGAAATTTTAGACGGCAGCGTTATAAATTAAAGTAGTGACTGTTTATAAGTTAGAATAACATTTGGCTCTTGGCCTATGGCTTTCATAACAATGTCGAAGCCCAAGAAATTTTAGATGGCATCATTATCCAGTAAAGAAATGACTCCTTATAAGTTAGAGCACCATCCGTCTCTCGACGAGTCTCTAGTGACGATGGGAGACAGCTAAAAAAAGAGACGAGGCTACAACATAAACTAGAGTGTTTGGTAAGAATCACTTGGAAGATCGTAACAATTTCTATTTACATGCGACATCCAACATGTTTGGGTTTATTGGGTAGAAAGCCATGTCTATGGTTTAAAGTGCTTATTGTTTATTTTTATGACCAAATTTTATATATATAGAATTATGATACACCTACTATTACTATACTTTTAATTATAAAATTATCATAAATTTAATAAATACATCTTAATTTTATGTCATTCAGAAAACCAAATATATAAAAATACAAACCTTTATTCATATTTTAAAGGCTTAAAGAAACTTAATTTTAAATCTTCGTAGACATATACACCTTTTTCAAACCTTTACTCAATGATTTACATTCAAGGTGAGGACTAAAGGATTCGAGTGATTTGATACTTCGCCACCTGTGATAAGAACCTAAAAGTGGAGAGTAGTAAATGACTACATTTTCAAAAAATTCCTATTTACCTTCGATACAATTTATTATGAGATGAACTTCCTACTTAGTGCAACTTTTAATATATGTTTTTCAATAGTGTGCACATAAGTTATGTTATCTTACTTTTTTAATAGTTTTCTTATATTTTAACATCTTATGTTAAAAGGTTGAAATGTCCATGTTTTAACATCTTATGCTAAAAGGTTGAAATGTATATTTAAATTAGTTGGAATTTGACAACTTATTCTCTCTCCAAATCCAAAAGAAAGATTGTCCCTTCTAGAGATTTATTTAATTTAATTTTTTTCATTAAACCCCCTTTCAAAATAAGGCGTCCATGTTGGAAAAATATATATATTTAAAGAAAAGTACCATTTATCTTAGCCTCTTGCAAACACACCAGTGATAGTTTTTTCCAGAGGAAAAAATACCAGTCTTTATTATTCAGATGAATCAAAAGACATCATTTACATACCAATATGATGACTGATAGAACAGTTCGTCTCATGCAAGACAAAAAATACAAGACAGAACATCAATACTAGAAAAAAAGTCTGATCGTAGCAGACTTTACTCATCATCCCTGAATAAATTAGGTCAGAAATGTTGATAAGGATCTGAAGTGAACTTTAAACAAAACATATGAGAGCAAATACAGCTGGCAGAATGGACTCTAACTGATCAAAAAGTGATACATCACCAACTGCTGGAATCATACACTGCATAAATCAGCAACTCTAAAATAGATCAAGACTGCCTTGGTTAATAACCAAACCATCCAAGATTTCTGAAAAGGAGACAAACCCCATATCCAAATGCAAAGCTTTTTTTGAGAGTTCATCTGCCAGCGAGTTATGCTCACGAAATGTGTGTTTAAATATCACCGGAGGGGCCAAATGAATCAAAAATCTTATATCTGAACACCAATGCATCAGTGATGGAACATCAAGTGCTGAAATTTTGTTGAGCCAAGAAATAATAACCATGGAATCACCATAAATCAACTGCATAGGAATTCCCATCAAAAGACCAACTCTTAAAATTGCCCAAAGAGCCAATAATTCCGCTCTTGTATTCGTGCTTCTTCCACATCCCATAGAAAAAATCAAGTAGTGATAGTCATTGATATATATCACAAATCCTGAGCCTCCTCTATTTTCCGCAGCAGCTCCATCAAAGAAACCACAAGGAAAGCTTTTTAATGGAACAGGACCAGGATTATGGGATTTATGTGATAATAACGGCACAGGGTAAAAATTAACCAAACTTTCAATCTTGGAAATCGAAGCTGAGAAGGATGGTTTCTTGTTTTCAAATAAACAATGATTCCGATGAAGCCAGATCCCCCATAAAATAAACAAAGGGAGGTATCTGAAAGGGGCAGCATGCGCAGTTGAGGTGAACCAAAGATTCAGGAAAGAATAGACAGTGCTATAAACTGGGAATGAGCACTTGAACTTAACCGCAAATTGGTTGAAGATGCTAACAGAGAAGGGACAGCAAAAAAATAAATGGTGAATATCCTCCAGATTACCTTCACAAAGGACGCAGCGACTGGGTCCCATGAAGCCTCTACTTTGCAAGTGATCCCAGGTTAAAATTTTTCCTTTGAGCATCAACCAAATGAAGCATTTTAATTTCAGAGGAACATTCAGGGTCCATAAAATTTTCAGAACTGAATCATTTATCTCTGAACAAATATCAGAAATAATGCTCTTATACCCTTCAGCAGCCGCTTAATGGACCTGTATAGTTGTTATGAGACTAAGAAATAGAATCAATTTCAGAATTGAGACGAATGCGGCCATATTCCAATCCTCTAATATAGTTGTCCTAGGCTACTTTCTAGTCTCCAATAAGGCCAAGATCTTCTGATGAGAACCAATATCCAGTAGCCGAGGGAGTTTGGTTATGGGCTTGAGCAAGGGTGCAGATGCTATAGTCTTCTAAGTAATCCCTTAAATCTCTTGGCAAAACAAAGGAAGATCCCATACCAATGAATGGATCTGCGCCCAAACTGATGGATTCGCCATTCCCTACTTTCCATATTATGCCTTTACCAATCCAAGATAAAGTGAAGATGAAACCCCTCCAGATAATTGAGGCATTCCCAGAAATGAAGTTCTTTTCCTTGAACCATAAATGTAAAGGTTTATTTTTCAGGTACTTAACAGAAATTAGAAGATTCCAGATTCCCTTGCTATTTAAAGCTAGCCAAAAGCTTTTCATCCTCAAAGAGAGACTGAAGCTGGGAAGATGTTTAATTCCCCAGCCACCATGAGAGGTAGGACGAGCCAAGAGATTCCAATCCACAAGATGGAATTTTTTAGTCTTTGATGAAGAGCCCCACAGAAACGAGAAAATCATCTTTCTGAGTTTATCTAAAATAGAGATTGGAATTGGAACGAGAGCCATCCAATAAACTGGTATGCTTGATAAAACAGAACGAATGAGGACGAGTCAACCTCCCAAAGAAAGGAATCTATTTGTCCAATGAGAAATTCTCTTTTCAAATTTTGCAACCAGCCAGGGCCAATCCTTTACCAAGTATCCTGAAGGCTTAAGAAAGTAGCCAAGATAACCAAACCCTTTTCTTAAATCATCAACTTTGAAAGGGAGAATATCAGTAATTTTATGCAGAACATCCATATTCAGATCTTTATGGAGAAAGCTTGATTTGTTCACATTAATACTCATACCTGAAGCTTTCCAAAAAATATCAAGAATGACTTTGAAGGCTAGCCATTCCTCAAATGTACCCAAGCCAAATAGGATCACGTCATCTATAAAAAGTAGATGAGTGAGAGAAAGTTGATAAGAGATTTTGATACCTTTGATCTTTCCATTTCACTTTGCATCCTCAATCAACAGACTAAGCCCTTCTATGACCAAAATGAACAAGAGGGGGGATAGAGGGCACCCCTTCCTGATTCCCCTAGAGGCAGAAAAGAAAGAAGAAGGAGAACCATTAACAAGGATAGCAAAATTGGCTGAAGAAATGCATCCCATAATCCAGTTTACTCCAACCAGGGGAACCCCAATTTGGATAAGAGGAAGACAGATGAATGTCCAATCAACTCTATCAAAAGCTTTAGATAGGTCTAATTTAAGAATAAGAGCACACCTTTTTCTGGAATTGACAGTATGCAGAACCTCTTGAGAAATGGCTATAGGCTCAAGAATTTGTCGATTTTTTAGAAAACCAAACTGATGAGGAGAAATGGATTCATCAAGAAAGGGTTTTAGCCTCATAGCTGCAACTTTATAAATGAGCTTATAACAGAGGTTACAGAGAGAAATGGGATGGAAGTCTGCAAAAGAGGAAGGCAAGTCAACCTTCGGGATGAGAGCAAGGAAAGTAGAGTTGAGAGCATGAGACACTCTACCAGAGATCCTAGAAGCTTCCACCATTTTAACAAGAATTGGGCCCATAATATCAAAGAAACGCAAATAGAACTCAACCGGCCATCCATCCGGGCCCGGAGCCTTATCTTTTTTAAAAGCTTTAAATCCTTTTCAACTTCCAAGATGGTGACGAGTCTAGTAAAAGCATTTATCTTTTCAGGACTGATAAAGGATGGAAAGAGACAGATAACCTTGAGTTGAGCTTCCAAATTAGTCAAATGATCATCTTCAAACAAAGACTTAAAATGACGAATACCAAGGTCTTTAAGGCTCTTGTCATCTGAAACCCAATTCCCCAACTCATCTTTAAGACTCCAAATCGCATTATGATTTTTGCGGGCTGAAGCCACAACATGAAAAAACTTGGTATTAGCATCCCCTTTTTGAGCCCAGGTAATTCTGCTTTGAAGTCTAGCTAAATTAATTTCATGATCAAGCAATTTCTGAAGATCATTTTTTAGAGAATTCAATTTTAGCTGTTGATCTTGATTTAATATTGCTGAATGAGAGGAAAGGAGGATAGAACTTATTTCCTTTTCCAGAGCAGTAGACTTATCTTTAATCTTTAAAGTTTCTAATTTAGTCCAAGTTTTAACCTTCTCCTTTAGAATTCTAAGTCTATCATGGAAATCCTGCATAGCATCCAACGAAGGGTTTGAAAGAATACAAGGCCATTCTGAGCGAACCATATGAATAAAATCCTCATTATCTAGCCAAGATTGATTAAATTTAAAGGGGTAGGCACAATGACTTTGATGATCAGTCCATTCAAGGATCACAGGGAAATGATCAGATATCCCACATCTATGAGCCCAAACTCTATATCTTTGAAGCGAGCTGACAAGCTGGTCTGATAATAAAAATCGATCCAATCTTTTTGAAATACCATCTTCCCCTATCCTTCCATTCCTCCAAGTAGGACCAGCACATGGCGAAGCCACATCCACTAAATGATGGTCAGAGAAAAGTTTAGAAAAAAAAAAGGACCCAAAGGGTCAGGATGCGCTTTGGAGCCCTAGATCTCGGAGGCATTCAGAGTTAGATTAAGATCTCCTGCTAAAATAAGATTTGGGAGAGAGAGAAGACCACCCAAAGCCACAGCATTCCAGAAAGAGTCCCGATTGAGGTAAGTACCATAGCAGTTTAAGATTGAGAGATTGAGGGAAGATCCCCGGATTGAAGCTTTAAGCAGAATACCAGCAGCAGTATGAAAGGATTTGCATTTAATGAGTTTCGGATTCCATCCAGAAAGAATGCCTCCAGAAAGTCCATTAGAGCTAAGGGCACAAAACTCCCATCCCGGGCATAGTTTGGAAAAGGCATATAAGGCAGGATAGGGACTAGTCATGGTTTCCTGAAAAAGAACAATATCAGGGGAGAGAGCAAACAGTAAATGATGGAGGCCTTTTTGCTTGGCTAGACCCCCCAAGCCATGAACATTCAAAGATAGGATGCGCATTAAGAGACCAAATTATCAGGGGTCGAAGCTCTAAGGACCCGATGTGAAGGGGAAGTGTGAGAATGGTCTGCTACTTTTAATCTCTCAGAAAGAGGGGTATAAGGAGCCTGGATTACCTCAGAAGAATCAAGAGGAGGCTTTGTGGGCTTCTTCTTCCGCCTAATAGTAACATTCTCGAAATGAATTGAATCGAGTGGGAGAACTGAGGGGGAAAGAGGGGTCTTATCTGATAATATACTCAAATATTTTTGCAAAGAGGGATATTCAAAGGAGGGGGAAGCTATGGGGATAAGAGGAGGCGTATCTAAATATTGAGGCCCTGACTGGCCAGAAGAGGTAAGAGGATGGAAGTCGGCTTCAGAGAACAGAGGGATGGGGGAATTAACAATCAAAGGATTCGAGGGATGGGCAGTTCTTAAAGAAGCAACATCAGATACTCCAGAGTGAATTGGAGCTGAGAGAGGGCAAAGTTCAGGGGCTGAGGGGGCAAATTTCTGAGCCAATGAATCAGTCTTAGGAGGGTCCAGCAAGTCAAGCTTCTTTGGAGGAAAATCTGAAAGTGGAGAAGAGATACCCAAGGAAGGATTAATGCCCGAAGGTGAAAAATATTTTCTGCTGCTAATCACTGAGTCAATCAAGGCCAAATCAAGGTCTGACACTTCCCCAAATAAAGAAACAACATTATTCAACTGACCAGGAGAGGAGATATTTAGAGCCGGAGTAGTACAATCCTGAGAAGAAGAAATTAGTGGAGATTTAACAAAGGATTCCTACAACGAGCACTTAACAGACCCATGCCGGAAAGAAGGACATGCTCGACGCAAGTGGCCAGTCTCCTTACACACACTGCATCTAAAGGGGATGCCTTGAAAATCCAAACGTTGAATAAACAATCGCTCATGACAGAGGATCTCTACTTCAGCTGGAAGGCCTTTTGTAATATCCAATTCAATAAGAATTTCCGCCTTTCTTTTATCATAGGAATTCATAAAATCTTCCTCTAACGCCACAAAACGCCCTATTGTATTTCCAACTCCTTCCAAAAGGGATAGATTCCAGAGCGGGAAGGGAAGCCCTGGAAGAATTTCCCAAAGATGGCGTTTTTTCACTCTTTCTCGCGTAGGATCAAAATTCACATGCCAATGATCTAGCACTAATGAACCATTACCCACTCTCCATAAGTGGCTAAGAACTTCTGAGGCATGAGATTCCTCTAAGAAGACAAAAACTATCCAGCCCCTAACCAGCAAGCTGATAGCTGGAACATAGGACAGAAACGGTTTCCAGTGTTCAGATGCCCAGGAAAACTAGTCTTTTTTTTCCAAGGAAACATATTCCATCCTACCAATTAGTGCACGACGACACAACGCTTCCACCCTATCCAAATAGATATTCTGTCCAACAACATAACGAAGCTTTCCTTCCAAAGTTTTGTAAGCCTTTGCCTTTCTTTGTCTCTGGAATCGAGTAGAACTATGGTCTACTCTTGGGTCGAGAGACCCATCCTGGGTCTTCATCATCAGAAAGAAGGAAATAGTTTTCCAGTAAGCAGTCCTCAAAACGGAACAATACCTTAATCAAAAGCAAACCATCCAATGGTCGAAAGAACCAACAGGAAATAATATCAAATAACCTTTTTGAAGACAGCAGATGTCGAAACCGGCAGAGAAGGATCAATCAACATATAAAGAAAGACCGTCGAGACCCCAAAAGTACAGAATACAATCCAGAATGCCAAACAAACCAAGGATGCATTCGACATATAATCCCAAAAGAAGCAAACGCCGGAAAAAGACGGAAGTGGACAGAAATCTACTCGAAAGCCGGAGAGGACGCAGGACCCAAACAACACAAACCCAATACAATCTGCATCCAATGCCAGGGAAGATAAAAAATCAGCCAAAGGAAAAACCACAGATAATGAGACCGAGACTAAGAAGGGAAAATCGCAGGGTTAAACCCTCCTCACTAACCCTTTGGCTAACATATAGGTATGCTTCAAAACGGAGAAATCTCACTGTGAACTTAAGACAAACGTAGAAATCCAAATAACTAATGAAAATAGCAAATATCGCTACTGGCACAGAAAGGGTCAAATAATAAGACAGTCGAAGACCCCGAATACCGAATACTATCCAGAGAGTAAGGCACACGAAGCAGAGATATAATCGATAAATAATCCCAAAAGAAACAGACGCCAGAAAGAGAACGATAACCAAAAGAGGATAGAAATCTTCTCCTAACCCTCAGTACTTCGAGAGCCAGTGAGGGCTCAAACCCAAACTACACAATTGCAATACGGTCCGCTTCCTAAGCCAAAGAGAAACAAAAAAACACATACAGTCGAAGGATAAACCCCATATAAAGAGACCGAGTCGAGAGGAAAATCGTAGGTTAATCCCTCAATACTAACCCTTAGGCTATCAAATAGGGATACTTCAAAGCGAAGAATCCACACTAAGTGCAAAGGATAAATAATAATAGCCACAAGACTTAGCAGACAATTCCTATAAATGTCAATGCCGACGGTGAGGGCGAATAACCGTAACACCAAAAATCGAGAACCAGCCCACTACCACCATCAGGACAACCAAAAATTCACAAGCAACCGGAGGATAAACCCTGGATAAAGAGACCGAATCGTTGTAAGAAGGGTTACACGCTAGGTAAGAACCCTCATCATTAATCTTTTGGTTTTCTGATCGAGGAACAATAAAGCGGAGACAAAACTTAACGGACAAGCCCTAATGATGCCAAATCCCGACAGTCTCTATCAAAAGGACAAAACAACTGTACAAGGACAACCAACTCCACCACATCTGGAAAAAACGAGAAGTCATCTAGGCGACGTTCAAAAAGGTGACAGAACACAGAGAGCAGAAGCAATAAGACACGGAAGCAAGACCAAACCCATACCGGCTAAAATGAAAATGTAAATAGCAAAACTTCCCACTTCTTTTAAACTGGTTGGTACTAGTCCTCGATTATGAGGAGGGACTCCAGTTGCTGGTAGCGGCTAAAACAAAGTCAAGCAGTCCAACAAAACCCATGACAGATATCAGTTGGAGGGTGACGGAGATAGGGTTTCGGCCAAACAATCCAGGAGCCACAGAAAGAAATAACCCAACAATAACGCCAAATCAAAAATGGAATTAAACAAACCACTCCGGAAAAAACCCAGAAGAATAAAGAGAGACAAAGAACAAAAACAGGAAGCCTTATTAAGCAAGAGCCGAAACAAAAATGAACAGGCTGGGAGATAATGGTTAATGATACGACCAGTACCTCGAAGGAGAGCATCGAACAACGCCATCCTTTCTGAATCCTGAGAGAGCACCGACCTGCTGGCTGCAAACAAACCCTCGCTCGCCCATCTCTTCCAACCAAAACCCTCAACACACCAGTAATAGTTGCTCAATACTTGGCAGAGTGGTTTGAGAATTTCCTTTTTTATATGGATTTATGAGACACTAGCATTTCATAAAAATAGTCAAATATTTTAATGAGTGGATTTTATTTCTATCTCCTATTGTTGCACCTTCCACATGTCCAATCCTAAAAACTAAATTTTGACCTACAAAATTATGTAAAAGATCTAAATATGTAGGCAATTTTTTTCATAAAACTTTACACACAAATATTTTTGAATTGTGTAGTAGTTTCAGATGTAACAAAAACACCTAGTCATATTAGGAAATTGGAAGTTCTTGAATTACAAAGTTGGAGAATTTCACGGCATCTATTTCGACGATGATCTCCTGTAGGTAGCTTAGCATTGAAGATACTAGACTATAGAGGTTTGTATAGTAATTCTAGAAGATTATGAGGAGCAAAGCAAAGAGAGTGAACACTCGAAGATTTCATCGCACTTCAACGAATGTTTGTTTCTTAAAGGAGTCAAGAGCCCTTTGCATCTAAGCCATCTAACATTTGACCACAAGAGTTAAATGTTTGTACAATACAATACCTCCCACTCTACACTCATTCCCAAAAAATTATTCACAAATGGAGGTGCAAACAACAACCCTAAGTCGTAAATGTTACCTTTGAGAAATGCAATGATTGCACAAATTGTAGTGGTTTTCTAAGTAAAATGGATCCGTGCTTACTTAGAAAATAATACAGAATGACAACTAATATGAAAATTTCTCATGAGACCACCAAGTTGATCTTTTTTCCTTTTTACCATTTTTTTTTTTAACAAACTCGTGCTTCCCTAAGTTGATTGTTTTCCTTTTACCAATTTTTATTTATTTTTTAACAAACTCATGTTTATATAGAAAAAGATAAAGATTATTATTTTTCTTTTAAATATATGAAATGATACACTAATGAGGACCAAGGAAATCAATTTATTAGTGATGTTTTATTTTAAATATATGGAATGATATATCAATGAATACAAAGGAAATTGATTTATCAGTAATTCTCAGCGATTATGCAATTCCAGTGAGAACGATAGTGCATCAATACTAATAAAAGAAAGTGCATATTTCCCACAAAACTTGAAACGGTTATTTTATCCCACTCGATTTAAAGGGAAACACACCAATATGTTATTATATGATGCATTCTTAAAACCCATGACTAACATGTTGTATAGATGCAACATGTAAGGAAGGGAAAAACCTCGTAATTGTGATTCTTATTTGTTGGGCATAAGGCATTTTTTGTATTTCAATTCGTCTTTGTAATTGAGTTTTCAATAAATAAAAAGAAGAAATTAAAAATTTAATTATATTTGATCTCAAACAAAAAATAAATTTAACATAAAAAAATATAAATAATAATAAGTAGTAAAGTGCAAATATTATTATGGATTATTATAGAGAGGAATTAACAACATTACAGAGATGAATTAACGGGATTACACATACCTATAATTTGTATATACCAGATCCTGAACTCTATCTCTGTGCCAAACAATTTTTTCTCTTTGCAAAACTCTCTCTCTCTGTGCAACTTTGTGCAAATACCTGAACTCAATACAACCTGCATATGCAACCATATTCTTTTAAAAAAATGAACTAGATACATGGCATGTGACATATGGAAAGCTACACACATATAAATAGCCACCTATGATCCATGCAAGGTTCATCGACTTCTTTGAATAGATTCCCAAGTTGTCAGATTCATTCATCAAGTATAGAGAAGATGTCAGAGTTGTCAAAGCCGATAGAAGCAAAAAGAAAATTTGACAATAAGAGGGGTACTTACAAAAACATTATGGATATTGGTAAAAAATGTTAAAAACCATATAATAAAAATCTGCAATTACCATTGCACGAAAATCAAAACATGAATGAAAACACAATTCCCTACTGATAGTCCCTTTTAAGCAAACAAAACTTCAAGGTTGTAAACCTGGATTTAGATGTTATATTTAAGTTTGAATTAGCTTTCAGTTAATTAATAACATTATTATTTCGTATCATTTGGACAAACAGCTAGATGATCCCCAAAGGTCATGGGCACAATTACTGTATAATGATACATGTGCTACAACAAATGATATTGGTAATGCTGATGAATCTCGAAAAGAGGAACAAGAATCATTGGTACTGGGGTTTTAAAGAATAATTTTCCAGATTTATTACAAATTTTGCTTGCCTCTTACAAGTTTTTTTTGTCAATCTCACCTATCATAAGTGGCCTTAAATAAGTGTGAAAGGTTTTTGCAGAAGTTGAATCGAATTGATTAAATGGAGAAGAGAAAGGTTTACCACATGGTTATTTACAACTATTCAAGTGGGTTAGGTGCACTGATTCAATTACATGATCATTTTAACTAGAAATAGATGTTCAAATATACACCCGCATTTCAAAAAAATATTATGAATTATTTTTTCATAATATATAATTGTGATATTTTCAATTTTATTATGACATTTACTTTTAAATAATAATAAACCAAAATTATTAACAATTAAAAATTATTATGAATTGTTTTTTCACAAATTACTTTAATAAAGAGTGATATAATAAAAAAATTACAACTTCTTTTGTAAATAAAACTTGTATTACTTTATAGAACCAGAATTACAAAGCAGATAATCATCTAGAGCAGCCCCAAAACTGGGGTGGCCTTGACCCAATCCAGCTGGACCCTATCCGGATTCAGACTTGGTCTATTTTGCAAAAAATATACAGAAGTTTTCCATGTCTTCCAGTCCCCCCTTTTACATACAATCTTATCATAATTATTAACAAAATTACAAAGCTGTCCTTCCCCTATCGAAACAAAATTTTTGTAATGCCTATAAATTCGTAAATCCCCATTAACTACATATTTACCACTACTCCTACTACATCGAATACCTAAGAAATTGCTAGTAAAAACTAAATCCTGAAAAAACTCATACATTAAAGAGAGTCAGACCTGACCAAGAGGAGAAAGACCCCAATGGGGCACCACAGATGGGGCGGGGGGGGGTGCCGCAGCTACCGGCTGGGATACTGTCGTGTTGGGGAAGCTCACTGGACCTCCCGCTTCCAGTGGATTGCTTCTATTGTCCCTTTCCCGTGGCCAAGCATACTCCAGAGCTCGTCGATCAACTGGGTGAAAAGGAAAACCCAAACTGGCCGCAAGGATGTCAATTTTCTGGTGCATAGTGTGGCATTCGCTATTGTGATCTTTCCAGAAAGGCACTGGTTCTGTTTCCCCTTCTCTCTTGGCTTCCTGCATTACTGAAGAATGACCCACCAGGCGTATAGTCACCCAATAAGTCATCAGTGTACGATCGTAGGCAGAGGCATGTCCTACAATGTTTCCAGGATCTAGGACCTAATCAGCCACCTTTGCATGCAGGCGTTCCTGCGGCATACCTTTCACCTTATCCCATAACTCCTCGACCGCCCTTTCCACCTCCTTGCGAATTCTGAGCGAAATGTGCTCTTTGAAATGCTCGGCCTCCTCTTGAGCCTGGAGTTGAGCCCTAGTGGTTTGACGGGTCCGACGCATAATGGCTTTCCCTTTTTCAGCAGAATGACCAGACGCTTCTCTAGTGCAAACATCCCTCTTGAATTGCCGCTTGGGGGCCATAACACAGAGCTGCGGGTGGAAGGAGAGCAGCAGGAAGCGGTGCTGGGATGCACCCGCAGAAGCAAACGCCAGAGAGCAAAATGGGGCGGAGGTAGAAATCGGGAGCCTGAACTCTTTGCTTCGTTACTCAGTGGTGTGAGGCCCGACCTGCTCAGAATAAGAGAGAGGGGTGCACGTGGGAGCGCTCCCATCCCTGACCTTAGCGTGTGTCAAGAATATCATGAGAACGATAGCCCTCGTACCAGAGACAACACTGTCTTGCCCGTGGTAATTAAGAACCCAATCCTGCTGACGATCCTGTTACATATCACCTATCTTATCAGTCCTAGCAGCATGAACCAAAATTATGGTGCAGTACAGCCACCAGAACCGACGGGTATTTAAACCAGAGTGACCGCACAACATTAGTCTGGCCTCGTGCAGGCTTGCTCGCGCCTCCTATCCCCACCTTTCCTAGCACCTTCCAGACATGCCATCTGTGCCTCCCTGTCCATGTCCCTTGCGGCCAGATGGCCACACTGCTGGGCCCATTCCTCCTCTCCAAAAGCCTCCAGTCTGTCGCATCAAAATCCCGGTCCACCTTCCACGCCAGTATTTTCCAATAGGTTGGCAGCTTTGTTGGCCTCCCGTTTGACGTGGCAGAAGGAAATTGCCAAGTAGGAATGAAGGAGAGCGCGAAGCTGGTCCAGCCGGTAAGCAAGGCGCCAGCTAGGAGATACTTTTTTAAACGTCTGCCCATTCGTCAACCGCTTAGCTGTCTGGATGAGAATGTTGGAATCGCCTTCGCTGATCGCAGGAAAATAGCCACCCTTGATCAACACCTCGAGGCCACAGATTATGCCTTCCAATTCAGCAGAGTTATTGGTATCCTTCCCTATTGATCCCAATAACACCATCGTAATCCTGCCATCGTGGTCGTGGCAAAGACCCCCAAATCCCGCCGGACCCAGATTTCCTTTGGATGCACCATCGAAATTCAGCTTGAAGACTTGAGGGGGAGGGGAAGACTAGATGTTCGGGCTAGAGGGTTGACAGATCTTATCTCATTGTCGTAGACCATCCATCATGGATCTATCTAGCCCCCAATTTGCAGCAATCTGAGCTTCTTCACGAGGGATAATCTTGTCCTGATCATGCCACTGCATGCATCGAATGGAAGATAACAAGTTGTCCTTTACCATTTTCCACACCACCTCCACATCTTTACCCTGGTCCCTGAAAATCTGAGCATTGCGTTCCTTCCATAAGCACCACATAGCCATACCTGGGAAGGCTTCCTAGATTGTTATGATGATAGGGTTCTTGTAAGCTTTTGGGTGCCATTCTCGTAGAGTTTGAGATGGTTGGCCGCGCCTTTTATTACTCCATTGAAATCCCATCGCTCCTTTGTCCCACACTGCTGCTACATAAGTGTAGCTGTCCAAAAGATGGTTCATGGATTCCTCCTCTCGGTAGCACAAGCAACATTGAGAGGGTCCTTATACCCCCCACTTTCGTAAGTTTTCACTGGTGAGGATCCTCCCCCGGACAACTAGCCAAACAAAGAGGGCAACCTTGGGCCAGAGGTTCACTGCCCAAATTTTCTTCCATATGTCATAAATCGTGACGTGACGAGTGATCCTGATGTTATAGGCCTCCTTAATGTTAAAGGAACCTCTAGTTGTGTTTCCCCATCTTAAGACATCAAGACCTTCCTGAATCTTGATGAAGCGTTTGCTCAGTTCTTCCTGAAAGGCCTCCCAATCCACCTCACTTGTGGGCTCAAGTTTCTCCTGAAATTCCCATTGATGATGCTCCATGTGAGCTCCAAACATCCAAGACTGATTCACCTAGATATTTCCCCCCTCAATCACCTGATCCTTGATGTGAGCCCATCTCGGATCTCTGCCAAGGATGGGATGCTGGTTCCACAAATCCTCCCAAAATTTTTCCCGGTTGCCATCCCTGATCTCCCAGAAACTATGCTCTTGGACTATAGTCTTACTAGCCAATGCTTTCAACCATATGGGGGAACCGCTTGGGGACTCGTTGAATCTAATCAATTGCTGTATAGGCATGTCTCGAGCATATTTTATGTGCCAGAGTTTGGCCCAAGGCTCCGAGGTGTGGTTTACCCATTGCCACCAAACTTTGGCTCCTTGGATCTCCGACATCACTTCAGGGTCTCTGAGGCCTAAACCTCCATGCTCCTTTGGCCTACAGACATCCTCCCAATTCACCAGAGAGAATTTAGCCTTCTCCTCGTGCCCCCCCGATAAAAAATTGCATTGTAAACTTTGAATTTCCTTGAGGATAGACTTGGGGGTGGCCGAGATTGAGAAGAGGTAGGTCGGCATAGCCTGCAAAATGGATTTGACCAAGATCAATCTGCTAGGGAAATTTAAGGGACGCAACACCCAGCTTGAAAGTTTTTGTTTTAGTCTATCCAAAAGCTCCTGCTAGGACTCCTTTTGTGGCCTGCCTAACCTTAGGGGAATCCCAAGGTATTTGGATGGGAAAGCCCCTCTCGAAAACCCCAAGACCCTTAAGATGTTCCTCTGAGTGGCTAGAGGAGTGTTAACAAATAAGACCTAAGATTTATTTGGGTTGACTACCAAGCCTGAGGCCCTTGCGAAGAGATCCAAGCTATTCTTGAAGTTGAGCGCTTCTTGGACTGAAGGGTGCCCCATGAGCATAGTATCATCAACAAAATGTTGATGAGTCTTAGGTGGCACCCCATCATGAGCCTTTACTCCCCTTATTTCCCCATGGCCATCCTGGGCAGTGATGAGATGACTCAGACCCTCATCCATTAGGATGAAGAGGAAAGGAGACAGTGGGTCTCCTTGTCTAATACCACGAGAGGTCTGGAAAGTGTTAGTCGGAGAACCATTAAGGAGGATGTTGAAGAAGGGCGTTGTGACTAAACCCATGACCCACTCCACCCAACCTTGAGATAAACCATAGGCCTCCAACATCTTCTCCATAAATTTCTAGCTTAGTTTATCATACACCTTTGCTATGTCAAGCTTGATCATCATACCTGGAGCCCTCGTGATTTTGAGCGAGTGCAACACCTCGTGGACAAGAATAACCTCATCCAGGATTTGTCTTCCTTCCACAAAACCCGACTGCTCTGGGCTAATAAGCTTCGGAAGAAGGGGTTTGAGCTGATTCATAATGAACTTGGAGATAATTTTGTAAATGACGTTGCATAACGCTATCAGTCTAAAATTGTTAGGAGTGTCTACCCCTACCTCTTTGGGAATTAGAGTGAGGAAGGTAGCATTGAAGGCTTTGAGGAATCCCCTTTTGGTCCTGGATTCCTCCATAATACCCAACACGTCCTCCTTGACTAGGTCCTAGAAGTGGTGAAATAATTTGGTTGTGAAGCCATCAGGTCCAGGGTCTTTTCCCAGGGCCATTTGGTTGACAGCTTCCTCAACCTCCTGCATCCCTATTGGCTTGGTCAGCATTTCATTGTTTTCACCAGTGACTGCCCTAGGAACTAAGCTGGTGATTCGCTCAATATCCCAAATTCTATCCCCACCATATTCATTGAGAATCTTAAAGAAGTGTTGTGTGAGTTCAACTTCAATCTCCCGTCTGGTTTCCACCCTGTTGTTGTCCTTTTTCCTAAGTTTCTAGATTCTATAACTATTCCTGTTCTGGATCACCGAGTTATGAAAGAATTTGGTATTTCTTTCTCCCTCCTGCATCCATTTAACCTTTGTTGGGGCGCGCACCCTAACGGCCCTTAAGGTGGGTAACTCCGCAGGTCTATGAGATTTTGTAAGCGGAGTTACGACTCAAAATAGTCTTAGGGGTGTCGGGGTTGAGTCAAAGCCCTCTTTTTGTAATAAACCCATGGTTTAAGTCCAGGGCTTAGGGTTCGGGGTGCCCATGGTTTAATTCCATGGTTTTGTAATAGTGCGCTGTATAAATAGGCACTCTTGTAAATAAGTCAGGTTAGGCTTTTGATGTAAGATGAAGTGATGCAAAGCTAAGGCTATTTTGTAAGAAAGGTTAAGTCCCAGCTGTGTGCGTGGACGACCTCTATAGCTATGTGCGCAGAGGGTTTTGGGTGGTTAAGAAAATCTGCAGCTGTGTGCGTAGAGCTAGTGGTGAACCACGTTATATCTGATGTTGTGGTTCTTTTATGTTGTGTTTTGTTATGTTATGCATTGATAAATATATATCTGATAAGTAAGATCACTACTAAACAATAACTTCGCTGTGAAGTCCCAATAATGGGTTAAGCAAGTCACTGTTGTTTTATCTATTTGCGAAGTTATATATGTGAATGTCGAAGCTCTGTGTTATATGATTATAAGTTGTTAAAAGCTAAAGGTACAGTAATATCCCTCTTCTGCTTGCAGAAACCTGATTCTGCGGCACCCCATAGCTGTTTTGGGTGAGACTGCAACCTGTTCGCAGGTTGTTGCCGAAAGGGCCAACACTGTGGGTCTTTTGTTGGTGTGAGGTTAATGGTATAAAACCCGGGTCTTCCCTATAGCCCAACAAATTGGTTCTGTTGCCAGTTGAACTCAGTATCTGCTCAAGAGGGGTTTACGTCGTACCTCGAGGGCTATGTTCTGGAGACCCCCTGTGAAGGAAATCGGTGATTGGCTTGATGAGACTTATCTGAAATTCACTGAGCAAGAGAACAAAGATCTGCGTCGTAGTGCAGACGACTTTTTACAAAGGTATGTTTTTTGTGATGTTTATGAAATTTTCTTTGGTAGTATCCACATAGAGTTGCACCAGTGATTGTCCAGATTGACAAAGAGAAGGACGAACTTCCAAGACGGTCCATTTCCTGCTTGGACCCCCGCAAGAATTAATATATTGAAA
Organism: Pseudotsuga menziesii; assembly: GCA_001517045.1. NCBI lineage: Eukaryota > Viridiplantae > Streptophyta > Pinopsida > Pinales > Pinaceae > Pseudotsuga > Pseudotsuga menziesii. Next base: position 45,854 of record LPNX010152043.1, on the reverse strand, counting down.
AGGGTGAACAACGAGATATCTCGCGCTGTTGATTTCTAGACGACGCGAACCCTTGAAGCATTTGTGACGGAGTTCGCCATCGACACAAGTACTTCCTTTAGTGAAGTCGACCAACAGTTTTTCAAAGGACTAAGGGGTAAGTTTTTGAATTCATTTAGTTTGAGAATTAAAATGCTATTAGTTGAAAAAGGTATATTGCTCATTGAATCGGACTGTTAGATTTGGTATTACTAACCTATGTTTGCAAGTGAAAACACCTTCGACGAGCAAAGTGGTTTTCTGCGAAGTGGAAAAAGGTACAAGAGAGATTTTGGATCCTATTTCCTAGGTCAGCATACTGAGTCTTCCCCTGAAAATCCCACAGATTCAGAACCCGAAGAAACCCCTTCTGTTGGAAACCTTCCAGTAACCCCGCAGCGCAGACCTGTTATCCCTGAGAGCCCGTTGCAGTCCGCAAGTCACCCTAGCCCGAGTACTCCTGTCGCAGGTCAGTCTACCCTAGTAAGTACCCCCCCACCTATTCCTAGTCCACCTCCAAACCCCCCCAAATCCACTATGGCCCACATGCATGATGATATTAAGCTCCCTGTTTTCAAAGGAACTGGATCAGAGGATCCAGAACAGTTCTGGTTTTTGTGTGAAGCAGTGTGGAATGTTAAGACCATTACGGATCCAGATGTAAGAAGGGCGTAGCTTGTTACTTCGTTCAGAGATCGGGCTTTGACCTGGTTCATGAAATTCTCCAGTAATCAGAGCCATACCTTAGATGATATTAAAGCAGCAATAATCAAAGAATTTAAGAAGCCCAAATCCGAGTCGCAGTGTATCACTGAATTGAAAGAGATTCAGCAGAGGCGAGGAGAATCAGTGTGGGACTTTGACCAGAGGTTCAAAGTTCTGCTTGACCAATTCAGTTTCACCATTGGACCTGCGCAGCACAAGGAATGGTTCATTGCAGCGCTGCTACCGCATATTAGAACTCCACTCATGCAATAGAAGGTTGTTGACCAGCAACAGGCTCTGGAAATCACGATGAAGCTTGAAACCGCTCTTGTCGAGGATAATTCCGGTATCGCTCAAATCCAAGCACAGTTGGCAGCGATGGCTCTGGAGCTGCGCGACATGAAGAAAGGAAAAACCGGTCGCGAAGAGGTCTGGTGCACACAATGTCGGACAGAAGGTCACGAAAAGGAACAGTGTCCTGTGGTAAGAAATTACCTTAATACTGGTGCGTCAAACCCGTTCAACCCTACTGTCCTATATTGTGAAATCTGCCGGACAACGGGCCAGCATCGACCCGAGAATTTCCACCTGCTACAGAGGTATGTGCAATTCCCCAAGAACCCTTATTGTAAATTATGCAAGTCCATAGGACATAATGAAGATGAGTGCCGCAGTTATGACCTCATGAGAGAACGCACCTACGACGCCTATCGGGTACAAAATGAAGGACAGAGCAATGATGGCTATGGTTACCACGGTGGTGCATCCGGTAGAGGTGCTTTTGGAGGTCGTGGGCGTGGTGGTGTGGTTAGCAGAGGTCACAATCAGGTGCTGTGTTATAACTGCAACCAGGCTGGACATCTGGCTCGCGACTGTCGGAACCCGACTACGACATGTTGGTATTGCCTAGCCGTAGACCAGGTGATCGAGCAGTGCCCGCAGTTGATAGCTAAGATTCAGGAATGAAATAGTGTCCCAACTCAGAGTATTCAACTGATTGCTGTGGAGCAACGACCTGTCCCATCCATTAATGTTGTTACCAGGAGTTGAGCCACGACGGACGTGCAGAACACGGACAAACACCCCGACGAGGCTTGGGTTCATAAGGCCCCAGAGAAAGTCCCACCATGTGATATTGAAGGAGAAAAAGAGACATTCAGGGAAGCCCAACAAGAAGCTTCGACGGCCAGATTAAGTACATTGTCCTCCTTTTTACAGAGCTGTATGAAACTCTTAAGAAATCAGACTGCTTTACATGAGTTGCATAAAGTTACTGCTTCTTGTGAACCTCAACAAAGTTCTAGTAAGACACAAACTGTTAATAGAGTCAGCAGAACTGGTAGGGAAATGAGGTTGAATGCTCAGATAGGAGCGTATGATATGACTGATGTGATCTTGGACTTAGGGTCAGAAGTAAATGTCCTTACCAAGCAAACTTGGGAACAAATGGGAAAACCTACCCTTGATTGGTCCCCTATACAGTTGAGATTAGCCAATCAACAGAAGATTGTGCCCCTAGGGCGATTCCCTAATGTACCAGTAGATATTGATGGTGTCTGTACTGTAGCAGACTTTGAAGTTATTGAGATCATTGATGACAACAACCCCTATCTAGCCTTGTTAGGGATTGAGTGGGAAATGGAAAATGCTGCAGTCATTAACCTCAACAAGAGACAGATGACTTTCGAGGGGAAGGGTTTGAGAGTCATAATCCCACTGGACCCTTCTCAAGGAGAAAGGTACAAAGAACCACTCAGAAGTGAATATCAGGATGTGTTGGACCATATCTATAATATCACCGCGAAAGAAGAAGATTATGTTGATCCTACTGCAGAACATTCCTAGTTGGGAAGCTTGTCAGAAGTTCTTTCACCTGAGATTTATGGATCAGCCCCAGAAGGTGTGAAGCAAGTTTGATGGAAAGACTAGGCCTCAGGAACATTTGGCACAGTGTTACGAAGCATGGCAGCATGTACCTCAGGGAGAATGGGTACATTGGTTTGTGCATACCCTAGAACCTTTAACAAAAAACTGGTACGTGGAGGCTGAGCTTCGCCACAATACTGTAAGTTGGGATTGTCTTGTTGATAGTTTTGTGCTTACCTTTTCTACTAATGAAGTGTGCCCAGCTTTAGATGTAGCTATCAGGTTGATCCACACTAAGGTATTTGATGATCAAGAAGTAGTAGAATACCGACCGGATTGGAAAGAACAGGAAGCCAATATAGTAGAATGTCATACCCTCGCAATTGACAAGGATGACGATCCGCACAACATAAACATTCCTGAGTGAGAAGAACACTGCAACGTACACAAACCAGCAGTTGAAGTGCCTGAAGTGACTCAGCCCCTAAAGACGTGGACCGTAAACATTGGGTCAGCAGAAAACCCTAAATATGCTACCAGTGGAGATTATTGGGATGAAGAAACGGTAAGCAAAGCGACCCAACTTCTCCAGGAATATCGGGACTTATGTCTGATGAAGTTCCTTGAAATAAAAGGAATCATTGAAGCTGTGGATGACATGTTGGCGTGGGTAGAAGTTCGACCCCATGTCGTAGATCATGTCCAGCGGTGTCGAATGTCCTTATTAGGGCGCAGCCACCGCTACTGCTTGTGCCGAAGAAGGAAAGGTCTGTCGGAACTAAAAAAATGACCGTTAGAAGAAATCAAATTTGGCGGCGCTGGTACGTTCTCTGTATTTACTGCTTGTATTAATGCGATATTGGAAAATCTACCGCCGTTTGGACAAGATCTCTGTCAGATTTGGTGCCATCAATGCACAGTTATGACAAATTTCGTGGATAGATTCTATAAGAAGACACCCACATCCACAATGTTTGCATTTTTCAGTTTCTTGAGTTTTACAATTGCATCCATGTCATCCGAGCGCGAGCTCCAGGAACTGTTGAGAGAGTTTGAGCAGACGGGTTTGCCGGACTGTTTGAACCAACCACCTGCACCTGCACCCTGTGAAGAAACTCCCCTAGCGCTGACTCAACTCATGCAGACCAGATTTGCTCGCAAGAAGTTCAAGCCTGAAGTGCGTTCTAAACACAACGAAGACCGACACAAGTAGTCAGGTAAAATGCTATAGGACCCCGAGATGCCTCCGTCTAGTTCAGCAGAGGTCCCACCTGCAGACGATGAGAACATTGCACCACAACGTCCACCGTATATCCCACCAGTTCGCCCAGGAGTTCATCCACCGCGGCGGATAAAGAAGTTCACATTACGCACCCCGTCGTTGCCACCGGGTGTGCAGTTGGTCGGGACCATGACAGGGAAAATAGACCGGCTTAAGTATGCTGACCACGACACGAATGATCGTGGGGAGTTTCCACAATTTTCCCCAGGACAATACTTGCATTTCATCAAATATACAGAGACTGGCGTGACATTGCTGGAAGTAAAACAGTGGGCTGATGGCTTGGATCAAGTTGGCCTGCTAAAGATGCTCGATGTTCCCCATTTTGGTCGCATCACACAGGTGACCATAGTGGTCAAGCAGCTGCTGGCGTTGGTACACGACGGCCACCTATGGATAGGAAACAAGAAAATTCCTATCAATGGTGAGCTCATTCATAGGATCACAGCCCTACCAATAGCGGGGCCTGATCCGGGGACTGAATTTCCCTCAAAGCATGAGGATACGAAGCTCGCACAAAGCATGAAGGACCACTTCGGCCTGACGAAGGGAAAACGAGGGTATCACACTTCCGCGATTCAACAACATAATATTTGCTTCGCAGCTGAGCTTTTAGCATGCAAGCTCATGCGCAAGTGCAGACCATATGAAGTGCCTACCCCGGTCATCAGAATTGCTGTGAACTGTGCGAAAGGCTACAGTTACAACTGGGCAGCATATATCGCGAAGGAATTCCTTGAAGACGCTCGCGACGCACAAGAGAAAGGTAGGCCCTTTCACTATTCATGGTTAATAGTCCTCATCGCCCTAGTAGGATGGCAAGAACCCACTAAGGAGCAGTTTGCTGATATACCTCCGGATCTGCCTGGCGCAGTACGCTACGCCTCTTTGTGGGTTTCCTAGGATAAAACCCTACAGCAGATGACAAACTGTGTTTTTGCTTTTTATACATTGAGTATCTCGTATGAGATCACAAAAACCCTGCGGTTCAGTAATGAGTTATTCTCCCAATACGAAGGCGCTTCCCATTTAAGTGCTGACATGCATCATATTTTCATCCAGGCCCGCGCAGACCAAAAGCATCAATGGTTTAAGTTACCGTATGTAGTGACCAAAGATGATATCCTCATCGTTGTTCAACAGTGGCCAGCTGCATGGTTGAAGGACTCAGGAAAAAAACCCACCATTCCCATTCCCCCAGTTACCAATGTGGGCGCAAGCCCTAGTCACACGCAGCAATAAGACCCCCCCCGAAGACAGTAACGAACACACTGAGTCGCAGTAGAGTGAAAACGACCAAGGTGGAGATGATGGGGATGAAGAGGAAGGAGATGACTCGGTCAACACTGTTTCAAATCATGATTAGCAGGGTAAGCGCAAGACATCAGAGACAGAGGAAGTACCCAAACCATAGTCCCGAAAGAAAGCGAAGGCATCAAAGGATAAGGATATCGACGAAGAGTCCGGCCTGACAAGTGTGGAGCTTGATGAAGCTTTATCGAAGCCCATAGAAGTTCTCACCATGAAGTGTTCAGAGTTTACAGATGTGCAGTTGGATGCCATCAGCGGTGTAGCAAAGCACATCTTCGAGCTGAAGGACTTAGCAAAAAAATCAGTGACTGGCACTGCAGCAAGAAGTGCCTCGGTAAGGGCACAACCCGACCTAAGACAATGGCCAAGCAGAGAAAACAAGGGCCAAGTGTCAAGTGCTGCTCTCATCATAACTGAGGCAACATCCCGTGCAGAGATGAGCATGGTAGTAGGAATCGATTACACCAAGATGTCCATGATGGAATTACATCTCTGCCAGTCCGCTATTGCGAAGGAAATCCAGGCCCGAGACCACTATTCGCAAGTACAGTTGCAAGATACCAGGAAGCAGAATGATAGCCTCGTAGCGCAGCTGGAGGCAACAGAGCAAAGAAAGAGGGATGCAGAACATAAGCGGATTACCCTGGTACGAGTTTTGGATGAGACATGTCGAAGTCTTCCTGACTTCGACGTACAGTTGGTAGAAGAGCCAGAACAAAGATTAGGTAGGCTCAAAGACTATGCACAACAGTCGCGCAGTGAAATAGAGAAGCTCAAAGCAAAACATGACGCTCAGATTGTGGAGCTTCAACTCCGTGTCACCCCGGAGAGCCCACCAGAGGTCAAGGAGCAATGCTGAGCAGACATTCAGGCCTCCACAGCAAAAATCTCGGATATTGTGAGCAGCGCAGCAAAGCTACTAGAAGGCAGTGTTGAGGCTTGGACCACACTGCAAGAACATCCAGAAGTCAGACAGCTGCAAGAAACCATCAGGTAGCGACAAACAGAGTTGGATGAAGTAAAGGTGGCAATTAAAACTCTGCCACCTATGGAGAAAATGTTCAAAGTAAAGCGAAGCAATGAACTCCAACAAGAAATTGAGTCGTGCAGAGCGAAAGCAGCAGAAGTGGAAAATTCTATGCAGCCACTTATCAACGAAGCTTTCGAGTTGAGTACTGCTGTGGACACCCAACTCAAAGTTCTGAAGGAATATGATGCAGCTGCGCAACAAAAGGCCAGCGAAGCATCAGCCGCAGTATTGCAGGAGTTGGTCGAAAAGGAGCAAGTAGCCGACGATATCATGCGCGGTCTCAACAACCGGTTCACTATCCTCGCTGACAGAATTCATCTACCAGAAGAACAGCAGATGAGTGCCCCGGGACGAGACACTGGTGAGTCTTAGGGGCCTGTTGGGGCGCGCACCCTAACGGCCCTTAAGGTGGGTAACTCCGCAGGTCTATGAGAGTTTGTAAGCGGAGTTACGACTCAAAATAGTCTTAGGGGTGTCGGGGTTGAGTCAAAGCCCTCTTTTTGTAATAAACCCATGGTTTAAGTCCAGGGTTTAGGGTTCGGGGTGCCCATGGTTTAAGTCCATGGTTTTGTAATAGTGCGCTGTATAAATAGGCACTCTTGTAAATAATTCAGGTTAGGCTTTTGATGTAAGATGAAGTGATGCGAAGCTAAGGCTATTTTGTAAGAAAGGTTAAGTCCCAGCTGTGTGTGTGGAAGACCTCTGGAGCTGTGTGCACAGAGGGTTTTGGGTAGTTAAGGAAATCTGCAGCTCTGTGCGCAGAGGCCTGCTGCTTTGTGCGCGGCTTTGAGGACTTGAAGGGATTTGCAGCTGAGTGTGCAGATCAGAACTGTGGTTTTTGTAAAGAGTTGAATAAAACACAGTTTTGTGGACGTAACCCCTACACTGGGGGTGAACCACGTTATATCTGGTGTTGTGGTTATTTTATGTTGTGTTTTGTTATGTTATGCATTGATAAATATATATCTGATAAGTAAGATCATTGCTAAACACTAACTTCGCTGTGAAGTCCCAGTAAAGGGTTAAGCAAGTCACTGTTGTTTTATCTATCTGCGAAGTTATATATGTGAATGTCGAAGCTCTGTGTTATATGATTATAAGTTGTTAAAAGCTAAAGGTACAATAATATCCCTCTTCTGCTTGCAGAAACCTGATTTTGCGGCACACCATAGCTATTTCGGGTGAGACTGCAACTTGTTCGCAGGTTGTTGCCAAAAGGTCCAACACTGTGGGTCTTTTGTTGGTGCGAGGTTAATGGTATAAAACCCGGGTCTGCCCTATAGCCCAACAACCCTCGCCTTCTGTTGCCAAAATATTCCCTCCTACCTTTCCCTAGCCTCAAGCTGACTCATTAAGTCCTTTTCTTTGAATTTCATGCCCTCATCCGAACCTATTTCCATACCTTGTTTATTAATGAGGTCCAGCTCATTTATCAACTTTCTTTTGTCCTCAAAGATGTTCCCAAATTCCTCCCTGTTCCCCATGTGGATTTTGGCCTTCAGAGCCATGAGTTTCTGCTGAAAGCGATACATAACGATTCCTGGGGGGGGGGGACTAGCTCCTGCCACCACTGATTAACAAGATCCTTGAAGTTTCTGTGTTCCATCCAAAAGTGTTCAAAACGAAAAGGTTTTCCCATAGGAGAGAAAGACCAATCCCAAGAAAGGAAAATGGGCCAGTGGTCCAAGCGAGCTGCCGGGAGAACATCGGCCATAATCTCCCCCGTGCTGTGCATGATATTCTCAGACACCAAGAAGCGATCCAGGTGAGAGGCTGCCAAATGCTCCCCTCCTCTGTTGTTGTTCCAAGTGTACCATCCATTCCCTGTCTCAACATCAACCAGTGAGCTCTGGGATAGAAACTCGCAGAAAACTTCCTGGCATTTGTCCAGGACTTGTCTTCCTCCCTTCTTCTCCCCAAGGTTGGAAATCAGGTTGAAATCCCCATCGAGCACCTAGGTTCCTCTCCCCGTTTGCTCTTTGAACCAGCTGAGGATATCCATGAAATACTACTTCTCAGGGAAACTGCTCGGGCCATAAATGTTCCCCAAGGAGCCCTTCACCCCTGAATCCAAAAAGCAGAATTCTACCATGAGAGCGAACTTATTGGCCCGCCAGTCAGAGAGCTCCACAGTCCAAGGATGCCAAAGAATTGCCACCCCTCCAGATTGTCCAGCTGCATCTAGAGCCATGAGATGACTGCCTTTCCAAATTTTGTCCTTAATCTTCTCTAAACCCCCAAGGCTACACTTTGTTTCTTAGAGGAAAAGAATATCTATGGTTTCCTGCCTAATTTTCCTGTTTAACATTTTCCACTTCCTGGGGTTGCCACACCCCCTTATACTCCATGATATGATCTTCATTGAAAACTCTTTTTAACTTCAGAGAAGGTCGCCTTGATTGTGGGGTACTGGCCGAATTCGATCAGTCGAACTCCCACTGCTGCTATGCACTGTTTATTCGTCTTCCTTCCTCTTCGTAGCTCCTCTTCTAGGGATTTCCTCTTACTACCTTTCTCGGCCTCTGGATCAATCCCGAGACTCTCAAGGGCACCCGTTCGAATGATTTCCTCCTATAGGAGTTTGATCTGGCATCTTGAGACATAACCTTGACCCTTCTTCCCACATTCTTCCTCAATCGCGTCTAGGTCTAGCTCGCCTAGTTCCATGTCTTCGCTTTCCTCCTCCTCCATTCCTTCCATTTGTTGGACATACTCTTCCTCTGGGGTTTTGATGATGTATTCATGTTGTTCAGCAGCCAGTTTCTTAGCTGGGACTCCTTCGTCCTCATTCATTGACCCTAAGGCCTCAAATGGATTCCTTAGTCTAGTCTCCTTTGTCACCGGCTCCTTTCTTGTATTGGGTTTTCCTCCCCCTTTGCTTCTCCTTTTGTTCTTGACTTGAGTGAATCCATCTGTTTCAAGGTCCTTACCCAGAGGGGAAGCAGATGGTTCAGCCCCAGGGCTAAGTTTGGGGCAGTTCCTTCCAAGATGACCATAGTCATGATAGTGATGGAATCTGAAGGGGATTTGCTCATAGTCGATGGGTTGGATCCATTCTTCGTCTTCCCAGTTTAGACTGATTGCTTCTGGGAGTTCTCTGGAAAGATCCATATAGACACAGATCCACGCAAAGGAGGTATACTTTGGATCTTGGTTTGTTCTGCTATTTTTATGAATTCCCCCAGAGTGTTTCCTATGTCCCTCAGAGTCTCCATATCCCAGTACTCGTCGGGAATAGAGAAGAGGCGAATCCAGACCAAGGCGACGATCATGTCCTCCGTCTCTGTGTTAAAATGCTTTTTCATGAGCGGAGGTATAACCCGACCAAGAAGAAGAAGTATGGGCCTCCCTCCATGACTCTATCTCTGTCTTCCTGGTTAAAAACGATGATAGTAAAGAAACACTTTGAGCCTAACTGAAGGTTGTAGTGGCCTTTAGTGTTCCACACACCATTTATCCAATTTAATCAGGTCTTTCTCCTTCGACCATATCCCCACAAATTTCCCTATTAGGGATTTTTCCTTCCATGACTCAATATTTCCTTTGACTACCTCAGATCTGATTTGGATGGCTGGGATGGAGGCAGTCTTCGGAAAGCAACCCCCCAATCCAGCCTTCTTGTCGGACCTGGAGCCTGGGTGACTCCCGCCTCCCTTTCCTTCCTCGGCATGCTCCTCCCATCCGAGTACGGGATCCCTTCCTTTCGGGGCGCTATCCCCCTGCCCCAATGCTGCCATGGCACACTGTCGGGGGCCTGGAGCCATCACCCAAAGGCAGACCAGTGTGGCCTGGCCGCCCGTCACCCTGCTTTACCTAGGAAAACCCTAGACATCGCCTTCGCTCCACTAGCAATTAAAAAAAAAAATTACAACTTTACAAAACATCAAATTTTATATTTATTTATGACAATTATGTTTATACCTTAAATGTTTGAACAATATTTAGCACCTCCCCTAACACAGGCTGCCTTTTAGACTTGCCTCTCGCTACGACCAACACACCACCATGAATTTTTTATTATTATAGGTGTTAAAAGACAGATGACTTGGTAATTGGTATGGAGATCTAAATTACATAGCCTCCCTCTAACATTAGCGTTAAAACCAAAATTCTTATAACATTAGCGTTAAAACTAAAACTCTTGTTTCAGGGCATTCGACGTTTTCTGAAAAGTGTGACTTTGTTAAGAAGTTATAAGCAAAAATGCATTGAAAAACACATTTGATCGAACCACCATTACATGTTGTAGATATTTGTATTTGTTTACATGTAGATGCATTTAAAAACATGAAATATGTCTTTTAATCAAGACAACATTTCACACTAATTGACCTCCTTGATACAAAAACTAGACAATAAGATAATCTGGGTATTTACTGTTTTTGTGTACTTTCACTGTCATGTTTTGAGCTTGATAGTCATAAGATCCAAAACATACTATGTTTTCTACATTTCAGCATGTATAAATTAAATTTAATAGAAACCCAATGTTCATCAAGCGCTACCATGAATTTTATTTAAATAAACTTAATATAATCTATTGTTCTACCAAATCTATTAACATTATCAGAATTGAACTATAAAGTGAAACTTCTATATATGTTTACTTCTATACATGTGTAGTGATTGTTTAGGTCATTGGGTTTAAGTTATTCATTGATTTTTTTATCTTGAAATCCAACATCTTTAATTTCTATATAGAGTTAAACGACAACCAATGAAGATGTGTATTTTTAAGAACTTATAAATGAAATGTAAGAACACCATTGATTTACTTTTACTTTTCAAGGATTCCAAAATAAGATGGAAGAGTACAATTCACTTTCTAATATGATTATCTAACATAATAAAATAACAATAATACAAAAATGATTTGCAAATGAACAGAGTATCAAGTGACTAGGTTATTCGAACTTGTTCACCATTTATAGTCTACATCCATCGCTCCAAACTTGAATAATTTTGCAACTTTTCTGGGAACCGTCGGGATGGAGAAACTGCGAGCCAATATAATGAAATTGTTAAGTTGATTTTTAATTTTACTTTAAATAAATGCTACAAATACTTAAATTGACTAACAAAGGATTTAAAGTTGCCTTGCATAAATTTATAAACTGAAAGCCAAGTAATAAATTGATAAACTATCGTGTACTTATGGAAGGCGATGACTTCCAAAATGGTTGGTAGTTGAAGATTGAATGCACAAATCTATTTGACTCCCTGTACAATCATCACTCATCATGAAAAGCATCGCATTACTTGGTATTACTATATCAATAAATCATATATATGCCTGGATTAAAGAGCGCCCATCAAATTGTGGAATATATGTCGTGAGAAAAGGATGGAGTTTGTGATAGCGTTTATATTCCACCAAATTTGAGGAGATACCACTAGTAACATGGATTCATGGCGGAGCACATAGAAAAGAAGGCGAGGTATGAAACAACACAAGATGAGATGCCATCGCCACAACCAGATATAGTCCTCGATGAACCCCACTCGTCGGAGGTGATCGTGAAGTCTCTTCACGATCATTCTCAAGAGGAGCAAGAGAGCACTAGGATGATGACAACTTCCATTAATTACTTCCACAAGCTACGGTCGCGAGAAATATGCTGCAAAAGTAAACACCGAAGCTCCCAAATATTTTTCGGGATTATTATTTACAAGTGTATGATCCCGAGCAATATGAATCTACTGTTGAATTCCTCATAGTGGGTGAGCAGGGTTGGAATTTGACAGGAAAAATGTCACGGGGTGTTTTTCCCATCAAATACGCTTAATTGTTTTTATAAACCGTCTTACTTAACGAGTAAATAATTTTTCTTAACGTATTTTTGAAGTTCAATTATTTTTGTAAAACGTCATAAATTTTTATTTATGGTTGATCATGAGCATTAGTGTATGGATGTGGATGTTGTTGTTTAATGAGGAAGTGTAACATTTAGGATAGTAGTTATAAGTGTATGATCAGGGTTAGTATAGTTGTTGTTTAATTACTTATAGTCTTAATATATACATTTGTTATTCATTAAACATGTTTGTAAATTAATTTTATCTTGATAACTATTTATAATAAAATTTGTAAATTCGTCTATGTTAGCCAAAACCAAGCCGACTAAAATTTAGTTTAGGGCTCAGTCGATATTAAAATTTAATTTTCACTTTTCACGCCAACCACTTTTTCTTTTTCACTTGTCGGGTGAAACTTGTATATCTCCCGACTAGACAAGTTTATAAATTTTAGTTGGTCTTACCACTCGACTAAATTTACTTCGACTTACTTGTCGGTTCTACCGACTGATTTTACCTCGACCACTTGTTACATCTAAGTTAGCTAACTTCGACCAATTCGGCTAACCTCTTTTCTTCGACCAAGTCGAATGACTTCTTCTCTTCGACCAAGTCGGCTCACCTCAGTCGGCTGACTCAACCAACCACCCAAGTCAGTTCACACAACCAACTTAGTCGGTTCACATTGGTCGAAATCTACAGAGTGTGTTTCTTAGTCTAAAGACTTAAGAAATTACAAATGCTTTTCACCTGTGAGTAAGATGAATTAAAATAGACACATTTACAAATCCAAATAACTTATAAAACATATGCCCAAATATGTAGGAAGACTTGAGTCAACCAATGTGCCGTAAAACCTGGAACTTTCATGTGGTGAGAATTTTATGGGTTCTTTGATCTTTCACTTAACAGTAATTGTAAAAGACATTTACAGAAGTAAATCTGGAAATATGTGGGGCTAAATAATCATGCATTCAACCATGAACTATTTCATATATTTAACTATGCAGAAATAACAAAGTATTACAAACTTGTCGGTCCAGACTTGTCGATCTATAGAGATTTGACTCTTCAACTAAATCACATACACAGAAGCTTGAGATTTTACTTCTCTTTCTCACCCTGAGTTCCTATCTCTCTATTGGGTCTCTTGACTCTCTAACCTAATTTACAATTTGCTTCTTCTATTTATAGGAAACCTGAAGATTGCTTCTACATGGGTTGACTGACTCACTATTAAAGACTGTAATAACTATCTACCTAACAACTTAGCTTCAGAAATAAATTTGACTGGTTTACATTGCCGAATCGTGGACTCTCCCCTCTTGTCAGACTGACAGACAAGAACTTGACTTGTACAGACTCTGACAGAGTCGGCTAAGAGTCAGGCACATATCTACGAGTAATTACATTTTCCAACACTCCCCCTTAATTATAAACAGATGGGGATTTTTAAAACAAAATTTACAAAATGTTTCAAAGCTTAAACATGCTTTATTTATGACAGAGTTCACTGTGGAGAACTTGTCATTCCAAGGTAACTACGCAGATACTGAAAAGTATCCTTTGCTAATGGCTTTGTGAAGATGTCAGCAAGTTGGTCTTCATACCTGCAAAATTCCAAACAAATTTCCTTGTCGTTCACCAACTCTCTTATAAAATGAAACCTTGTGTCGATGTGCTTGGTTCTATTGTGAAACACATGATTCTTTGATAATGCTATGGCTGAATTGTTGTCGCAGAATATTGTTGTCGGTTCTTGATGGTTCTGTGACAAGTCTTTTAAGACTCTCCTCATACAGACAGCTTGACATGCAGCACTTGTCGCTGCAACATACTCTGCTTCAGCTGAATATAGAGTTACTATGGGCTGTTTCTTTGAAGCCCATGAAACAAAACCTGTACCAAAATGAAATGTGTACCTAGATGTGTTTTTCCTGTCATCTATGTTGCCTCCATTGTCACTGTCAATGTAACCAATGAGTTTAAAATTTTCTGAGGTTGAATACATGTTATTCACCTGAATAGCACCTCTCCATCTGAGTGCCGACATTCACTATGTTGGCACACAAAAGGACATTTATGGATTGAGGGTTGCCTAAAACACTATAGATGGGCATATTATGAACTACATTTCTCATCCATCCAGCTGGTTATTTTTACCTTTTAAATATGTCAAGTCCTGTACGCGACTCTTCTTATATGCAACTCACGTGTTGTACGCGAGTATCGGTTGTTGCATCTCGTGTACAGATTTGTACATGTGTTACCCTTAGAGCAATTCGCGTGTCATACGTGAGTTGCCAGTATTGATACCCACGTACACCCTCCTTTGACATTAAAAATAAAAACTCGCGATTAGTTGAGATTTGTTAAGCCCTTAACCTTAATCACCTTAACTGTCTCAACCTCCTCAACCCTTGAAACTGCCTTATTTCACCAAGTATAAATAAAGGCCTTGGGGAGGGTGTTAATCACATATACTTGAGAGAAAAGTTATGTTGGTGGAGTTTATTCAGAAGTCTTTGGAGCAGTGGAACTCAGAATCCTTTGGTTGTAGATGAGTCCTTGTCTCAGGCGTTGGGTTGTAATATGAACTCATTCATTATTGTTAATAAAGAGAATCCTTCTTCCATATGTGTCTTAAATGTCTTTCATGTATCATGGTTTGATGAATATTTATGATTAAGCACTCTATATATGATTTATCTAACCTGCTTTATATACATGTATCATCTTGCATTTGGAGGATTTTCTCTTGACAGGTGAAGGAGAAGCATCCCAGAAGGCTTCGGAGGAGAAGCAGAGCAGAAGATGACAAAGCTAGGATCAACCATCTTGTATCGGGTGAGTCTTCTCTATCCTCCTATTTCCTTTTCTACACTCTAGAGTCGTTTGCCTGCAAGTTTCATGAGTATGTTGGTAACCCCATACCTTCGGTTATAAGGTGTTTATTCTTGTACAATAGAACTGGTGACTCTGCTGGGGATCCAAGACTGTTGTAGGTTGTTTCTGTCACCCCTGACCAGTGTTTGCTTTGAAGTTTGTGTGTGGTATTTTATCTTGGTTTGTCCTTGTCACAGTGTTTGAAAGCCTTGTGGATTTTTCTTATTTTTTGAGAAAAAATTTGTACCTATACGCGGGTTTCTCTGCTACATAGTCGTGTACAGAGGCCTGCATACGAGGGTTTCTCTCTTGGACAGTCGCGTACAGTACGCGAGTTGCCCTTCTACACAGTCGCGTACAAGCCTGGAAATAGGGATTTTTTAGGATAGGGTTTTCTTGTCCCTCTCTTTGTGTAATTCCTGTTTGTTAGTTGGATTTCTTTATGGATACTATGTTGTTTGTCTGAAGACTTTGGTGACCACACTTTGTGCTTTTTCGTAAAGCCCTTGGGTTTCTTTTGTTTGGATTGTCTTCTGTTTGCATGTTGAAGTAGCTTGGCCTGTTTGGGTTATAGGGTGAAGTGTCTCTGTCCGGATTAGTGATCAGGGTTTTGGGCATTGTTTTTCCAGTCTATCTTCTTGATAGTAGTTTGTTTGTCACTTACCTTTATGAGTTTACAGTGATCTTGTGTCATTGTGTGCACCCAAGCTAGGGTTCCTAGTCTCCCTTTGTTGGATGATTCTTGGTTCTTTTGACTTGTTTACTTTAGTTTGTTTGTTTTATACAGTTGATTAGATCTGTAATGTCCTCTTCCGATTAGGCCTTGAGGCCCAAAACCACTAACCTATGTGATTCCCGTGGGTTCGAGTGGTTACTAACAGCTAGGGAATCAGCTAAGGACTGATGCCATCCATAGAAGATCTAGGGCATCATCATTAGGTCAGGAAGGGCCACTGGGGCCAAAGGACACCTTTGTGGATGCCATCCAAGCATTAGTTAATGATGCATGCACTCATTAAGTCTCCATCCGCATGCATGCAAGTCAACTGCAAATTAGAAGATAAATTGACCTAATTAGGTCAAAGATTAGGGTTTTCGCAGTTGAAATTTATAAAAGGAGGATAAAGAAAAATGATGATTATCATTTTGGGAGCTCTTGAATAGCAACATAATGTGCTGCATAGCAGTTGGGGTTGGAGACGGAGTCTTCAGCTAATGGGATTTCGGCAGTGAAACATCTGTCCTATTCTCATTCAGGGTAAGCCATACAGGTTCACCATTTGCTCTTACATTCATTCATAAGTTATCTAGTATATGGTATAGATCGTTGCAGGGACACGTGTGCAGCCATAAGGGAGGGGCGGGTTTCAGCCAGAAATCCCTAATCAGTTGTTGGGCCTTCAGATCTCAGCTTTACTCCAAAACTCAGACACCATTCTCATCATCAGCATCATACTCCGGTACTCGATGATTATCAGATCAGTCTGTGCTCATCCGAAGCAATTATCGGCAATTTCGGGACCCATGGGGCGTGAGCAGCTGCCTCTCTGGAGTAAGTTTCTATCCTGCCTAGAGATCTCAAAAAATCCACATGTACCAGGCATTCTCTTCGAGACAGGAAGGCTATCAGTCTTGCAAATCGGTAGCATCATCGGACACCTCCTTCACTGAAAGCATCACCCTTTTCTGACTGGGGTTCTTGCTGTTGGGGGTTCACCAGAAGCAGAAGATATCTGTCCATCTTCGATCCAGTTCTCGGTGCTTGCATACTCTCTCAGGAGCAGTCTAGCCGGCTTATCAGTGGTAAGTGTTCATTCTATCCCACAAAGCCTAACCCTAATTTTTGCTATAAAATAGGGATTTTTGCATGGCAGTTTACATGCCCAGTTGTATCAGCATATTTGCTTAGAAATAGAAAATATCGGGATTTGGGGATATTACAGTGGTATCAGAGCTATCTTCTTGGCCAGTTGTGGGATTAAGAAATGAAACTTAGATGAATACAGGAGGAGACCCTTTTGTAACCTATAGGAGGAGGAAGAGTAGATACACAGGGGAGTTTGAGGATATCCAACTAGAAGATACCAATTCAAATATGGAACAAATAGGTATACACTCGGATAGGGGAAAAGGAATGGGAGAAGAGGAGGATCGGATGGAGTTTCGTAGCTTGGTCTCTGCATTGCAAGACTTAGCCAAAGGACAAAAAGATGTACTCAATTCAATCAACAGATTATCAGCGAAACTGGAAACAGGTATCAACAGTACACCTCCCTCACCAGTAGATCGGAGATCTACAAGCAGAAGTGGAAAGATAGCGTACACTAACATTCAGAATACTCCGCACATATACATCAGACCTTCTAGTAGGCCTACCATGCCTCACTTCTCGGCAGATACAGTAGGGGGCCCGGTCATGCAGGTAGAACCTAGCGAGCCTTTTGGGGCTTATTTATAGGAGTATAGAGACTTACGGGATGAGTTTCATGCTGCCATGTCTTTTTCAGATTTCTGCAACATGAAGAGTAGGAACAGGCCTAGGAATTTCAACAAGGGTTTCAATCACAACTATGAGCTGCAAAAGACCTTGAGCAGGTTGACCATCCCAAACTTTGATGGGACTCGCAGAGGATCAGTGAGGATATGGGTTCAAAAGTTGGATACCTATTTCCAACTCAACCACATGACAGAGACATACACCATTAAATTGGCTACACTTCACCTGCACGGAGAGGCTCATGAGTGGTGGTACCATGGACTGGTGACATTGGGTCACAACACCATACATTCCTACGGTGAGTTTACTCAGAAGCTTATAGAGAGGTTTGACAGGAAATATCCAGAGATACATTTCAGGGAGTTGGCTCAACTCAAACAGACCGATAGTGCAAAAGCTTTCATTTCAGAATTTCAGAGGATAGCTGTTATGGTAACAGACGTGTCAGAGAGCAGATTGACTATGTTATTCACTGAGGCCCTCACAGAGTCACTACGGGGATGGGTGAAAGCCTACAAACCCCTCACTCTGTAGGATGCCATTAGCAGAGCAAGAGATCTTCAGGATTCAGTCCCCAAAAACAAATTCCCACTGAAAACCAATTTTCCTGTTAGGGACAAGGACAGGAAACCTTTCCAGCAAGATGTGCCCAAGAAAACTTGGTTAGACGAGGACACTAGGAAAGATTTGAGAAGGAAGAAACTATGCTTCACTTGTCAGGAACCATGGGTAACAGGACACAGGTGTGCATGGAAGGAGAAGGCTCACTACATTGAGGTATATTCAGACAGTGATGAGGACGACTATGAGCAGGAAGCCACATAAGAACTGCGGGCAACTGAAGGGGAATCACACCAGGGTGATACACCAGAGGGGGTCATTGCTACATTATCTGGAGTACCAAGATTCCATACTCTCAGGGTCAGGGGAGTATTTCAGGGTCACAGAGTAGGAGTATTGATTGATGGGGGAGCCACCCACAATTTCATTGACTTCGCTTGGGTAGCCAAGAGAGGTATTCATACCAAGAAGTTCAAAGGATTCACTGTAGCAGTAGCCGGGAACTCCAGCATGGAGTGCAACTACTGGATCCCAAAATTGAATGTCGCCTTAGGTAACTATCAGATGACAGACTCTTTCTATGTAGTGGATGTAGCGGAAACTCATGTGGTATTGGGTGTTCAGTGGCTTTATTCTATAGGGAAATACACTACAGACTATAGGGCAATGGAAATGGAGTTCCAGGGGCCAGACGACAAACGGGTAGTTTTGAGGGGCATGAACACTTATCCCCCAAAACCGGTCTCGTCATAGAGAATGGAGGTAGTACTCTAACAGGATGATATAGAATGGGCTGCAGAATGTTTGGTCACCTTGAGGAAACCCCCAGAGACCAGCACACAACACCCAAGTGACATTCAAACCTTGCTACAGAAACATGAAAAGGTTTTTCGGGACCTTCCATCAGGTAGACCACCAGACCGAGGTTTTGAACACATCATCGAGCTAAAGGATGGGACACAAGCAGTCATCACCACTCCTTATAGGCATCCCAAAAGATACAAGGATGAGATTGAGAAAACAATCAAAGAATTACTGGAGCTTGGATATATTCGGCCCAGTTCTAGCCCCTTTACATCCTCAGTAGTACTGGTCAAAAAGAAGGATGTTACACTGTGAATGTGCATCGATTACCGAGAACTCAACAAAAATACCATTAAGAACAGGTATCCCATTCCCAGAATTGACGAACTCATGGATGAACTTCGGGGAGCTCAATACTTCTCTATGATCGATCTTCACTCGGGGTACCATCAGATCAGGGTAAGGGACCAGGTTATCTCCAAAACATCTTTTCGCTGTCACTATGGTCACTATGAGTTTTTGGTCATGCCCTTTGGACTTACCAATGCTCCGGCCACTTTTCAGTCATGCATGAACCACACCTTCAGAGCACAGCTACGTAAGTTTTTGCTCGTATTGTTTGATGACATCCTGATTTACAACAAAACATGGGAAGAGCATCTAAAACACCTGGACGAAGCATTGAGTATTTTAGAAGAACATTCGCTTTATGCAAAAATCTCCAATTGTGAGTTTGGCATGAAGGAAATGTTGTATTTAGGACACATAATCAATGCAGAAGGAGTACAGGTTGATAAGGAGAAAATCCAAGCTATCAAAGATTGGCCCGTGCCAAAAATAGTTATAGAATTGAGAGGTTTCTTAGGTCTGTCCCAATTTGCAGCACCCCTCACAGATCTCACCAAGAAGGGAGCGTTCACTTGGACAGACTTAGCACAAAAAAATTTCGAGGAGATGAAGGTTATTATGAGTTCTTGTCTAGTTCTAGAATTACCAGACTTCTCACAACCCTTTGTAGTAGAATGTGATGCCTCAGGGGAAGTGTTAGGAGTAGTGTTGATGCAGAATCATCACCCTATTGCATTTGAGAGCCGTAAACTGAAGAACTACGAGCACCAATACTCCATATATGACAAGGAGATGCTAGCCATCTTGCATGCTCTCACAAAATTCAGACAGTACCTGGTGGGCAGTAAGTTCAAAATAAAAACCGATCATAACAGCCTCAAGTATTTCCTAGAGCAGAAGGAACTGAATGAGCGACAACAGAAATGGGTCAGCAAAGTACAAGCCTACGATTTCGAGATCGAGTATGTAAAAGGTAAGAATAATGTAGTAGCTGATGCATTATCCAGGCATCTCGCCCCATTATCTCTCAGTAGTATATCTACAGATTGGAGGGCACTTCTCTTAGTAGAATACTCCAAAAATAAATTCGCTTGTGAATTATTGGACAGGCAAATTCAGGATGACAGGTACAGGATTGTTGATGACATCATCTATTACAAAAATAGGATATACCTCATTCCAGAATCCACATTGAGGAAAAAGATCATTTAGGCAGCCCATGATTCTCCTTTATCAGGGCATCAAGGTTTCTTAAAGACCTACAGGCAGATCAGAGAGAGGTTCTCATGGAAGGGCCTCAAGGGGGAAATTATGCAGCATGTCCAAGAATGTAGCATCTATTAGTAGAACAAGATTGAGAACACCCATCCAACAGGGTTACTCCAGCCACTACCGATCCCAGAACAGAAGTGGGAAAGCATCTCCATGGACTTTATTTCAGAATTTCCCAAGGTCCAAGGGCGAGATTGTTTATATGTAGTAGTTGACAGACTGACCAAGTTTGCACATTTCTTCTTGATATCATCAGACTACTCGGCAGCTCAAGTAGCTGAGTTATTCTTAAGGGAGGTCTTCAGTTTACATGGGTTACCTAAGACCATTGTCAGTGATCGGGATAGCAGATTCATGGGTGCCTTCTGGCAAGAACTGTTCAAATTGGTGGGGACCGAACTGGCTACTAGTACGAGTTATCAGCCCCAGAGTGATGGGAAAACGGAAATAGTCAACAAGTGGATCGAAGGATATTTAAGGAACTATGTAGCAGGGCAGCAGCGAACCTGGATCAAATGGCTACACCTAGGGGAGTATTGCTACAATACTACCTATCACATGTCTATTAGGATGACTCCTTTTGAGGCATTATATGGTTATGAGGCCTTGGACTATGAAGATTTGACATTTGGAGATAGTAGGGCTCCTAAGGCTAAGGATTGGATATAGAACAGTCAGGACATTCTGAAAATATCGAAGGAGAATTTACAAACAACCTAGAATCAACAGAAGATATATGTCGACAAACACAGGATTGAGCGGAGCTTTGAGGTAGGGGATTTAGTATACTTAAGGCTCCAGCCTTACAGACAGTCCTCACTTAAGAAGAAAGGAGCAGAGAAGTTAAAACCCTGCTTCTATGGACCATATAGAATAATCAGGAAGGTGGGAGAGGTGGCATATGAACTAGAACTACCACACGAAAGAAAAATTCACAATGTGTTCCATGTATCTAATCTGAAGAAGACCCTTGGGAAACAAATTACTCCATCTACATAATTTCCTCCTTTAGATGATGAAGGACTATTGATACTTAGTCCCGAACGGGTCATATAGACTAGAGAAAGGAAGCTGAGGAACAGGGTAATCAGAGAATACTTGGTTCAATGGAAAGAACTACTGCCAGAAGATGCCACCTGGGAAGGTGAATAGGTATTGCAGCATCCCAGTTTGAAGTTGCTTGAGGACAAGCAATCTCAAGCAGGGAGGACTGTAATGTCCTCTTTCAATTAGGCTTTGAGGCCCAAAACCACTAACCTATGTGATTCTTGTGGGTTCAAGCGGTTATTGATAGCTAGGGAATCAGCTAAGGACTGATGCCATCCATAGAAGATCTAGGGCATCATCATTAGGTCAAGAAGGGCCACCGGGGCCAAAGGCCATCTTCGTGCATGCCATCCAAGCATTATTTAATGATGCATGAACTCATTAAGTCTCCATCGGCATGCATGCAAGTAAACTGCAAATTAGAAGATAAAGTGACCTAATTAGGTCAACGATTAGGGTTTTCGCAGTCGAAAGTTATAAAAGGAGGATAAAACGAAAGGAGACTTCACTTTTGATGATTATTATTTTGGGAGCTCTTGGATAGCAGCACAGCGTGCCGCACAACAGTTGGGGTTGGAGACAGAGTCTTCAGCTAACGGGATTTCGACAGTGAAACATCTGTCCTATTCTCATTCAGGGTAAGCCATACAAGTTCACCATTTTCTCTTACATTCATTCATAAGTTATCCAGTATATGGTATAGATCGTTGTAGGGACACGTGTGTAGATGTAAGGGGGGGTTTTCAGCCAGAAAGCCCTAATCAGTTGCTGGGCCTTCAGATCTCAGCTTTACTTCGAAACTCAGGCACCCTTCTCATCATCAACATCATACTCCGGTACCCGGTGATTATCAGATCAGTCTGTACTCATCCGGAGCAGTTATCAGCAATTTCGGGACCCAGGGGGTGTGAGCAGCTGCCTCTCTGGAGCAAGTCGCTATCCTGCCTAGAGATCTCAGAAACTCCGCATGTACTAGGCATTCTCTCCGGCATGGAAGGCTATCAGTCCTGCAAATCGGCAACATCATCGGACACCTCCTTCACTAAAAGCGTCACCCTTTTCTGAGTGGGGTTCTTGCTGCTGGGGGTTCACCGGAAGCAGAAGATATCTGTCCATCTCCAATCCAGTTATCGGTGCTTGCATACTCTCTCAGGAGCAGTCTAGCCGTATTATCAGTGGTAAGTGTTCATTTTGTCCCACAAACCCTAACCCTAATTTTTGCTATAAAATAGGGATTTTTGCATGGCAGTTTGCATGCCTAGTTGTATCCGCATATTTTCTTAGAAATAGAAAATATCGGGATTTGGGGATATTACAAGATCCAAGTATACTCAAGTTTAGTGCATTTTAGGTGCATAGTAGAGTTTGAGAATTTTAAAAAGTGAAAAGAAAAACATTGTCAAGCTTTTGCATAAGAGGTTTTCATTTCAGTTTTAAAATATACTCTCAAAAACTACAAAAAACATAGGCTTAGTTTCTTTTTATTGTTGCATTTGTTCATCAATATATATTTACAAAAAGAAAAGAAGTTTGCTTTAATAGTGGTAATTTTCTTTGAATACACCTTTACTTTTTTATTTCTTATCGAGTCAAAACACCATAGTTCATCAATCCATTTCCTTCTGTGTAAGAAATAGCCCTTTAAGATGAATGCAATAATTAAAATTTACTAGTAATTTTTGTTTTTAGGGGCCTTTCACCTACTAGCTTAGGCTAGACTTGTGGGATAGGAATTGTAAACTTCCCATAAGTTTTAAAATTCAGACGTAGTGGACCTTTCTTTAGGTAAATCCTTGACTTTATCAATTGTATCTGGGAAGCTCCTCTCAAACGGGAGTCAAGCACGAGGCCGTGTGGAGGCATTGGACTGAGGAGATAACCCTCTGATTCCTTGTCGAAACGTAAATTAGGACTTTTACACATCTGGGGATTCTGTCCTAGACAGAGTTTCAGGCTCAACTACCCTGCCCATGCATACGATTCAGGCTTGCGACTGTCCCCCCAGACTGTTGGTATTGCTAAGGTAGCCTTTAGTCTCTTGACATTTAGGGTTCATACCTAGGTAAACCGGAAGGCTATTTCTGGTTCACCTTGGACGGGCTTGGAAGGTAACCCTTGTTGTAAGTGTAGGAGGGCAGTTGGGTGATTCCTCCGCTTGTGCCTAAGAACCACTTCAAGGACGCCAAGTAATCGTTCTTCAGATTTCTTCGGAAAAGTACATCTTTCACCCTTGATTGATTGTTTGAGGCTTTAGGATTTTTATAGTGTATGCTCTATGGTTTTTCCTGTGTTTAGTTGGCCTTAGGGTTTGATTTTTCAAATTTTCAATCGTGGAGGACCAACCTGTTAGAAGTTCAAGAAGGTTGAGAAACCTTCCTCCTCTCGTCACATTAGAGCCTCCACCTCCACCCCAAAGGCGGAGATTGGACACGGATGGTTCATTTGAACTGGTAGGGATAAGTGAAGTTCTAGGTGAACCAGAACTTATAGCTAACCATTTTGATCTTGGTTACGAGCTCTCCCTTTTTGTTGTTTAGCGGAGGGATACTAGCTCCTATCTTTCAGTCCCTTGTTTCTATGGGGATGGCCCGAACTTCTTATACTGCACCTCCCACACACAATCCTGTGGCTTACGGATGGAATCCATTTCAAAGTAACCTACCCATTTCGCAACCGGTGGCAGGGGGCAACCCCACTTTTACCTATGGGCATTCGAGGGCAAGTCCCTTTAATCCCCAGGCTGGCACATTTACTACCCTGGTTCGACCCAAACTTCCATTCCTAGCAACCTTAAATTTTCCAGATTTGTCAAAATTGATGAATCACCCGGTGAGGCATGACCCCTTATGGCCACCTGTTCCCACCAAATTGCCATCGGACATCCCTAAATTCGAGGGCAAAGTCTATGAAGATCCTGGGGCTCATGCCACCACTTTCCATTTATGGTGTTCTTTGAATTCGTTGAATGAAGATTCAGTTAGGTTGAGGCTATTCCAGAGAACCTTAATAGGTACCATGGAAAAATGGTATATTGAATTGCCTTCTACTACTTTCAGTAGTTTCTGGGACTTGGCTAGTGCATTTGTTAGCCACTTTCAGCTTCCTGTCCGATATGATTTTGGAACGGACTTGTTGTCTACCTTTAGGCAGAACAAGGCTACCCACATCTCGGATCACAGCCAAGAATGGAGGAGGCGGAAGAGCCTTATAAAAGCCACTATCCCTCTTGAGTTTCTTCTAGAGTGGTTCCTTAAATCCCTGTTACCCTACATATCTAAGGACGTATCCACCTCAGGAGTGACGAATGAAGAAGAAGCCATTCTCAGGGCCTAGCAACTGGATTTGATTTATTCACAATCTGGGATCTTGTATGAGATCATCCCTGAGGCACCAAGGCCTACGCACGATGCGGAGAAGCCTAAGCTTGGACCCCACGCCGATGGTGTGGTTGGGTCCGTTAACTCTCCCACTGTAGAATCCTTGGCTAAGCAACTTCATCAGTTGTCCGTCAAGAACTCTATGGCAGAGGAAGCAAAGGCTGCCCCCTCCCCCCAGAGTGCAAATGTTTTTGTACAAACCTCTTAGAAGGGCAATCAGCAGCCCGGTGGGAAGAAAAAGAAAGGAAAGAAGGGAGAGGGAAACCAAAACAAGCAAAAGCCCGTGAACAATGCTGATGGGGGCAAGAAAGAAAAGAAGAAGGTCAAGTTCCCGTGTAAGTTGTGCCACGAGGACCACCTTACTCACCTTTGTCCCCTTATGGATCAAGCCCAGAAGCTGCTTAAAGCTCAACAACTGGCTGTCCTGAAGGATCCTTTTCCCCAAGGACAGAACTCTACTTCAGCTTCTAATGTAGTAGGGGGCACTCAAAGTGCCCCTAACCCAAACTATATCAACATGGTTCAATCTTCGACTTTGTTCCAGACAAGGAATAAAAATTATGAGAAAGAGACTCTTGAGAAGGGTAAAGATGTAGGTGAAACTTCTAACCCTCTCACAATAGAGAAGCCTACTGAAACTATGCCGAAGATACTAAAAGGTGTCTTCAAGAAGACCTTGCATAATCCTAATGCTAGGGCTGCTTTAAACTACTCCGTGGTTGAATATTTAGCTCAAACCCCATGTGCAATGCCAGCTTTAGAGGTGTTACAGAGTTTTCCTGCCCAACGGGATGCCCTCTTAGCAGCTTTAGGCAGCATGGACTCATCAAGTCTCATGGTGAAATTTCATTTGTCTGATGTTAAAATTCACCTACCTTACCATGTAGCCTTATCAATAGATGTCATCCATGGTGGAAAGACCATTGGAAGGGCAGTTGTTGATGAGGGTGCTTCTACATGTGTTATGTCCTTGACCTGTTGGAAAGCTCTTGGATCCCCATAGCTGGTCCCATCAAACACTTTGCTTACTGCTTTTAATGGAAGGTCCTTCCATCTGCATGGTATCCTACTAGCTTTTGAAATTAAGTTGGCAGGAAAAGCAGTGTCTGTTGAAGTAGAAGTGATTGATGCTCCTTTGGACTACAATTTGCTTTTAGGAAGGAACTGGACTTATGCGATGTTCGCTATTGCGTTGGCCGTTTTTCGTGTAGTGGTTTTTCCACATGAGGGCAAGTTGGTTACTATTGATCAAGTTGATTATACTCGAAAAGGTTGTTTAGATTCTAATGAGTCTGCTGTGCCATTGGTTGATCAGGTCAAACCTGTTGCACAGAGCTTGGGGGCTGGAATGTACACATCACTGATGGGCACGTTTGATTTTCCAGCCCCGGTTAATTATATTGGTTCTACTAGTGTGGGGAAGTCCGTAGCTACAGTTGTCGATAGGAATGATCCTTGGGTTCTCCCATCCCCCCATGAACCGGAAGTGCCCTTATCAGCAGTGGAGGTAGCTTATCAAGCTATCATGCAAGCCACTGTTGATTCCATTCCAAATCCTCTAATAGTCTTGGAAGATCTGGAAGAAGTCTATTTTCGTGCATGGGCGAAAAACTCTTCGCACTCTATAGATTGTTTAGACATGGTTTTACCTTCTGATGAAGCCATTTTGGAAGCCATGAGTGGACGTGGTAAGATTTGTGAGGATCTTCATCATCGTTCCTATTTTCTTCCAGAACTAAGCAGAATAGAAAATCAAGAGTTTCGGTTGAGACTGTCAGAAGATGTTTATATACCTATCAATCCCTTGCCTAGGGAAGGAATGTTTGCTGAGGGGAATATGGAAAATATTTCTACCACCATACCTATTAACATCTCTGTGAACCCTGATGTCGTGTAAAACATATATATAGGTGCAAATTGCTCTCCTGAAGAGATTTCCATCTATACTGCCCTTTTTAAGGAATTCCGCGATGTCTTTGCCTGGTCATATGAGGAGATTCCAGGAATAGATCCATCGATTGTTGAACATGAAGTCCAAACATATCCTGATGCCAAACCGGTTCGAAAAAAGTTAAGACCTGTTAACCCGCACAAAGCGGCGGCTGTGAAGGTAGAAGTTGAAAAGCTGTTGAAGGCTGGTTTTATCTATCCCATAGCTTTGACATAATGGGTATCTAACCCTGTTCTTGTTGATAAAAAGTAGGGGACTATTCGTGTCTGTATAGACTTTAGAGACCTCAATAAAGCCTGTCCTAAGGACAACTATCCCATGCCATTTATAGACCAGATTATAGATGCTTGTGCGGGAAGTGAGGTGTTTTCATTTATGGATGGTTTCTCTGGCTACAATCAAATTCAAATCAAACCGGAAGACCAACATAAAACTACTTTCATTTGTCCTTGGGGTACCTTCGCATACAAGAAAATGCCCTTTGGATTGAAAAATGTTGGGGCAACCTTTCAATGGCTATGAACTTTGTTTTCCATGACATTAAAGCCATTGTCGAACCATACCTTGACGATATTCCTGCACATTCTCGTAAGAGGATTCAACATCCAGATCATTTTCAATTGATATTTGAGAGATGCAGACATTATAAAATCCCCTTGAATCCCCACAAGTGTGTATTCTGTGTTGAGTCAGGAAGATTGCTTGGGTTCATTGTCTCTAGTAGAGGCATCCAGGTGGATCCATTGAAAGTTGAGGCCATTGTAAATATGCCTCCTCCTCGTTCTATCAAGCAACTTCAAAGCCTGCAAGGAAAGTCTAATTTTCTTCGACATTTTATTGTTAACTATGCCAAGATTACTAAAGGTTTCATGTGCCTGCTCAAACAGGACACCCCATTTCTATGGGATGAAACCACACAACTTGCTTTCGAGGCATTGAAAAAAGCTTTGTTGTCGGTACCCTTATTGCATCCGCCAGATTATTCTAGGGATTTTATATTATATTTGGCCGCATCTGAGTCGACCATTGGGGTAGTACTAGTCCAGGAGGACGATAAGCTTATAGAGAATGTCATTTATTATCTTAGCCGTGCTTTGCCTGGACCTGAACTTAGATACTCCCACATTGAGAAATTAGCCTTAGTAGCTGTTTATGCTGTGTAGAGGTTACGCCACTACATTTTATTGAGGACCACCACAGTAGTGGCGGATGTGAATCCGTTTCAATATTTTTTATCTCAATGGATTGTTGGGGGAAAATTTAACAAATGGATAGTCATTCTCCAAGAGTTTGACTTGGGTTTCCAGTCCGCTAAGTCCAAGAAGTCCTTATTTTTTGCTGAACTTATAGCAGAATTTCCTACTGAAAAAATGTAGCTGTTGAATATGACTCATTCCCAGATGAGCACATATTCTTGATATCCACCTCTGATCCTTGGTATGGAGATATTGTTATATATATCCAGACTTTGAAGTATCCTGCAGCTTCCTCAAGGGAGGAACGATGTAAATTATGCCTTCATGCGAAGAGCTACCTCATTATAGGAGATACATTATATCGACCGGGGGTAGATTCCATCTTACGTTGTTGCCTTACCCATGAGGAAGAAAAGATTGTCCTAAATGATTCCCACAGTGGAGCATGTGGGGGTCATTTATTTGGGTTAGCAACGGCCCAGAAGATATTACGTGTCGGTTATTTTTGGCCCAAGATCTTTAAAGATTGTGTGGAAGCAGTGAAGCGCTGTCATCCGTGTCAGCTTTACACCAGGAAAATGCGGTCACATCCTGCTCCGTTATTTCCCATTGTCTCGGTAGGACCCTTCATGAAATGGGGGATTGATTATGTGACATGAAACCCAGCCTCGGCTGGGGGGAATAAATACATCATTGTCGCTATTTACTATTTTATGAAATGGGCAGAGGCAATGCCTACTTTTAAAGCCGATGGGGAAACAACAACTTTCTTTGTATTCAATCAGATTATAGTGCGATTTGGTATACCCAAAGTGATTGTCACTAACCATGGCAGTCATTTTCAAAATAACATGATGACGTAACTGACTACTATGCTCGGATTTAGACAAGAACATTCATCTTCGTACTATCCGCAAGCAAACGGTCAGGTCGCGGCTGTCAACAAAAATTTAAAAACTATCCTTAAATGTACAATTGATGTAGCCCATTCTAACTGGCACATCATGCTATATCCTGCTCTTTGGGCTTACCGAACCAATGTGAAAACTGCTACGGGTTTCTCCCCTTTCCAACTCGTTCATGGAGTGGAAGCAGTTACTCCGATTGAGTGTGAAATTCTGTCTTTAAAGATAGCTATTCATGTGTTACCTGATACGATAGAGCTTGAGGAACGTTTGGTACATTTAGAACACCTGGATGAACAGTGTAGAGATGCGCTGACCGCTAATCAAGCTCATAAAAATAGGGTCAAAACTCAGTATGATAAATCAGTCAAACCTAGGGTTTTCTCTGAAGGGGAACTTGTCTTGCTTTGGGACCAAGACAAAGAACCCCTGGGGGCAGGAAAATTCAAGGCCATGTGGTTAGGACCTTATGTCGTGTTAAAAGTTTTAAAGAAGGGCGCATATGAGTTGGTTGATTTTGATGGGAATAAGCTGCCTGAGCCTAGAAATGGGCTCTACCTGAAGAAGTAATATGCTTAGGCTTAGCAATTTTTCTTGTATTTGTATTATATGTATTTTTATGTACATTAGGTTGTTGGTTTTGTTTTTTATATTATCTGCTGGTTGTTGCAGATGTCTTCTGAAAGGTATATAGGGTTCACTGATGGCGCCAGCAGTCACACTTGTAACCTAGCTTCAGCAACATGGGTTATTTACTCTCCCTCAGGACAACTTGTTGTCGTGGGAGGCGCTTGTTTAGGTCCTACTTCTAATAATGTTGCTGAATATAGGGCTGTAATTGAGCTCCTATGGGATGCTTTGTCACGTGGTATCACCCAGCTTGAAGTTCGTCTAGACTCTCAGCTATTGTTCTCCCAGCTCAATCGAGCTTATCAGGTACGAAATCCTATTTTATTACGTCAGTTCATGCAAATTCGGTTACTGGAAAGAAATTTTGAAGTTATTATATTCAATCACATTCCATGAAATCAGAATCAATTGACTGATGCATATGCTAATTACATTTTAGATTGGCATCTAACACACATTTCATAAAGATATACAACACACATATAAAAAACATTTGTAAATAAACCATCAACAACAACCATATATATATATGTAAAATATATGTCCATAGATAGGTCAATTCTGATCCTCAGATCCCGTCATATATAAAATATACAAAAATGTGGATCGTAGTCCATCAAAATGTCCTAGATATACGCAGGACCACCCTGGTCACTTGGACCACCTTGGTCCCGATAGTCTCTCTGTACTCTGGCTTCCTCAGCCTCTTCGGCTTCGGCAGCCTCCACAGCCTCTATATACACAAGCACCGCTTTGACCACTCACCTGAAAAGACGTAAATAGACCGGTGGAAATCCAACTACGAACTCCTGCATGGCAGTCCAGATATGCTTTATCCGCAAGGTAGGTACTCTCTGGGTTAGCCTTGCTAGATTCCCCTCTAGCACCTTGATCAGTCTCGAGTCTTCGCCTATGACAGGACGAACAAACATGCGTGGATGTCCCTCAGGGCGGACCGGTCCAATATCTGCATTTTGATACATTTATAGGATTAAGACTTGTACATATGTATATATCTATCATTTTAAAATTCATAAAAATTTGAAAAATGATAAAAACTAAAAATTATTTACCTAGCTCTCCCCATGCTCCTCCTGGAGGGAGGACAAGGTCTGGGTCACCTTGAAAGTCCATGCCGACATATGGAAACTTCTCCAGTGTCGGTAGCTGTCGTTCGCACCAGGTATAGAATTCATCATCATATACACTATGTACAGTGTATCCTCCTCCTTGACAGAGGAAGATGTCTCCCCACCTGCTTAGCCTCGGCTGACGTGGAGATCGTACCGGTAAAGGTATGGCAGGGCTCAATGCTGGTACTCTTTCAAAGAAGAAGGAAACTAATATGCTCGCATAACCAAAGTTCTTTCGTCTTCCTCTCTTGCAATCAGACATTTGTCTCTTCATGATAGGGACAACTCCCGAGCACCAATCATAGAGAGAACCACGAAAATAGTCAACTACCAGCCTCATTTGGTTCCGTGTGGCCAAATGTAAAGAAGAGGATCCTGAAATCCTCACGATGGTGCTCACAAGTACCTGTAGAGTAAAGTCACGGATATGTACAATAGGGACACAGCTCCCTCTCTTCTGAGTACCCGGTGTGCAAAACACATCTATGTAGTTCTGAACACTTAAAGGGTCACCGCCTCGGCCAGTGCCCTCTAAGTTAACCGGTGCTCCTCGATGTGACAGACCGGTAATGAAATACATGTCTTTA
This sequence comes from Pseudotsuga menziesii, assembly GCA_001517045.1. Taxonomy (NCBI): domain Eukaryota; kingdom Viridiplantae; phylum Streptophyta; class Pinopsida; order Pinales; family Pinaceae; genus Pseudotsuga; species Pseudotsuga menziesii. The sequence goes on along the minus strand of LPNX010152043.1, from coordinate 14,652 downwards.
GTAGTAATCTCCAAGGTTTCACCCTGTAGGTTGAACATCCCCAAATCATGGTCCCAATAATTTATCATGAACTCAAGAAGGCGGACATTGGCCTGCATGGGTGATGTGCAAAAGAATTTTAGTAGCCCACTCATTCGCAATGCATGTATAGTGGGTGCACTTTGGAGCGCTACTTGGTCCATTATTTCATTCTCCCGTTCCCTCCATTCCAGAACCATCTTTACACCTAGCAAAACAAGTAATTTGATTCAGTAATTTCATAGAAAAATTCTAAAATTTTGCTCATATTTAGCTTTTTATCCTTCACGTAGTACACGCGACTGTCTAGTTAGACAAGTCGCGTATTGTAAGCGACTGTCTATATAGGCAACTCGTGTACATAATGCGTGTACGTGAGTATTCACATTGGCAACCCGCGTATACGTCGTGCTTCAGGATACTTTTAAACATGAAATTTGGACTCTAAATTAATAATTGCTAGGATCAAAATGAAGAGCTTAGGGTGTAGGCTCACCTGCAACTTGCGGAATTCGATTTCAACGATTGGATTGTCCACAATGATCAAACAAAGGTAGAGGGAAAAACTTGCTTTTTATGGCTCAAAATTTCAAATGGTGAGTTTTGTTTTGATTTTCAACTATTTATAGAAATTTTATTTCTCTAAGTGGGTTTTTTCTATAGTTTGAAAATCCATTCAACTAATACCATATTTCTTTTTGCTTTGAAACAGGTTTTCCGCCACTATCAAATGTTGTTGCTCCAATAGGGTGGTTTTGTCATTTCCAATACATTTTGGTGTCTTTATTCAATCCACATTAACCTTAGTATTCAACATTTTGCTACGGACTATGGTATTATAAGCCATTAGTTCCCATTTTTTTACCATTGTTCTTCCGTGGATAGGACCCTTTTTCATGAGTATCTTCCGTTCAAGCCTATGTTGTTATTTGGTACTCATGTCGCAACTGTTTCAGGTATAGGGGTATCCTTTTAGCTATTTTTCACGCCAAATATTGAATCTCTTTTTACAAGCTATCCCTTTATAGGATTCCCCGCCCTTATGGAGTTTCTTTAGGCCCAGGTCTGACTCCTTCAAAATAGACTTGACTGTCGATTTAACTCATCCGTTCAAGCTCGTTAAGAATATGTGAATGGGCATCTGCATTGGTGGTAGGTTATCTCTTTCTCGGACCATGCGGAATAATACAAGAAAGGATCGCTCTCTTTTCTTTTTGAATTGAGAAGAGTATTCTCAGGTATAGGTTTATCACTTTTCCGGACCCGAGGGACTAAATTTATGGAAAAGGAACACGTGGTATGAGCTTAGTTTTCTCTTTTTCGTGCTCTGGACCTAAACATGAAAAAGATTCCGAGTGTACTTTGTGTCTTTGTCATGCTTGTTAAACACTTAAGAACAAAGCAACAAGTCTATTGTTGTAAGTCCCATTTCTCGTAATCAAATGGATCTTTCCAAGTGATCTTGCTTTCCTTCACACTTGTAAAACTCAAGCTATTTTATGTTGTTTTGGAAGGAGCGTTGGGTAGGTGGTAATTTAACCTTTTTCGAACCTTCCTGACTAAGTACGAAAAAGCTTCACCTTTTCTTCTACGGAAGTTAAGAGAGTTCTTATGTGGTATGTTTTATACTTTTTCGGCCTCAGGAGACTAAATTGGATGAAAAAGGACCCCCCTAGAGTCTTATTTGGAGTTTTCAGACTCTCTAAATGTGAAAACACCGGCTAGGCATGTACTAGTTCGGGCTCATTAAATCCACGAATCAGTGACACTATTAAGCATTATTTTCCCGTCTCTTCAAGCTTGTATAAAAATGAAGAGGGATCCAAGTTAACTTTCCTGGACTCGTTAAAATTTAATAGGGAAGGTAAGGAAGAAGTTTTCTCTTGTTTTCAGTAGTGGCAGCATGTCCTCCTTGAACATAGAACTCTTTGTCTTTTTCGATATCCATGTTTCAGTGATCACTTTTTGTTCAGCTATTACTTTGAGTTTCCTACTCCTCCTCTTTTTCATTATACCTGGGGAATCTGATCATGTCTCCTACATGACAGATAAGTCTAGTTGTTCTATATATAAGTTAACCACCACCTTGGGTCATCTCTCTGTCGTGTTTATTGTTCAAGGATTTCACCCAATGTTTGATCTATATCCTGATCCCATCATTGTTATATCTTTTATCTATTGTGTATCCCTTCTGTTACCCAGTTTCTAGTCACTCTTGTGATCCGTTGGAGGATCTATTGCCTTCCTTATCACAGCATGGTTCCATTTTAGTACTTCCTGATGACGAAGACCTAGAGTTTTGATGATCATACCTCAGGATTCACTTCCCTCATCAGTGAATTCCTTTGCTTCAGTTGTTAATTATTACTTATTGATTGACAAACTGTTGAATCCCTTCCATGTTCGACTTCAACACACTTTTATTCACATGGATGGGATTGTACTGGTTCTTTGGGATAGTTTATGAATACCTTAGGTCCTCACCTATGGACTAATTTGCACAAGATTATGTTTTATTCATATACACAGCTTCCAAATCTTTGAAGACTCATCATTCTTGTATATTGTGGCTTCGATCCACCTTTGTAATATACGTGGTTTCATACCCGTATCATATGATGTACTCAAATATTGTAAAGGAGCTAGTGTTCCAGTAAATTGAACATAACATTCTCAGATATGACTTTGTATATGACATTACTATGTATTTGTTTCAGGTACTATCTCTGCTCCATTGGATTTCTGAGTTCTCCAAAGATAAATATTATAATGTATTTCGGCCATCGTTTCCCTTTGACCTCACACATTAGGGGGCATCTATTATTCACCTGAATAGCACCTCTCCGTTCGAGTGCCGACATTCACTATGTTGGCACACAAAAGGACATTTATGGATTGAGGGTTGCCTAAAACACTATAGATGTGCATATTATGAACTACATTTTTCATCCATCCAGTTGGTTATTTTTACCTTTTAAATATGTCAAGTCCTATACGCGACTCTTCTTATATGCAACTTGCGTGTTGTACGCGAGTATCGGTTGTTGCATCTCGCGTATAGATTTGTACGTTGGTTACCCTTAGAGCAACTCGCGTGTCATACGCGAGTTTCCCATATTGATACCCGCGTACACCTTCCTTTGACATTAAAAATAAAAACTCGCGATTACTTGAGATTTGTTAAGCCCTTAACCTTAATCACCTTAACTGTCTCAACCTCCTCAACCCTCGAAACTGCCTTATTTCACCAAGTATAAATAAAGGCCTTGGGGAGGGTGTTAATCACATATACTTGAGAGCAAATTTATGCTGGTGGAGTTTATTCAAAAGTCTTTGGAGCAGTGGAACTTAGAATCCTTTGGTTGCAGAGGAGTCCTTGTCCCAGGCATTGGGTTGTAATCTGAACTCATTCATTATTGTTAATAAAGAGAATCCTTCTTCCATATGTGTCTTGAATGTCTTTCATATATCATGGTTTGATGAATATTTATGATTAAGCACTCTATATATGATTTATCTAACCTGCTTTATATACATGTATCATCTTGCATTTGGAGGATTTGCTCTTGACAGGTGAAGGAGAAGCATCCCAGAAGGCTTTGGAGGAGAAGCAGAGTGGAAGAGGACAAAGCTAGGATCAACCGTCTTGTATTGGGTGAGTCTTCTCTATCCTCCTATTTCCTTTTTTGCACTCTAGAGTCATTTTCCTGCAAGTTTCATGAGTATGTTGGCAACCCCAGACCTTAGGTTATAAGGTGTTTATTCCTGTACAACAATACATAATACTAAGGTCTTTTGTGCCACTTACATACCTCATAATTCTTTTAGCTACTTGCCAATGTGAGTCTTTTGGTGACTTCATGAACCTTGAGATCAAAATTTCACCATACATAATGTCTGGTCTTATTGTTGTCAAATACATAAGGCTTCCAACAACCCTTTTGAACAGCGTAGGATCTACAGTGGATCCTTCATCATTCTTGCTCAATTTTAAACCTATTATCACTGGTGTTGGGGCTGTCTTGCAATTAGACATGTTAAATATTTTTAAAACTTCACTTGCATACTTTGTCTGTGATATAAAAATACCACTTTCAGACTGTTGAACTTCAATGCCCAGAAAAAACTTCATAAGCCCCAGATCAGTCATTTCAAATTCACTTTCCATGACTGCTTTAAAATCTATTATGCCATAATCACCAGTAAATATTAAATCATCTACATACAAGCAGACAATTAACATCTTACCTTGCTCATCGACTTTGGTGTACAAAGTTGGTTCACTTTCACTTCTGTGAAATCCATTTTCAATGAGATAGGAATCAATTCGACTGTACCAAGCTCTAGGAGCTTGCTTCAAACCATATAATGCCTTTTTCAGCCTGTACACTTTGTGCTATTGACTTGGAACTTCATACCCTTGTGGTTGTTCCACATATACTGCCTCTTCTAGATAGCCATTTAAGAATGCCGACTTGACATCCATTTGATGAACATGCCATTTGTTTTGTACAGCAATGGCCAAAACTGTTCTGACTATATCCATGCATGCAACAGGTGCAAACGTTTCATTGAAGTTGATGCCAGGTTGTTGTGTGAACCCTCTTGCTACCATTATTGCCTTGTGCTTTTGCACATTCCCATTAGCATCTTTCTTTGTCTTATAAATCCATTTGACACTAATTACATCTTTGTCTTTTGGTACATCAACCAATTCCCATGTTTGGTTCTCCTTGAAGCATTCTATTTCTTCATCCATGGCTTGTGTCCATACTTCTTCTTCAACAGCTTCTTCAAATGTTAGTGGATCATATATAGGTGCAAATAATGCAAAGAGAGAGAATGAATTAGGTGTACTAGCTTCATATATCTCTCACAGACTTCTTGTCTTCATCGGTTCTGTCGATGTCGACCTAGACAAAATGCTTGATGGAGTCTGATGTCCTCTTGGTGTACTTGTCGATGTAGCTTAAGCTGCTACTTATGTCGATGGTCCTTGTGCTGAACCATGTCTTGGTGTCATGGCAGTCGACGGTGCTGCGACCGGTTGACTTACATGTGGTATTTGAACCACTTCCTCTTCCATATCATCATTGTTGATGTTCAACACAATGTTGGCATTTATGTCGACGGTTCCATCCCATGATTCGTTCTCGACAAATTGAACATCCCAACTGATTATCACTTTCCTTGTGATGAGATCATACAGCTTGTATGCTTTTGTGTCTTCTGAATAGCTGACAAAATACAATTTTTTCCCTTCTTGTCTAGCTTCTTTCTCATCTCATCTAGAACATGAGCATATGCAACACAACCAAAAAGTTTTAAATGTGAGACACTATGATTTATACCTGTCCATGCTTCTTGGGGAACTTTGTTCTTTACACTCTTTGTTGGACACCAGTTCATAATGTATACAGTAATTGCGACTGCTTCACCCCAATACTCATTTGGCAAATGCTTGGCTGCCAACATGTTGCGAGCCATCTCCATGATGGTTCTGTTCTTTCTTTCGGCAATACCATTTTGTTGAGGTGTATACCGTGCAGTGAATTGTTTTTGTATGCCATGGGTCTTCCAAAAATTCAAAAATTCATTTGAAACATATTCACCTCCTCTGTCGGTCCTTAAGATCTTGATGCGGTGACCACTCTGGTTCTCCACGAGTGCCTTGAACTGTTGAAAATAACCAAATGCATCAGATTTATGTTTGAGGAAATATACCCATGTCTTTCTTGAGTAGTCATCAATAAAGGTTAGAAAATACTAGCAGCCAGATGTCTGCATTGGACCACAAATGTCAGAGTGCACAATTTCAAGTGGTGTGCGTGCTCTATAGGACTTTTTGACTGGAAATGTCTCTCTGTGCTGCTTGCCAAAAATGCATCCTTCATAAACCCTCTATGGTCTATCAATAAATGGCAATCCTTTTACCATATTCTTTGTGTGCAGTAGCTTCATCCCACCAAAATTCAAATGTCCAAATCTGAAATGCCACAATCAGGATTCATCCTGAACTTCCGTCTAAAATGTAGCTTGCAAATTAGCGCTGCAATTTTCTCTCTTGTCGAGGAGCTCGACTGTTTCTTCACTTTCTGCCTTGAATGCAGCTCCTGTCTTTGTCTTCCCTTTTATGTCGGGAACTACTCTCAATGGAAACAAGCAGTTGCTTGTCATTGGCACTTTTGCTATCATCTGGTCGCTTGGACGCTTATCTTTGATCACACAGTGTTCATCTTCCATGTAGACTTTGTATCCTTTTTGTAACAACTGTCCAATGCTTAACAAAATATGTTTCAGACCTTCGACATGATAGATATCAGGGATATACTTACTCTCGCCTTGTTTGGTTAGAATATCAACAGTGCCTTTTCCTAAGACAGTAACTTGGACATTGTTTCCAAGTGTAACATCAGTTTTAACTGAAGTGTCTAGACTGGAAAACAGATTCAAATTACCAGTCATGTGGTTGCTGCATCCTGAATCTAAGTACCATATGTCATGTGGACTTTCTTGAACAACATTGCATTCAAGTGGAGATGTCGATGCCATTAACATTGCGCTTGTCGAAGTGTTGGTGCTGGTCGACTGACTTGGGCTCTTCCTTCCTTGGTCATATTGCTTCTTCCTGCATTCATATGCATAATGACCAAACTTCTTACAGTAATGACATTGAATTTTTTATTTATCAAACCTTTGGCCACTTGGCTGAATTGGGTTTTGGTTATCTCTTCTGCCACCGACATTTGCAGGAATTTTGCTTTGTCCTCCTCTTGAATAACTTCTTCCTCTGCCTCTGAAGTTGTTTCTCCCCCTGCCTCTACCACGGCTTATGGATGATTGTGCTGCAAATGCACCTTCCAATTTTGTCTGTGTTCTTCTAAGTCAGTGTTCATGATTTATGAGTGAAGCTTGCAACTCATCAATGGTAAATGTCGTCATGTATGTGTGTTCCTCTAAGGTCACAACCAAGTTTTCAAATCTTGGGGGAATAATTTTGAGAATTTTTTCAACAACCCTTTGGTATGCTATGGGTTCTCCATGAGATTTCAATTGGTTTATCAACCCAACAACTCTGGTGTAGAATGTGTCCACATTCTCTGAATCTTTCATGGACATAGATTCAAAATCTCTTCTCAGAATCTGTAGCTTGGATGTCTTTACCTTATGTAAACCTTGATAGGCAGTATTCAATATATCCCATGCTTCCTTAGCATTAGTCTTTGCTACTATTCTTGGGAGTATGCTTTCATGCATAGCTTGATGTATGAAAAACAGATCTTTTCCATCTTTCTTCCTCTATTCTCTCAAGACATATTTCTTAGCCTGTGTGAGATTGTTATATGCTGTCATGTTTGTTGTTTCTGCATAACCATGCTGGACTATCTCCCAGACATCTTGACCTCTGAATAAAGCCTTCATTGTTAAAGACCAATATTCATAATTCTTTCCTGTAAAGATTGGAGTTTGCAATGAACCAGAAGTGGAAGCCATTTTAATTTTTAATTAACTTTCCTTAGAAAATTAATTTCCACCTTTTAAGACAATATTTCTTTCTTAAATCTTGCTCCGATATGAACCTTGCTCTGATATAACCTTGCTCTGATACCAGTTATCCAAAACCAAGCTGACTAAACTTAAGTTTAGGGCTCAGTCGATATTAAAATTTAATTTTTACTTTTCACGCAGACCCCTTTTTCTTTTTCACTTGTCGGGTGAAACTTGTATATCTCCCGACTAGACTGGTTTATAAATTTTAGTCGGTCTTACCACTCGACTAAATTTACTTCGACTTACTTGTCGGTTCTACTGACTGATTTTACCTCGACCACTTGTCACATCTAAGTCGGCTGACCTCTTCTCTTCGACCAATTCGATTGACTTCTTCTCTTCGACCAATTCGGCTCACCTCAGTCATCTGACTCAACCGACCACTCAAGTCGGTTCACACAACCGACTCAGTCGGTTCACTTTGGTCGAAATCTACAGAGTGTGTTTCTTAGTCTAAAGACCTAATAAATTACAAATGATTTTCACCTGTGAGTAAGATGAAGTAAAATAGACACATTTACAAATCCAAATAACTTATAAAACATATGCCCAAATATGTAGGAAGACTTGAGTCGACCAATGTGCTGTAAAACCTGGAACTTTCATGCGGTGATAATTTTATGGGTTCTTTGATCTTTCACTTAACAATAATTGTAAAATATATTTACATAAGTAAATCTGGAAATAATCATGCATTCAACCATGAACTATTTCATATATTTAACTATGTGGAAATAACAAAGTATTACAAACTGGTCGGTCCAGACTTGTTGATCTATAGAGCTACAGCTCTTCGACTAAATCACATACACACAAGCTTGAGCTTCGACTTCTCTTTCTCACCCTGATTTCCTCTGTCTCTCTATTGTGTCTCTTGACTCTCTAACCTAATTTACAATTTGCTTCTTCTATTTATAGGCAACCTGAAGATTGCTTCTACATGGGCCGACTGACCCACTATTAAAGATTGTAATAACTATCTACCTAACAACTTAGCTTTAGAAATAAATTCGACTGGTTTACATTACCGAATCGTGGACTCTTCCCTCTTGTCAGACTGAAAGACAAGATCTTGACTTGTACAGACTCTGATAGAGTCGGGTACATATCTGCGAGTAATTACATTTTCCAATAGTCTAGTCATATTTAGATAATTTAGATTTTGACAAATTACATATGTTAAGAAAACTCATAAAAATTTCTAATTTATTAATTTAAGCATGCAAAATGTGAGCTGCTCTAGCAACCCGATAACAGTTCTAAGCCATTTTATTTTCATATGTAGTTGTATCTCCCAACGGACATCATGAAATTGTGTTCGCATGCTATTAAAGCCAAGGAGAACAGTGCAAGTGTTATTTGTGACTCTGAACCTTAGACATGAGATTAAATTGGGTGGAGAGTAATTTAAGCTAATACAGGGTTTCTAGCTTTGTTTGGAATTTTTTTTATTAACAGAAGTTAATTTCTTTAAAAAATTTTACACACTTGAAAGGTAACTTTTTGAACAAAACGTTATATAATGGAGAATATAAAAATTAAAAAAAATAGTCTGAAGAATAAAGATGAATTGAAATTCCAACCTTGCTGGTGACATAATAGTTATTAATCATAGTCATATGGATATTATTCCATATCACCGTGATGGAGGATTTTTGCCTCTTACAAACAATTATGGGACAAATATTCTAAACTTTGTTGCCACGCTTGTGCATGGAATGCAACACAACAGTCTGCACAATGCATTGATTGCAATGAAGCTTTGCATGCTTCAGATTAGAGTGTCAGAGCATATCAGAATGCAAAACAAAAATTGGTTTGGAGTTAATGTAGGCCCTATGGACACTAACCATCTGATGCTCAAAATATTACATCAGTTCTTCTAGGAGCTTCCCAGTTAGCACAGATATCTGGAGAAGGATCCTTCACAGCTTTATCCTAATCACTTACCATTTTATCCTATACAACTATCTATTCCATTCTTCATTCATTGGTATATCCGCCAACGAGCCCTCACTTGCTCAAAATAAACCTACAAAAAAAATTGAGAATCCAGAGATAGAGTTTAAAAGTACGCTTCTAATGTATGTTTGTATTTTGAACTCACATTATTGAAGAGCAATTTCTTTGTAGTCTTTTGAATTTTGGCATGTACGTTTCTACCTTATTTCCGGTGGCCAGCTACGGTTCTCCTCTTGAGTGTAGTGGATTCACCATAAAAAATGAACAGGGGATTCACGTGAAGGAGCAAAAGCTTGCAAGTTAACCTAAAGAAGCCTATTAAATAATCATTTTTTATCATTTCTCCCTTGTCATCTCTCATTGGCTTCATGAATTAAATTATCAATAGGGTAGCATCTGCAAAATTAAATGAAATTTTGTTAATGGATATTAATGAGAGGTGAAACTTTATTCTCTGTCGTGGATCAGGGACTTACGTAATCGCATGGATCTTGATATTCGCAAACATTTTGTTTCAAATTTTTATGTTATGATTTTGGCTAGTTTTCTTAAAGTTTTTATACATAACACTCTTATTGTGGAATTACCTTTTTACTTTGCAATGCTCTAACATTCGTTCAAGTTCCCGCACCATCTCCGATATATAGTACTCAGTGTTCTGTCCCTCGATCAACGTGCACCCTCTACGATATCTGGAACTTCCACTGTGACATGGTAGCTTCCACAACCATGCAATTGATTGCTGGTTCTTCCACGCGTATGGTCATGCAAATTTGACAAGAGCACATATAAATTACATATTGTTTTTTGTTCAGTTCAATTCTGCCTAAACTCATGCAGATGGAAGGTTGGGAATGCATTGATTGGCTTATGATTTCAGTGTTCTTTTCTTTCACAGACGTTGCAGCTGTTGTTCAAGATTCACCTACAATTGCAATTAAAGATTTAATGAAAGAACCAGTCATTATTTGTTCGCGCTTCACGTTCTTGTTGTGCGGGCTTCAACTTGAGAGTTAGTGGATGAGCCCCTCATTATATCAGAGGCTGGTTTCCGACAAATAAGTTATGTAGGAAGGTCATTCTCCATCATCTGCATCTACTTGGTTGCAAATAATCGTGTGCTTGTGGAGACCCACAAAAATCTCTGAGTTTGTTCCTACAATTTAGTTTGTTCTTACAATTCATTAGAGGAAATTTCAACTCAAAATGGGCCTTTTAACTTTTATTCAAATTCCATGTCATCATGTGTTAGCCAATGAAATTACTTTAAATTTGAAATACCGTATAGGTCTTAAACACTTTTTTTAATATAAATTTGGAGATAGGTATCATAAAAAAAACTACTTTTTTGGTTTGTATTTTTGACATATCTCCCTGTGTTTTTACTCAAATTTCGATCGGGAGAGCTCGTTGGATGCGGAATTAAATTCCGCATCCATGTCATCATTCTGTTTTTTTAGGTATTTCTTGTTTTTGGGGTAGCGGGGTCCGTCAAAAGTATGCCGAGTGGGTACTCGTTGGATGCGGAATTTAATTCCACATCCAACGAACTCTCCCGATCGAAATTTGAGTAAAAACACAGGGAGATATGTCAAAAATACAAACAAAAAAGTAGTTTTTTTCTTTCCTTCCTCCAAAATTAATAAATATTATTATATTATTTTAACTATTATTTTATGAGTTCATTTTAGGAGGCCCATTTTGAGTTGAAATTTCCTCTAATGTGCATGCTTCTCTCTTGCTAATGTTTTTTACATTTGCATGCTCCTCTTTTGATGATGTTTTTTACATGTTGCCACCAATCTAAGGAGTTGTCATTATAATCTAGCTGAATGATTGAATATATTGTACACTTTATCATGCTCAAAGAAGCTAAACTTTTGATATTATTACAATTATAATTGGCTTTATATTCTTCTGTAAAATGCTTACATTCTTTTGTTTCGTGACTGCTCAATATGTCCTAGTAATAGACCAGAAATGAAACTGACAATATGACTAAGGCTAAGAAGATCCCATTGCAAACCAGGAAGACCACTAAGCAATTCATATATGTGAGTTGAATCAAATATGAACCAGCAAAGTGTGTTGAGGAGTTTTTATCACCACCTGCATGCTACCCTAAAGGAAATCCTCCAGGTTTTGCACTCACGTCTTCCTCTGTTTTTTTTTTCATCAATTGTTTCCTTACATGATACACTGATCACAAATAATTTGTATTTACATTAAAATGATTTTAATGTTATTAACATGGTATCCCAAACAAGTTCCTTTTCCCCAGTAGGTCGAGTAAAAATTCAAGGATTCCTTGAAGGATGGCTTGAATTCAATTCCAACTATTTATTCATCTCTCTATACAAATGGATATCGATGGTATGCTTTTGGGTTATTGATTTGTATTTTTATGGATTTGCAGCCTTGCGGCTCCGTGCTGTTGGTTGTGTGAGACATGTTGCTAATGGCAAGTATTGGATTTATACAGAGAAAACGGATGAGATTTTATGGTTGTACAATATAATCTTACATCATTGTGTTTTATAATTTGTGCAAATAGGTTCACCATAAACCTTTAAAGGGATCTGTATTTGTTATTCAGTTTATATTTAATAGTAGTTTTTCCTTTCAGTTGAAGGCTTTTAGACAGGGACATTATGCTGCCAGATGGTTAACTCTGACTATTTTTCTAGAAGTTTTGCTTCCATTGCACGGACATTAATAAGCAATCAGCTTAGTATTTAATGTTGCCATTGAACGAACATTATGTTGTCAACTGATTAATGTTGGCCAAAGTGATAATCCAAGCTTTTGCTGCTTTGAATTTTTGTACTCAAGCACATGCATGGCTGTTAAATATCCATCGAAGAACCCATTTAACAATGTTGTAGAATTACTAGTTATTGAATATGTGATTCAACTATTCATAACTGCAATAAGATCATTAAATGGGTTGTTGTAATTGGGTGTTTGTTGAACCCTTATGTACAATAATTGGTTTTGGACTACAACATCATTAAATGGGTTGTTGTAATTGGGTGTTTATTGAACTCTTATGTACAATAATTGGTTTTGGACAACAACATCATTAAATGATGTTAAATAGGTTGTATAGGTAGGTTGTACTATATGTTGTTGGGTTTGAAAAATAATTGGTTTTGGACAACAACATCATTAAATAGGTGGTTGGATTTGAAAAAAATGGGTGGATGTTGGATGTTTATTGAGCTTTAAGGGATGTGCATGTACAAGAGTTGGTTTTGGATTCATGTGTAGTTGGTTTTGGATTGGATTCAGGTATAGTAAGGAATTTTACTTGAAATTCAATAACATCATTAAATAGGTGGTTGGATTTGAAAAAAATGGTGGATGTTGGATGTTTATTGAGCTTTAAGGGACCTGCATGTACAATAGTTGGTTTTGGATTCATGTGTAGTTGGTTTGTACAATAGTTGGTTTTGGATTCATGTGTAGTTGGTTTTGGATTGGATTCATGTGTAGCAGGTAATTTTACTTGAAATTCAACTTTTTGTAATTTAATTTATTTAACTTATTTAACTGTGTAGATATAAGTTTTTTAAACTGTACAATTTAAAACTATTTTTAAACCTTAAAAACTATTTCTACATTCAATAATGAAAATTTTATAATTTAACTAAATATTATAAATAACTGTGTAGATATAAGTTTTTTAAACTGTACAATTTAAACTATTTTTAAACCTTAAAAACTATTTCTACATTCAATAATGAAAATTTTATAATTTAACTAAATATTATATATAACAATTCCATGAAAGTTTAGCTAAAACTTCAAAATTGAAACCACTCATTATTTGTTTTTAAACCTTAAAAACTATTTCTACATTCAATAATGAAAATTTTATAATTTAACTAAATATTATATATAACAATTTCATGAAAATTTACCTAAAACTTCAAAATCAAAACCACTCATTATTTGTTTTATTTAGACCATTGGAACTTGGCTTGTCATTATAGTTGTAGTTTTCCTAACATTTTTTTATTAATATTTTAGTGAACTTTACAGATTCCAATACTGGCTAGTCTTAAGCACTAAACAAACTCATTATTTGTTTTATTTAGACAATTGGAACTTGGCTTATCATTGTTGATGTAGTTTTCTTAAAATTTTTTACTGATCTTTACAGATTCCAATACTGGCTAAACTTAAACACTAAACAAAGTCCCTTGAAGAAGCGTGTCTAGTGCTTAAGTTTAGCCACACCTTAATCTCCAATGAAAGCCAAGTCAATGACTTAAGATGTTGGGAAGTGACAATTTAGCGGTGTCTTTCTAACTTTGATTTGCACGCTCTTTTTCGTTAAACTCTCCTAATATCCCAACAACTTCGATTTCACAATCTCCCTCAGACAGATTTTTTGGCTGGTTTGTAGCATAGTGCAGGGACGGTTGATGTTACAAGTGTATCCAGAAAGCCATCACCTAGTTTCTTCTCGTCTCTACTGTATTTGTTGGTCATCTTTCTTTTCGATAGACATTTTTTAATTAAGGTCTTTGATGTTGCAATTTTTTTAATGGTGGAATTTAACACTTTATTAGAATGTCTTTCTTACTTGCACAACGAGATGTCATTTTCTAAAAATGACAACAGCCTGTAATTATAAAAAAAACTTGGAACAGATCAAGCTTCCAAGCTATGGAATATTTACCGAAGACCATGTTCCCTATGAGATTAAACGAGGACTGGAAGGAAATGTGTGCAATATCCACACACTTTCACTTCACAGCTCTTTCAAAAATCTGATGAAGCATTCGATTTACTTGGTCTCTTATGAGATGTTGGAGAGCTTCCATGCTCTTCACAAAAAGAAGTTTGCTATTGGATACACATCTGAGAAATCGCCACTGAGATCCATATTGGGAAAATACCATGGAATTCTTGGAGTGGGAAAGAGCGTTGGATGCTTGTGATGCTCTGGTCGACACTCCGCACTCCTGGAAAGAGATTTTTCACTTTGCACTTTGCAGTTTTTAAAGAAATTTGATTTAGAGATAATACTCTGTTAAAATTAGTCAAGACACATTAAGTCTCTCATCGCAACCATATACTTTTGATACTACTATGGAGTTTATATATATATAT
>LPNX010152028.1:0-82191 GCA_001517045.1 Pseudotsuga menziesii | reverse complement strand
TCTCCTGACCCGACTAGAGACCAAGTCTTTCCTTTGTTGATTCCCAGTGTTTCTGTAGACACCACCCCACCACAGGTGAACTATGTGGATTCTTGTCATTTATGTTCAATTGCTACTGAGAGGCAGCCTCTACTTTCATGCTTACCTTCTCGGGACTCGGTCCCAGCAGTTGAACTGGTGAGTCATCCTATACAGACTATAGAGTCTTCTCTCTACTCTGTTGACCCTTTTGAAAGTCCAGATATGTATCCTATCTCGGATGATTTCCTCTCTTTGGATGAAGTCTTCCTGGAGTCTTTGATACAGTCTAACCTTCTTTTTCAGTTATGACTCTCCCCTTTTAGAGCATTCTTTCTGCTCTCCTTCGAGCTCGTTAAAAATAGTAAGGAGGCCGCGAGTTGACTTTTACGGACTCGTTAAAATTTCACGGGAAAGATTATGAGTTTCTTTAGGCCCAAGTCTGACTCCTTAAAATAGACTTGACTGCTGAGTAAACTTGTCCGTTCAGGCTCGTTAAGAATATGTGAATGGGCATCCACATTGGTGGTAGGTTATCTCTTTCTCGGACCATGTGGAATCATACGAGAAAGGATCGCTCTCTTTTCTACTGAATTGAGAAGAGTATTCTCAGGCACAGGTTTATCTCTTTTCCAGACCTGAGGGACTAAAATTACGGAAAAGAAACCCCTGGTATGAGCTTAGTTTTCTCTTTTTCATGCTCTGGACCAAAACATGAAAAAGATTTCGAGTGTACTTTATGTCTTTGTCATGCTCGTTAAACCCTTAAAGAACAAAGCATCGATTTTGTTGTTGTAAGCCCCATTTCTCGTAATCAAATGGATCTTTCTGAGTGATCTTTCCTTCCTTCACACTCATAAAACTCAGGCTTTATATGCTGCTTTTGAAGGAGCGTTGGGTAGGTGGTAATTTAACCTTTTTCGGACCTTCCCGACTAATTACGAAAAAGGTGCGCCTTTTCTTCTTCGGAAGTTAAGAGAGTTCTTCTCTGGTTTGTTTTATACTTTTTCGGCCTTAGGAGACTAAATTGTACGAAAAAGGACCCCCCCCTGGAGTCTTCTTTGGAGTTTTCAGACTCTCTAAACTATGAAAGCACCGTCGAGCATGAACTAGTTCGGGCTCATAAAATCCACGAATTAGTGCCTTATCAAGCATTCTTCTTTCTTTTCTTTGAGCTTGTCAAAAAATGAAGATGGTCCCGAGTTTGCTTTCTTGGACTCGTTAAACCTTTACAAGAAAGAAGGGAAGGGGAAGGTTTATTTCCATGTCTTTTTACATCATGGCAGCAAGTCTTGTTTCCTTGAACAAAGCACCAGTTTTGAGTCTATCAACAGTTAGGTCCTAGTATTTTGACCTTATCCCGATTCAGAGTTTATTACTCCTCCAGTTGGTCTCTTTTCCAATTATATGGGGAATCTGTCAATGTCTCCTACATTGTAGATTTGTTTCGTTGGTCCTTATTCGTGTCAAAAGCTGCCTAAGTCACTTTTGTGTCGTGATCACTATTCAAGGATTAACCCTTTGTCGGCCATTCTGCAGTTGCCTTGACCTTTTTGTGTCGGCCATTCCCTGGTATCATTTCATTACATTATGTCTTCAGTGGTCCTTTTTGTGAAATTTCAGTACCAATTCCAGATCTAATTAGTCTTGGAGTTACCTCGTGTTGGATGATGAAGGATGCCTTAATGCCTTCCTTCCAACGGATCTCTTCCTATCGACTGCAACACATCTTGCTTTGGGGACGAGATTTAGAGTTTTATGACAGTACCTTGGGAATTGTTGTCCTCAATGGCAATTTCCCTCGCTATTGGGTAGTGGGGATACCCTTATTGTCTCCTACTCGATGGATTCTTCAAGTGTTCGACTTCAAGTCCTTGTAATCACACTTGTTAGAATGTACTAGGTACCTTGGGGACCATTTTCATTAATGGTGGTTTCCCTCGCGTTTGTTAACAGTTTTCATTATTGACCGATAATCAAACGGCTTCCTCCATGTTCAACTTCAGCTCCTTTATTCGCATGGTTAGGATTCGTACCTTTTTTGGGTGGTTTTGGAATGAAGACCTTGGGCCGACAGTAGCATCATTATTTTGCTATTGCCCAAGTTGCGCAAGACCTTGTTATACTATATATGACATTTTGCTGAGACATAGATCCACCTTGTATTTTTGTGGCTATGATCGATTGTTGAGCATGGATCCACCTTGTTCATTTGTGGCCATGGCTCCTTTAGATTTGATATGGTGCCTTTTTGTATCTTGAGCGACCATGATAGTTTCATCAGTTATACATATGTTGGATCCGCCTTTATCTTTATGGCGATGATTTGTATATGGACGTGTATGTCCCAGAGATCGGTTTTTCTGACATTTATCTCTCTTTCAGGTACCTTCACTCGAGCCTTTCGATCTTGGCTTCTCTGCTCTCTCCATACTCAGCTATTTCCTTTATAATGTATTTCGGCTATCGTCTTCCCCTCTAACCTCACACATTAGGGGGCATCTGTTATATCTTGAAATGACACATCTCTGCCTGTGACCATTTTCCCATGATTCCGTCGCATGTCGACACTTCCATGACGACATTTCATGAAAGTCACTAAAAAAAAACCTATCTTGGAGGAACCATATCTTGAGTTTTGTAACTCCGTTTGACCTCATTTCTATGCCGTTGAAAAGGTATTTCAGTTAGATAAAACTTTCCAGAAGACACCAAAGTCTGAAAATGCCCAAAAATACCCTAAAAATGCGTTTTTTGTCCATTCTTGATTTTCCTTAAGGAAAACCCACGAATGTGCCTCTTAGCATTTAAAACATTAAAACATGAGTTAATTGGAGATTAGTTAAGTCATTTAACTTAATTTCCTTAACTGCTGTAACTTCTCCAACCTTCAAAAATACCTTATTTCACCCATATAAATAGAGGTAGGGAGGTCCATGAGAGGGGACTTGGATTTTATGCATTGTTATGCTGGAGGAATCGGGACTCTCTTTGCCCACACCTTTGCCCTGGAGGTCTTCCCCTTGTGTTGCAGAGCTTGGAGGCTGAGTTCTTTGGAGAAGAGAAGCAGCAGAACCAAAGCAAGGTTTCGTGAGGTGCCGAACTTGAAGAGAAGGTATATTTGTACTTGTTTTCAAGATTAATAAAGATGTGATGTCCTTCTTCTTCCCAAATCATTGTTCAATGTGTGATTGAATCGCTGTTTCTGATCATATGATGATGTTATTCAGATTATTATTTCAGATTTATTTGATTATCATTTCTTTATATGTGGTCATAATGGTTTGAGGAAGGTATAACTTGTTTTGCAGGTCTCTTGGAGTGGGAGGAGCGAGAAGAGGATTGAAGAGAAAGCTTGGACCAGCCTTCAGTTAATCAGGTGTGGAGCTTTCTCATCTATGAAACTTGCTGTTATATGCTTGCTGAACATTGTGCATCTCTCTTTCAACCCCAGTACATTGATGGCCTCTTAAACCCTAGCCATGTCATGCCCCAATGTTCCGATAGAGAGTTTCTATAATGTGAACAAGTCATGTCAAGTCAGTGTGGGTAACCCTCCTATTGATCAAGGGTTAAAGTCCCCATAGTTGTGGGGACCTAGGGTTATTAGAATATCTTAGAGAAGTCGACCCTAGGTGAGTTATTGTAAGTCAGGGCAATAGTCCCCACCGTTGTGTTAAGGATAACCCTCCTTGTTGGTTGGAGGGGTAAAGTCCCCACAAGTTGTGGGGCACTAGGGTTATTAGACTCTCCTAGAGATGTCAGCTCTAGTAAGTAATTAGTAAGTGAGGCTGACATGTTGGAGAGGAAATTAAGTGAATGAAAGAATACATATAGAGAGTGAGCCTCTCTATTTATCACACACACACTCACTCACTGGGGCGCATGAGTGAGAGAGAGAAGTTGCTGGGACAAGAGAGAGACTACTGTTGTCGAGAGACCATATTTATGTTTTCGGGTTTTACTTTTTGGTGTCAATTCTATATCTGAGGAATTTGCAGGGTTTTCTCCTTTATTGTTTCCCTGAAGAAAATTATTTGTGTCTCTTGTCTCTTGTGTTTTACTGCTGTGCATGTTATTCTCTCAGTTAAAGATCCTAAGATCATAATGCTAGCTTGAATGATAAAAATCTAACATGGTATCGGAGCTAACCTGAGAAGAAGACATTGTGCAACTACAGAATCTAGGGATTCTTACTTTTTGGGTTTCTCTCCATAATCCATTAGCAAAAGAATACTAGGATGACTCTCCATTGAAGGGCGCATCTTTCTGTCAAAGCAAAATTCGATTCCGAGCATTTACAGTTTTTGGTGCAGGAAATTAGGGATCCTTACATAAGAGGAATTTTTGAGTGATACAAACATAGGATTTATCTCCTCATCAAAATTGAAGTTTAGAGACCTGGGTCGAGATTTTTGGTTTGGTGAAACTCCGGGAAAGTCAAACCCTAGTTTGACCCCGAGTTGGAAAAACCCTAAATTACTAAAACTGATAAGTTTTGGTAAATACGCTATATCTTGGGATTGGAGAAGGATAAAGAGCTAAAAATTTCACAAGAAAAATAAAAAATCTTGATTTACACTATGTCCAAAATTCCACCTCATATTCGCTATATTCTAGGAGATATGATCCCTCCAAGTTAGGGTTTCAGCCTCTTCTAGGATTCCTCCCCAAATAGGACACCTAGGGAGAATTGCCATATCTCGGGATAATAAGGTCCAAATTAAATTTATGAAGATGTTCCAGAAAGGGAACAGATTGTACTTTATATAGTAGAAGTTTTAGATCCTGAATATGAAATAGAGACACATGGTAGTCCGTACAACTTCACTGTTTTGAACAGTCCCGTAACAGGTCACCTTGGGAAAATGATAATAAGTTCCAATTGGTGAAACCAATTCTGATGAAACCTATGGTGTTGGAACAGGAACAGGTGAGGCTACCTCAATGCGAAGTTTCAGACATAGAAGAGTAGTAATTTCTGAGATACCATAGAAATAGTAGCAGGAATTTCTGCAGAAGAAATTGGTAAACTAGGGCTTCCTGTTCCAGGAGCTTCCCTTCACTATTTTTAGAAAAGGAGTACATTGGACAGCTAGCCTTGAAGAGGTTTATATTTCTATCCAATTAGATCTGAAAGATTCTAAGTTTTGAAAATTAGGGCTTCTCTGACAAACCCTAGATCAGCCAGCTCCGAAACCAAGACGGACACCTCAAATCAGTAAGATCTAATCTTTTGCTATTTTCATTTGAGGTTCTCATTTCAAAGTGATCTATCACATCAGCTTGATGATAATATTGTTGAAGTTGAAAAATTCCAAGCATGGAATTATATGATCTCTCTGAATAAAATGAATTGGACACCTACATAAGAATAGAGGTTCCAGTCCAGACGGAGATGAGGGTCAAAGCCTTACACAAGAAGAACTTGGTCAAGGCCAAGAAGATCATTGCCGATTCAATCATCGATTACCTTATACCAAAAGTGTCTTCCCTAAATACACCGAAAGAGATGTTTGATTCCTTGACCAAGATATTTGAAGGAAATAACATAAATCAGAAGATAACCTTAAGAAACTAGTTGAAGAATGTGAAGATCCAGAATGCAGAGACCATACAGTCATACTTTACGAGGGTCTCTCAAATCAAAGAACAACTTGAAGCAGTAGAAGAAGAAGAAGTGGAGAATGCAGAAGTGGTGATAGCCACCTTGAATGGCCTCCCAGAATCATGGGATTCATTCATGCAAGGAAGTGATTGCTTTCAGTAGACTCTGGGAAGAAGAAGAAGCTCGACTCATAATAAGAGAAGAGAAGATGGGAGCAACTGAAGATCAAGCTCTCACCATCCAAAGAAGATCCCTCAAGCGATGAGGAATATGAAGGACTCAATTCTTGAAGAGACTCTTATCCATCTTATCATTCGGATAAGAAACGATGCTATGGTGAATGAAGAAGATGATGAAGCTGAAGGCTCAAGAAGGAGTCTACCCACGAAACAAATAAAGATAAGTATTCAATTGTCATTTCATGATATTGTTTTGTTATGCATTTGTTTATATTCAGTTGATGTATTATGCATGGTAGAATGTTTGCATTAATGATAGTATACTACTAATACGCATGTGATGGGTAATTAGCTCATGGTGCTATACAACTCTCCATTGCTGCTTATCTAGAATGAAACCTCTTTGCTAACATATTGGATTAGTGCAAAATCTCAATGTTGTCTTGGTAGAGATGGAAGGCATCTAGAAAGTTCCCGTGAGATATGGATGAATGTTGTATTGGCTAAAATAGTTGCATAATCATATATCTTGATGCAAAAGAATTTTTCATTATGAATAAACCTTATGAAATGTTTCTAACCATACAACTAATGCATTTGACTTGTAGGAAAGATCATGTAAAATCACCTACAAGCAAAGAAGGATGAGACTTGTTCTGAAGAACAAGCGACGACGGTTCAAGATGAAGAATAATATGATGAATGTAGTGACATCATTAATATAGAACCTTCTAGCTATGATTTGTCGGATCTCAACTTGTGTGCATTAAAAGTTGTTTAAAGAATGCGTTATCAACTTAATTCATGGAATAGCATTAACATAAATTAAATGCTCAGAACGGAAATGAAAAACACACTGATAAACAGATATAGAGAAGAAACACAGAATCGGAGAGTCACAAACAGAAGTTGATAACAGAGTTCACCCCCTCCACTGGGCTACGTCTCCGAGTCCCTCTCCAATGGGTACCGATCTAATTAATCTCTTTAAAATGGTACAAAAATGGTTCTGGAATCAACTTCAGCAACTGTAAACAAAATGCTGTACAAACACTTTAATACCTCTCTTGAAAATTACAAAATGGTCTTCAGCAAGCAAAGAAAACCAATTATAACAGAGAATAGTCGACTTCAAAAAGAAACAGCATCTGGACATTTCACAGCGAAGCTCTCCAAGCTTCTCATAACAGAAAAATCGAAGCTCTATGCTCTAACAATCTGAATCTCTCCCCCATCTCTCTGTCCTTGAATGGTGGCCAGCATCCTCTTTTTAAGCGTTTAGCGAGAGGATAAGTAACGGGTTTGATTCGTCCGCTACAACTATTATTTTCTTGATTATCATTACAACCATATGCTATACTGAACCATGCAATCCTGCTAAATCACAACCCAAGCGTTATGTTACCACGACGTTCCATATTCCCGAAATGTTGCAACCAACTCCACGCACATATGCTGACTCACAACACGTTGCAATGACTGCCACGCACATATGCATGCAACTGGGCTATGCCACATGTAAAGTAACCATTTGATGCCACCACTAACTTCACAAATGTCGCAGCATATGAGGACTTCACCATATACCCGATCCGCTTTCACAGCATACAAATGCCGTAGCATATGGGGACTTCGCCATATACACGATCCGCTGTCACAGCATATGACTATCCTCCACGAACCATTCGTTGTTTAACTTGACGGTTTGCAAACTGCGTGGCATGCGATAAGCTGCGCATCATGCGGTAACTGTGCAGTATGCGATAAGCTACGCACCATGCAGTAACTGAGCGGCATGCGATAAGATGCGCACCATGTAATAACTGCGCGGGCTGTTCACATCTCAATTGCCAAGCTTAGTCTTCGCACTATGTTTAGCATATGAGTTAAAAACATATGTTACGTTCTTTGAACCATAGATTAATACCCATTGTACCATATTGGATCAGTGTAATTTTTGAAGATGAACAATCCACCGGATCATTCCTCCCCATTGGAGAGATTTTGGACCACCAAAATCTTGAATCATTCAGCAAGTAAGTGAGGGTACAACTCCCTCACTTTTCCAATCTCCATCCATCTTGCTTTGCTAGGATGCATGCCTTTCAGCCCCACTCGAAGGTACTTAGCATCCCCCCTTCGTGAAGTCCTTACATTTCTGTCAAGAATAACATCATCTTGCAACTCATTCATATATTCAGGTGCCATATCATCAACTGAAGGAATCTGTATGTTAGTTTCCTCATCCATGATCATAGGAGGCTCATACAGTTTAAGATTCTCAACATTGATAACTGAATAAATTTGCATGTATGGAGGTAAATACAAGTGAAAAGCATTAGTACCGATCTTTTCCAAGATCTCAAAAGGACCATACCTGATAGGCTTAAGCTTTTTACTTTCACCTTTCATTCTTTCTTTGGTGATATGTAACCAAACTCTGTCACCAACCTGAAATTGATGATCGACTCAATCCTTGTCATGCCTGGCTTTGTACTTTGCCTGGCTCTTCTCCAACTGTTCCTGAACTGCCTGTTGCACTGCTTGGATTCTCTAAATGAAATTTAAAGCTTTGTCTGCATCATGATTTCCATCCACTGCATCTTTTCCAAAAGAGAAATCCATCGGTGTTTTTGGCTGATAACCAAAACAAGTTTCCAAAGGAGATTTTTTCATGGAAGAATGAACTGCATGATTGTAAGCATGCTGTATATACTGCAACTACTCATCCCAAAGTTTAGGATGTTTACTACAATATCCTCTGAGCAGCTGAACCACTATTCTGTTTACTACCTCTATTTTCCCATCGATCTGTGGATGAAAAGTTGTACTTTTCTTAAGTTTAGTATCCATAATCTCCCATAAAGTTGACCAGAATTCTCCCAAGAACTGGGAATCCCGATCAGATACAATAGACATGGGTAGCCCAAAATGTACCCAAATATTCTGAAAGAATAGATGAGCTGTTTGTTCAGCATTGATCTGTTTGTTACATGGCATTAAGATACACATTTTTCTGAATCTATCCACAACAACATATAGGTAATCATGCCCTTTTCTAGACATAGGTAGTCCCCCTACAAAGTCCATGGAAATGCTTTCCCAAGGATGAGAAGAAACTGGAAGAGGAGTGTACAAACCCAATTTCCTATTGCTAGGCTTACTTGTTGCACACATAACACAACCTCTTATATATTTAGCTACATTTTCCTGCATCTAAGGCCAATAACAATGATTCTGCAATAATGACAATGTTTTACTTACTCCAAAATGTCCTGCAATCAACGAACTATGAGCTTCTCGAATCACATGCACTCTCTCTTTCTCTGGAATACAAAGTTTACCAAGATGATACAAGAGTTGATTATGCACATAATAGTTCTCTTCCTGTTTACCATGCATTAGTGATGCATATAATTTCTTAAAATCTTTATCTTCTGCATACTGTTCAATATAACTTTCATGTGTTAATGAACTATTTTGAAGAATGATTGAAGCATTGGTAGGAGGCCTTGATAACATGTCTGCTACCTTATTATGAATTCCCTTTTTGTACTTAATTATGAGATGAAACTGTTGTAAGAATCCCATCCATCTTAAATGCCTACTTTGTTGTGTTTTAGTTTGAGATTGTAAATATTGAAGTGGCTGATAATCAATATGTATGACGGTTTCTTTTTCCATGATATAACGTTTCCACTTCTTCACACTCTGTACTAAAGCATACAAATCTTTGTCATAGGTTGGATAGTTACTTACCGCAGTAGAGAACGTTTCCGAATGGTAACAGACTGGCTTCCTCCCTTCCATCAAAACGGCTCCCATGGCAAACCCGCTGGCATCGATTTCGATTTCAAATGGCTGTTGCAAATCTGGCAATGTCAGAACAGGTGCAGTGCTAATCCTTTCCTTCAAAGTGTCGAAGGTTCTCTGATGCTTTCCTCCCCACTGGAAAATTTCTTTAACACTTGTCAACGCATGTAAAGGTGCAACAATGGAAGAAAACCCAGAAATGAATTTCCTTCAATACTGAACCGCACCCAGAAAACTTCTGATTTTAGTAACGGTGTTAGGTCATGGCCAAATTACAATGACAACAACCTTGGCTGGGTCCACTCGCAGGTGGCCTCCACCAATAATATGGCCCAAATATACTAAAGAAGTTTTAGCAATCTCACATTTAGACATTTTTACATAAAGCTTATCCTTCCTCAGTACATCTAAAACTTTTTTCACATGTACAATATGCTCTTCCCAGGTTTTTCTAAACACTAGGATATCATCCAGATATACAATTACAAAATCATCAATGAATGAACGAAAGACATCATTCATGACCCGCATGAAAGTAGCAGGCACGTTATAGAGCCCGAAAGGCATCACAAGCCATTCATACAAACCCTGTTTTGTTTTAAACGCAGTTTTCCAAGCATCATTCTCAGCAACCTGATTTGATGATACCCACTACGCAGATCCAATTTTGTAAAGTAAGTTGCATGTTTCAACCGATCAAGCAAATCATCAATGCGAGGAAGAGGATACCTGTTTTTAATGGTGATTTTGTTAAGGGCCCTATAGTCGATGCACATCCTCCAAGACCCATCCTTCTTCGGAACCAATACTGTCGGGGAGCCACAAGGAGAAGTGCTGGGTGGGATTACCCCCTTCTTAATAAGCTCCTGAACCTGCTTCTTTATTTCCTCATTCTGCATCACAGACATCCGGTACATAGCGATGTTCAGGAGTGGCACATCCTGCTGCAAATGTATCTCATGTTGAATCTCTCTCTTTGGTGGTAACCCTTTCGAATCTAGAAACAAATCATCATACTCAGACATGATTTCAATCAGTTCATATTTATGCTTAGGGTCACATCCTTCAAAAGATTTAGAGATCTCATCATTTTTTACCTTAACCATCATTAACACAAAATTCTTACTAGCATTTACCAGCCTCTTCATTTGTCCTACAGAAACTATTGCTAGATTGGTTTTTATCTTATGTGCTCGTACAATATACTCTACACCATCTTTAAAAATATGATACTTATTCTGCTCTCTATAAAATACTGCTTTTCCGGTCATACAAATATGGACTCCCAAGCACAATCCCACAAATGTCAAGTGGTACTACATCTAGCTCTACCTCATCTATGAACTTTTCAGTAATTGCAAACTTCAATACACATTTCTTTGTAACTTGCAATCGTGTATCATTAGTAACCCAACCAAGAGGATAGGGTCTTTCATGAGGACTAGTAACTAAATGCAATTTCTTAACCACTTCTTCTGATATCAGATTTACTTGTGAACCACTATCAAACAATGTATCAATCTTTGTGTGATTTGCAATGACACGAACATGAAACACTGCACTTCTATCTTTATCATTTTTCTTAGAAGTAGATGGTAGATTTGTACTTGCACTAGAACTTGATTTTGCATCAATGGGAAGTGAGATACTATTATTCTTAGCCTAGATTCCGACAGCTGTAACCTTTGTTTCATCACCTGAGTCGGATCCCAAGTCTTGAATAACTGTTGCAGTAGCTTTTGCTTGGCCTTTATCTTTGTTTCCTCTGTACTTCTTTGGCCTTAACTCCGAATGAAGTTTCCAACACTTAGAGACATCATGTCCCTTCTAGCAATGCGAACATGAAGGCTTTTCACCCTCTTTCTTAACAGTAGCCATCTTCTTTTCCCCCGTATCTTTACCTTTCAATTTGCTATCAAATTTAAAGGATTTATTCACAAAATTATCATTAGGATGCTTACCCCTGGCTTCTAAATGTGTAGCTTGAACACATACATCATCCAAGGTACTGGGGTTAAACATCAACAAAGTATGTCACAAATAAGAATGCATGCCATCAATGTACTTAAGAAGAGTTTCCTGGGTATCTAATGCAACATTCAATGCAATAGCTCTCTTTCTAAATTCATGAGTATATTCTTGAATGCTTTGTCCTTTAGCTTGTCTAAAATTTTTCTAGCTCATTATTAATTGCTGCATATGACCTAAAGGATAAAATTGCTTCCTTAATACTTCAATGAATTCATTCCAGACTGAAATAATTTTACCATTCTTTCAAAGATCTTGCTGAATCTTGTTCTCCCACCAAGTAAGAGCCATTCCACTCATTCTCAAAGTGGCCAATTGAATTCTGGAAGGGTCATCAGTAATTCCCTGCACCCTGCAATATACTTCAAGCTGCTTGATCCAATTGTCTAACTTTTCAGCATCTAAATCTCCATTATAAATTGGCAATTCAAATTTTACGTCCAATTTGAAATAAGGCATATTGGGACTTGCATTATTTGAATGAGAAGTATGAGAAGAAGAGAAAGTTTGATTAGTATCAAGAGGATCACCATCACCTCCTACTCCTTTACCCTTTTCTTCCTTCTTCACTTTTGCATCTTTGGATGAAGATCCTTCTTCTTTCTTCTTCCTTTCTGCTTGCTCATCAAGTAGAATTTCCATCATGGATTTCATGCTCATAAAAGCCTCCAGAAACTCAGTTTCTGAAATAACAGGTTTTTCCCGTTCTGTATGTCCTTCTTCTTCCCTTCGTGGAGAAGACATGGTTCTTGAGAATGTTCTCCTTGAGCCAATCTCAGGATCTCCTTCAATTAATTCTCCTTCAACACAATTTAACCTGAACCTAGTAAGCATTCACAAACTTGCACAAGCAGTTAACCTGCTCTGATACCATAATATGATCTGTCAGATCTCAACTTGTGTGCATTAAAAGTTGTTTAAAGAATGCATTATCAACTTAATTCATGGAATAGCATTAACATAAATTAAATGCTCAGAATGGAAATGAAAAACACACTGATAAACAGATATAGAGAAGAAACACAGAATCAGAGAGTCACAAACATAAGTTGATAACGAAGTTCACCCCCTCCATTGGGCTATGTCTCCGGGTCCCTCTCCAATGGGTACCAATCCAATTAATCTCTTTAAAATGGTACAA
Source organism: Pseudotsuga menziesii (assembly GCA_001517045.1). Classification (NCBI taxonomy): domain Eukaryota; kingdom Viridiplantae; phylum Streptophyta; class Pinopsida; order Pinales; family Pinaceae; genus Pseudotsuga; species Pseudotsuga menziesii. The sequence continues at coordinate 69,404 of LPNX010152028.1, read as the reverse complement.
AAATGGTTCTGGAATCAAGTTCAGCAACTATAAACAGAATGTTGTACAAAGTCTTTAAGACCTCTCTTGAAAATTACAAAATGGTCTTCAGCAAGCAAAGAAAACCAATTATAACAGAGAATAGTCGACTTCAAAAAGAAACAGCATCTGGACATTTCACAGCGAAGCTCTCCAAGCTTCTCATAGCAGAAAAATCGAAGCTCTGTGCTCTAACAATCTGAATCTCTCCCCCGTCTCTCTGTCCCTGAACGGTGGCCAACATCCTCTATTTAAGCGTTTAGCGAGAGGATAAGTAACGGGTTTGATTCGTCCTCTACAACTATTATTTTCTTGATTATCGTTACAACCATATGCTATACTGAACCATGCAATCCTGCCAAATCGCTGCCCAAGCGTTATGTTACCACGAAGTTCCATATTCCCGAAACATTGCAACCAACTCCACGCACATATGCTGACTCACAACACGTTGCAATGACCACCACACACATATGCATGCAACTAGGCTATGCCACATGCAACGTAACCATTTGATGCCACCACTAACTTCACAAATGTCGCAGCATATGAGGACTTTGCCATATACCCGATCCGCTGTCGCAACATATGGGGACTTCGCCATATACCCGATCTGCTGTTGCAGCATATGACTATCCTCCACAAACCATTCGTTTTTTAACTTGACGGTGCACAAACCGCGCTGCCCATGCCACAACTGCGCGGCATGCGATAAGCTGCGCATCATACGGTAACTGTGCGGTATGCAATAAGTTGGGCACCATGCGGTAACTGCGCGACATGCGATAAGCTGCGCACCATGTGATAACTGCGCAGGCTGTTCACATCTCAATTTCCAAGCTTAGTCTTCGCACTATGTTTAGCATATGAGTTAAAAACATATGTTACGTTTTTTGAACCATAGATTAATACCCATTGTACCATATTGGATCAGTGTAATTTTTGAAGATGAATAATCCACCGGATCAAGCTATGAAGAAGTAACCAAGAAGAAAGGAAAGACCAGTTCAAGAAGAATGATGTCTAGGATGCATTATCGATACATGAAGGGAAGTTCATAGTTCCATCATGCAGTAGATGGAAACATCATGCGATACAAGGCAAGATTCGTAGCACGAGGATTCCCACAAAAAGAAGGAATAGACTACGAAGAGACATTTGCAGCCAGTGGGAGTTGAAACACATACATGATGAGCTTGATGAAGATCTTAACCTTTGCTACAAGGTTGAAGATGAAAGTCTATACACTAGATGGATACATAGAATATTAGTAGCATAGGAAGTTACTTGTCACTCCGGTACAAAATGTTTCAGTACATAGAGTACAAAAGACAGAGGGAGTATGATACTCCGCTTCAGAGGGAGTAACTACAAAATATACTGATGTTTGACATGGTACGACAGGATGGAAATATTACTGGTGACTCTAGGCTTTACTGAGAGTAAAGAGGATTCCAACCTTTGCTTCAAGGTTGAAGGTGGAAGACCAGTGATGCTCCTATTATATGTCAATGACTTGTTCCTGACATAAAAGAGGAACTCATTAAATTTGCAAGAAGAAGACTTGCTGTCGAGTTCAAGATAAAGGACTTGGGGATGATGCACTACATTCTAGGCATGGAGGTGTGGACAAGGGAAGTATGCGGTAGAAATCCTGAAGAGGTTCAGGATGATGGACTGCAAGGACATGACCACACCTATGGCATCAAACCTGAAGCTATTGAGTGTTGCTTCATCAGAGTCAGTTGATGACACGATGTATCGTCAAATGATTTATTCCTTGATGTACCTGACGAATACGAGACCAAATATTTGCTTTGCTGTGAACACATTGAGACATGTTCACCTGATGGTTACAAAGCATGCAGTGAGGCACCTGAAGGGTACAATTAATTATGGGCTCAAGTATGAGGTGAATCAGAAGATTAACCTAGAGGGTTATGAGGATTTGTATTGGGCAGGCAATGCCATTGATAGGAAGAGCACTTCAAGGTGATACTTCAGTATGGGATCAAGTGTGATCTCTTGGTTTGGTAGGATGGAGTCCTGCATGGTGCTGAGTATAGCTGAGGAAAAAGATGTTGCCACTTGTTATTTGGAGAGAGGGGCAGTGAAGCTCCAGTATGTGATCCAGATCAAGATCTATCGAAAGAGGGAGTTCTAGCATAGTCGATGAGACAGGTTGTCTGAGCATAAATCCTGGTGAAGCTTGTAGGTTGCTCAGATGTAAATAGACCTGTAGGTTTTCCTCATATGTAATCGGTCTTGGCGAAGCTTGCAGGTTATCCTTGAACGTAATTAGCCTTGATGTGATTCTATGCTAGAAATGGCCAAAGTGAAGTTTGAGTACTTCAGGGAGAAGCTTGGTGTTCTCCAGATCGAGGTTCCCTCCAAGAGGAAATGATGAGACCTAGATCCATTCTGACATGGTGAGAGAATTAGGTTCCTTCCATGGTCAGATGTAAGGGCTGGGCCATTCTTTCATGGTGAGAGGATTTGTTCCTTCCATGTCAAATATGAGTGTTGAGCCATTTTGATGTGACTATAGGATTGGTTCCTATATGATCACATATAAGGGCTATTTTTATTATCTGAATGGAGGTACCTGGTCAGTTACCAGGAATACTCAGTATAGGACTGAGGGCCATTCTGATATGACTATGGGATGTAGTCTCACATAATCAAAAATAAGTGCAAGGCCATTCTAATGTGATTGAGGGATATGTTCCCACTTGATCATATATAAGGGTTGTTTCCATTTTCTCATGGTGAGAGGATTGGTTCCTTCCATGTCAGATGTGAGTGCTGAGCCATTATGATGTGACTGTAGGATTGGTTCCTACATGATCAGATATAAGGGCTATTTCCATTCTCTGAATGGAGGCACCTGGTCAGTTACCAGGAACCCTTAGTCTAGGACTGAGTGCCTTTCTGACGAGTCAAGGTCAGATGTAAGTGCTGTTCCTTTTTGACCATTCAAGGTCATATGTGAGTGTTGTGCCTTTTCAAAGATGATAGTAGTTGTGTCCTATCATGCTGGTGAATGTAAGTGTTGTTCCTTTCTGACGAGTCAAGGTCATATGTAACTGCAGTGCATTTCCACAGATGATAGTAGTTGTGTCCTATCATGCTGGTGGATGTGAGTGCTATGCCTTTTCACAGATGATAGTAGTTGTGTACTATCATGTTGGTGAATGTAAGTGTTGTGCCTTTTTGACATGGTGTTGGATGTGTTCCTCTCATGGTCAGATGTGAGTGTTGCCCATTCTGACTTAGGGCCAGATATAAGCGCTAAAGAATACCTACAAGGAGGCTAGGCTTACAACTAGCATGAAAAAGGGCTGGCTCTGTAGAACTTCCTGTGACGAGAAGAATCATGAGATAGCACCTATGATGATGACCCAGTGATGATTCAGATCCAGTAATGATGTCTCCAAGATGATCCAGATTGAGTGATGATCTAGATCCAGCAGTGATGATCTAGATCCAGTGATGATCCAGATCCAGTGATGATGTCCCCATGATGATCCAAATCGAGTGGTGATCCAGATCCAGTGATGATGTCCTTGTGTTGATCTAGATCCAGTGATGATGATCCAAATTGAGTGATGATCTAGATCCAAGATGAAGGTGACTTGAAGATGAAGATGACTTGAAGATGCAGACGGCGAGATGATCCAGAGAAGAAGACCAGTGCTAACAAATTGTGTCGATAGAATACCTTCCTCGTTAAGAGGGAGTATTGATGTATATGTAATTTCAGAATGTATTCACTTGTATGTTTCATGTATTGTACCCCGATGTTTATTCCAGGAAGTGTTTATAATTTAATTGAGTCATGTCATGCCCCGATGTTCCAATTGAGAGTTTCTATAATGTGAACAAGTCATGTCAAGTCATTGTGGGTAACCCTCCTATTGATCAAGGGTTAAAGTCCCCGCAGTTGTGGGGCCCTAGGGTTATTAGACTATCCTAGAGTAGCTGACCCTAGGTGAGTTATTGTAAGTTGGGGAAATAGTCCCCACCATTGTGTTAAGGATAGCCCTCCTTGTTGGTCGAAGGGGCAAAGTCCCCACAAGTTGTGGGGCACTAGGGTTATTAGAATCTCCTAGAGATGTCGGCTCTAGTAAGTAATTATTAAGTGAGGTCGACCTATTGGAGAGGACATTAAGTGAACAAAAGAATATAAATAGAGAGTGAGCCTCTCTATTTATCACACACACACACTCAATCACTAGGGTGCAGGAGTGAGAGAGAGAAGTTCCTGGGACAAGAGAGAGACTACTACTGTCGGGAGATCATCTTTATGTTTTCGGGTTTTACTTTTTGGTGCTGATTCTATCTCTGAGGAAGTTGTGGGGTTTTCTCCTTTATGGTTCCCTCGATGAAATTTTTTTGTGTCTCTTGTCTCTTTTGTTTTATTGTTGTGCATGTTATTCTCTCAGTTAAAGATCCTAAGATCATAATGCTAGCTTAAATGATAAAAATATAACATATAATAGAGTAGTTTCTAGTCCATATTTCTTTCGTATAGAAATAGCTCCTTCATTCAAAAATCATTCATAGTGCCACTTTGGATTACATGCCCATTGCATTATTCCTCAATTTTCCAAAGGACCAAGGGCCTATTCCCTTTCATTTCAACCCCATTTGGATAAAGGAATAATAGGCTCAGTAAATTATCCAAAATTCATGGAATACATATGTTCAAGGTTCCCCAGCCTTTGTTTGGGAGACCAAGCTCCAATTAGTTAAAAAGGATTTGAAGGAATGGGCCAAATCTAAGTATCAATTTCGACAGAGGAAAATAAGAGATGTTAAGGAAGGAATGGGGCATCTACAAGAGGACATGGAAGAAATTGACATATTGGGAAAGGCCCTTCAAAAAGAAAGGGATCTAAATCTACAAATGCTAGAAGTAGCCATGCAAGAAGAGAAATTATGGCATATTAAATATAGGATCCTCTAGCTAAAAGCCGAGGATATGAACATGCATTTATTCCATAATCAAAAAAAGGAAATGATGAATTGTAATGTGATCATAGAATTGAATGACATGAAGGGAATAAAAAAATAGCGAGATACTCACAAGTCAAACACACTAATGGAAACCTTTTTCTAAACAATGTCAAATTTGTATGGTTTAGTCACAAAGCCGATTATGGCTCATAGTTTTTAGTCAAAATTGGAGAGCCCTGCCACTATAACTTGAACTTTATTGTTCATTAAAGAGTTAATTTTTTTTGGAAATATACATTGTTATCATGGGGGGTGATACTCTGAAACAATAAAACACATGGAAACCCTAGTTATTTCCTTTCTTTTCATGGATGTCAATGACTCTTAGTGTTTATTTGTAGCTCTTCTTCTATGTCTGGAAGAAATTGGTTGTAAGAGCACATATTGAAGCCCTAGGTTGTTTTGTCTCATATGGTGATTTGATGGTACATCCCAAGGGATTGATCAAATGGTCAACCAATGAATCAAGTTGTTGAATTATTTTGTGTATATTTTTTAGTAAGAAATGATCTTGAGGGACATTTCTAACAAATTGTAGATAGAAAAAGTTGCAAAAATTTGCAATAAATTGCATTCCACTCTCCCCTATACACATTCAAATGCATTGCATGTGATTAGAAGTTATATGGACACTTTGTCACTTACAAATAAATAACATTATTTTCATCCCAATCAAGGATGAGGTTTCTAAGGACCTACTCCCCCATTTCTATGTTAGAGATGATCTCATGTATAATATATTTATCAATTATAATTTAGTGTGTAATTTAGTATACATTCTATAGAATCTAGAGTAGTTAATGATGGTTTTATTTTCTTCCAAACAATAGTATTTTATCCTATATAAAATCTCTTAACCATCCCACCCCATGCCACCATTACTTTTCAATGTTATTTGGAAATGCATAAGCTGTAAGTTTTGAATTTTGCAGTGTTCCTTTCTGATGTTCACATATTCGTACATGTTGTCTTGGAAAAAAATTAGTACTTAGAGCTCAAGAAAACTATATAATATCTTAACATTTCCTGTACATTTTGGTGCATTTTTCAGTATTATGGTGTATGTGTCTATAAACTCACACATGAATATGCCTATCATTGCAACACACGGTTCCTTGCTTTTCATTCTCTGATCATTGCACACTTTTCGAATCAAGGATCCATTTTAAGAAAATATCATGATTTGGTTCTATAGGTTGTCCCACTTGAACAAGCATGTAAAATCTATTCAGTAGTGAAGGAAAAAGAGCTACTTGTTGTAATCATTGAGTATGAAGGAAAACAAAATGGCTTCCAAAAGGTATTGTTATCATAGACAGCTTAATTTGTTTATTGATTTTTCTATCATATCTTTCATTGAATTTGTAATTTTTTACTAACATGCTAATTGTTCTGATGCACTAATTTTATAGGCAAAGAACATCAAGTACACTCTTGAACAACAAATGGTATTTTTTGCACATTTGATTGGAAAATTCAAAGTGGTCGGTGATATCATTCTTGTACATATAGAAATTTTGATTATAATTTTAGACCATGCTACCAACATGCTATTGTCCCAATTGTTATGCATGCATAGAAAACATGATTAAATTTTTTGACAATGCCCTATAAACATGATTTATGTTATCATATATGATGAAGTATGTCCTATGTCTCTATCCACTTATTAATGGGAATTACTGTTGGTCCCATTAAGGGTGAAATAGGCTAGATCAGAAGCATATACTGAAGATAAGAAAAATGTTTTACAAGTAAAATGGCCTACATATACAATGCTTAGAATATATATACTAACATAAATCCATGATATTTTTAAAAGTGCATATATGCTTCTACTTTTATTTTTCTATCATGTAGTATCATATTTGGTCATGAAAGAAGCATGAAATAACATGTGAAAATGCACATGGGTGTGTATCATATATGAGGACTTCAAAAATTTAGTTCATTGTGAATAATAGATTAACTCAATGTTATTGGATCTTGCCTTGGTTGACCAAGCTTATTTTGAATGCACGAACCTAGGATCAAATCTTTTAGGATATCGATCTCATATGGTTCCAAAAATTAGTAAAATATTGGGCATGAGAAACATTTTCCATGGGTTGCAATATAGGATAACATTGAAATAAAAAGAGTAAATTGAAAGAACAAGTATGTTGTCTAGGTTATTTTCACAAGAATTGTGCCTTTACTTTCCGATGTATTGATTGTATCTATTTTTTGTGATGTAATGATGAATGTGCATATATGCCACGCCCTTTACCAAAAAAATCATGAGCTTAATGATGCAAGTGATATTATGACCATAAAATATGAACCAACATGGGATTGAAAGATTAGCTACACAATTTATTCAGTACTTTCTGATTGTTTTCGTAGGTATTGTTGTTTTTATTTTTGTGAAATTTGAATGGTGATTATTGTTTAAGCAAGCATGTGTATACAAATATTAAATTGTATGTGTATATGTTATGTCCAGGATGAAAAATGGGGCTGCATGAGAAACCATTCTCCATGTAGAAATGCCTATTTTGAAGACATGAAGAGGTGCAATGTAAACTTGTGGAATTTGTATGGGGAGTGGGCCAAGATCTGACACAAATGTTAAGACATGTGAAGATTGTGGAGGCAAGGGAAATGTGAGGGAATGTCATAGGACACCATATGGAATGTATACACAGGTGATTTTAAGCATTTTTAAATTGATGATACTTGTTGACTTTCTTAACATATAATTCATTAGAATATACCATGTTACATAAATAACTCCCTTTTTCCATTTTCGAGTATTTTTTGATGAACTACTGGTCAAAATATGGGATTCAAAACTATGTGACTATCACCAACACTAAATAAATGATTCAATTCAACACATCACTTACATATTTGATGGCCATTTAGATACATGTATTGATACCATTAACTAGTTGACATCTATACCAAAAAAATTGAATCCAAAAATGAATTGTCTATGTAATTTGACCATGCAATTTAGTTCCTTTAAGACGAACAAAATATAGAGTTATGGAACTTTTATTTGAATTTAAGGTGCATTGTTCAATGCATTATGTTTTCATGTTTATGTGATTATGATTTATGCAGACTGATTTATTGTAACCGTCTAAAGTTTAATTTCTATATTTTCCATGTGAAAATTATTGACATCCTCCATCATTCCTTGTTCTTCATGTAATCATGGAGTGCCCTTGGATCTCCTGCCAATCCCAAAATTTATATCTAAGTTTCAAAAAATGTGGAAACTTGTACAAGCTTCCAAAATGGGAACACTTGGTAATATGACCACCCCAAAATGTGTGCACAAGGAAACTATGGTATATAAAAATACAAAAAGTAGACAACCTTTTTTTAACATAAATAATACATTATCTTGCATGGAAATAATCAAGAAAATAAGAATGATACACATGAAGTTCAAAGGGAAACCCATATACTCTCATAAATGATTACATGATGCAAAATAGTATAGCTTGTTGCCCTTGACCAATTCCAATCCCATAACCTCAAACATGATAGAATCTAACGGAAATGCTAAAATCACACCAACCTTGAAATTATGAAAAATGTTAAGTCTAGTGGATTCTAAATGGGATATGAAATTATAATTTCTCCATGTGAATTCTAATGAGATTAGACCCCTCTCAAACATCTTGAAAAAATTATTGATGATATTTCAATGCTCCACATATTTTCTTCATACTAGAATTCTATTCATGGGGTCTAACAGAAGTGCCTCCATAATTTGAGTGGATGTGCAATATTGGAAAAGACCATGAACCATGAACCATGAAATGATAGGTGTCGAGACATACCCAAGGAGCCATTTATTTCTTGAGAATTCTTTATATATCTTCCTTTGGCCCTATGGATTGTGATTTATTTCCCAATTCCTTCAGGCATTGAGTTGGAACTGCATAAGACAAGTTTAACAAAATATTCAGTTGAATTATGTTGTATAGCTTATAGCTGACACTTATTCAGTCCACTTGATTCTCATGATTTAAATTTATTCAATAGATTCTCATTTAATCCAAATTATAATGGATTATCATCCTTTCTACATGCTCATGATGATGGTACTATACATTATGTGTCTATTACAAGATATTTCTATTTCCAGATTCACCCAATTCAACCATTGATGACCATGCAATGTGCACTTCATTTCCTTCAAAATTCTCTTTAATGGAGAAAATTTTCCTAAATCACACCACTCCCCCTCCATCCACATGCCATTGTTATAATTGTCTGGTTGGCATCCATACAAAAAAAATTGAATCCAAAATTGACTTGTCTATGTAATTCAACCGTGTAATTTAGTTCCTCTAAGATGAAATAAATCTAGAGTTATGGAACTTTGATTTGAATTTTTGGTACACTGTTAAATGCATTATGTTTGCATGTTTATGTGATTATTATTTATGCACATTTATTTATTGTAACTATCTAAATTTTAATTTCTATATTTTCCATGTGAAAATGCTTGACATCTCCCATCGTTCCTTTTTTTTCCTATAACCGTGGAGTTCCCTACGTATCCTTCCATTTCAAACCTTTCTATATAAGTTTAAACAAATGTGGAAACTTGTAAAAGCTTCCAAAATTGGAACACTTGATAATGTGACCACCCCAAAATGGATGTGCAAGGAAACCACGGTATATAATGAATACAAAAACATAGATAGTTTTTAAAAAAAATATATAAACAATACATTATCTTGCATGGAAATAATCAAGAAATAAGAACGATACACATGAAATTTTAGAAGGAAACCCATGTAATCTCATATATGATTACATGATGCAAAATAGTATAGCGTGTTGGTCTTGACTAATTCCAATCACATACCCTCATACATGATATAATCCAATGGAAACACTACAATCATGCCAACCCTAAAAGTATGAAACTTCTTAAGTTTGGTGAGTTCTAAATGGGATATGAAATTAAAATTTCTACATATGAAGTCTCATGAGATTAGAACCCTTATCAAAACATCCTGAAAATTTTATTGATGACATTTCAATTCTCCGTATATTTTCTTCATATTGAAATTCTATTCATGGGGTCTAACATAAGTGCCTCCATAATTTGAGTAAATGTGAAATATTGGAAAAGACCAAGAGCCATGAAATGATAGGAACCGACCCATAACAAAGGATCCATATCTTCCTTGACACTCCTTCCCATATATTCATTTGACCCTATGAATTATGATTTATTTCCCAGTTACTTGAGTCAATGTGAGTTGGACTTGCATTAGACAAGTTTAACAAAATATTCACTTGACTTATGTTGTATAGTTTATATCTAACACTTGTTTAGCCTGATGTTTGTTATGATTTAATTTTATTCAATAGCTTCTAATTTGTTCCAAATTTTTGTGGATTAGCATCCTTTCTACATGCTCATGATTCTGGTACTTTAAATATGATATATCTAATGTGTTGAAATGGGAACAATCCTAGAAAGTGGTGAACTACTGTTGAGTTTTGATTCTTGAAAGAAATTAATTGTTGTTGATTTTAAAGTGTTTTATAAATGTTGTCTCTAGTTCATATTACTTAGGTTGATTATCATAGGCACAACTTCCAGATATGTTCCTATGTATGTAGAAGTATGTAGTCCAACAAGAGTCATTGCATGCTAAACCTTTTACAAACACTAAAGGAATTGAAATTTTATAAGTGAATGGTCAAGTATTATGTTTCCCAAGTCAATTTAGATATCATCTTGTGGGTGGAATTAAGTGGAACATTTGAAGTAGGTGTCAATATTTTTTTTGAAGAGATATAGATCCACGAGTTAAATCTACAATAACCAAAAAATAAAATTTAGCTCAAGTTGTTCACATTTTGTGTTTCCACCACAATGACCTGATGTCACATGTGCTTCATAAAAAAAAATTCATAATTTTGTATTGTCTTTTTCAATGGCACAACCTTCATCCAAATTATTCCCATAATGAGATTTATCCTCATTCATTTATTCAGCCTTATCCTTATTATACATCATAATAGACGAAGACATGATAAATATGTTAACATTGATATTTTGACACTCTATATTGCTAGCAAGGGAGTTGTCACTATGGCAAGTACCAACCAACATTGTCTTCCGGCATATAATTGTCAATTATGTTACAATTATGCTACCCAAATTTGAATGTCAATTTGAACACAGTACAAATCCACACATGAGCCTTTCGGATGAAACCTTTGTACTACCCAAGTGTTGAACAATTGTTGTCTCCACAATCTCTCTAGTCATTTCAGAAATCCTTTTAGGGGATTGAGAAGGATGACAAACAAATGGTTGATGTTTTCCTTTTTATTGAATTCCATATTCCTCATGATCATTATTCTAGCTATGAAATGACTCTATACTTTTTTATGCACCTAGACTTGCATTGTCCTCTTGTTTGGATTTTTTTGTTGGAGATAAAGAATCTAAAACCAGATTCTCCTTTGAAGCTAACGCATCGTAAGCACTAAGATCAAAATGTGGAAATTGGTTAATGAGTTCTCTCCTATGATGCAAACACTCAAGAAACAAGATATTCATGGTATCATAATAAGAACAATGAACCAAAGATAACATTTTCTCATTTGACAAAATTTCATATGTGACAGGAAATATTCGTACTAGTCCACAATTTCCATAATTTTCCACTAAAGTACCTTAACATTGTCCAATAAATGATTCCTTCTTTTCGAACTAAAATCACATTTCTTCCATATTTCCACTGTCCCTAAGGGCTTCGCCAAATTTGGTGTCAAGGAAGTCTCATGACTAGATTTTGCAAGGAATTGCTACAATTTTGACTTTTTGGAAAGGCCTCAGTCATCTCCACCTTTAATTCCCTCATGAAAGCATTCACCTTTATGTACAAACCAACTTGTCATCAATTACTATACAATTTGTTTGAAACAAAAGCTGTTAATTCTTTTGTGAGATCCTATCAAAATTGTGTTTTAACATATAAGAGTTCTAATTTTAATTGAAGAAATATTTGAGTGACCAAATTTAGAAAGTTAGAAGTGATTTTTTGCAGACCACAAATTTATAATTAGATGTACTTTTCCACTTTTACACCAAACTATATAAAAGAATATTTTATGAACTACTTGTTTCAAACATAGCCTCCTTTGATAAGTTAAGGATTTCAAATTTAACACATAAACTCATAGAATTTGTAAACTTAGTAGTTGTTAGAGAGTCATATGACTCTCAATTAATGAGTAGTCAAGCTTCGTAATTGAGTAAGAATTAGAACATGGGAGGCACTATTTGTAATGTCCCGGTTTTGACCCCATTATATTAGATGTATATGATGTATAAATTGTAAATGATCATGGTGTGGAGCTAAAGGCCAAGGCCCCACCATTGATCGGTTATGCTATGTTTGGGGATTTAAATTTGTCACCGATTGTATATCGGGGCATGCGGCATATATTATGTTGGTCATCATGTAAATATGCATCTATAATTAATTAAATGAACCCGACCAGCTACGATCGCGGCAACTAAATCGAAAGGGGCATGATTTTCACAAGGATAAGGGTGGGGGAAATTGTTAAACCTTGGCCAATGAGAGAAAAAAAACCCAGGTGTCATCTTCCCTTGTTTAATTCCAACCACTTTCATTAAGAAAGGCTGCTAGTGGTTGAGGCAGTTAATGGTTTTTGGGAGTGGGGTGGCAGGACTGTCAGTCCTCACCCACACGCACACTCTACCCACGATTTTGCTGTTCTTTCCCTCACGCAGACATTCTCCTTCCTCTCCACGAGTTGCTGAGCACCCACGCACTGCAAATTCGCGTCCTCCTGGTAGCTGTTCACCTTCACGCACTTCCCATTTGGCTGCTCACTGTTTTCACACACAGGAATTTTCCTGGGTTTTACCCACGTGATTTTCTCCTACAAATTCGCGTCCTCTCCATTGCTGTGCATTCTCATGCAGAGGGATTCCTTCCCGTTTTTGGTCTTCACGCACAGGATTTTGCTGGATTTACCCACACGATTTTCTCCTGCAAATTCGCGTCCTCTCCATTGCTGTGCATTCTCACGCAGAGGGATTCCTTCCCATTTTTGGTCTTCACGCACAGGATTTTGCTGGATCTACCCACGCAGCAGTTTTCCTCTACGGATTGGTGAATAGTGTGGCCGTATCCTGTACTCACGGGACGATTGTGGGTTCTGCATTGTTGCTCACACTCACCCACAGGCTGGGAGAATGTAATTTCTTCCCCAGCTCGGTCTGTATATGTTTTCTTGGTGATTTCGTTGCCTAGGATGGGCTGTGTTTTCCCACGTTGTTGGTTTTGGTTGTTGTGGTCTTCCTTACATGCTGGGGACTGTTGTAAATTCGCCTGAGAGTCATTTTGGCCACGATAGGGCCAATAATAACTCAGAAGTCGTTTTCTTGTTTAGGCTGTGACAGCTGACTTAGTTGCTTGTGTGTAATGGTTGGTCTTCGGACTGTGAGAGGAGCAGGGATGTTGGCTTAGATTTGCTTGATAAACCTGGTGGCTGGAAACCACACAGACAAAGCTAGAGGGCTGGCCTTCTTCTCCATCACCCCTGAATAGCACTAGAAGGGAATGCAGGGCCTGAGGGATTGTGTAGCAGAGAAGGGACCGATTCCTTGTGTTGGGTGTGTTTGGGTGTCTTAGAGGTCAGGCTAGTTCTGGTGTAGGTGTTCTTGGCTCTGTAATGAGCTCACCAGCTTAGCAATCTACCTTCTACAGCTCCTTGATGGCCTGATAAACACAACTTTGTTGGCTTGGCTATGCTTGAGTATGCTTACCTATGTGTTAGCCTGCTAGTTCCCTTATTCCTTGGAGAATAATGCCCAGCTCGGGGGTGGCAGCGTTGCTGAGAGATTGAGGAGCACGCTGGCCTATGGTTGGGTGGAACGTTGCAGCGACGTAGCTGGTTGCGAAAGGAGATTTCATAAGATAAGTGATCTTGTTCATTTTACTTCCGCAACCTTATTTTCTGTCAGTGATATGAAAATGATGAACATGTTAAAAGGAATGCTTGTGTGAATGCATGTTGATTCCGTTGTGCAAGATGAATAGTTATAGCTGTGCATGATAAACAACTGCGTTTATGCATGTTATACTGCAATGCATTTTCTTTCAGCATTTTGTTCTGCAAATTTTATGCCTGTACATGTTCATGGGGCTCTTAGCCCGGGTGGTTTAAGCTTGTAGTCGCGTCCTCTTTGCCGGCCGGAGGCATGGGGACGTGACACTATTACAGTTCTTCATAGAGTACATTTTTATATAAATAGACTGGTTAACAAAAGAGGGAATGATTAAATGCCATCATCCTGAGATACACAATATCAATGAGACTACACACCATGGAATGTTCATCTCATCTGATGGAAAATAGATGCATTATGTTGTAGAGTGTATATATTCCAACATGAGTTAGTTACATCCTTGCGATGTGATGAACCTAGTCCTTCTCTGCCAACAAATCCTTGTAGTATCCTTCAAGTAGTTATGGGCCTAGTTTAAGTAATGTATGCATGTTGGAGTAATTATGGTCCTAGTTTAAGTAATTATCATATGCAAATGAAGTAGTTTATATATAAGATAATTACTTTACAGGGAAAGGTCAAAACGTTAGCATACCGAGCCCTTAATGAATATTCATTATAATATCATACACGGTATTAATTTATATTATATAAGACATAAAATATATTATTTAAGTGATTAGTTTTAGGAAGTACCTACTTATCCATTACATGTATCTTAACCATACGATAGGGCTTCTCTCACTTTCTTATATAAATATGGGCTTACCAATCTTTTGTAATCAATTATATTTATCAACTAAACCCACTTTTACCTCTTAATAGAGATAATATGGAGATGTATTTATCTAACAATATAGATTTCTAGGTGTAATCCACCATTAGTTTTATAGGTTCCCCGTCCTACTTTTATGATATATGTTCACTATAATATCTATTTATTGTATTTATGTTACTTTAGGATTTCATATATTATGTCTTTTAATATATTTAAAATTAAAAATATATTGATATGGTAATGTGTCAATTTGTATCCATGTATATTGCATTCAACACAATCATACACTAAGTCCTCTCATAGTACATGTCACCTTGAGGATTCTTAGGTAAATCTAAAGTGAAGATGTCTCTAGATTCTTGAGCCTTACTAGTTTCTAGTATACGCATATTCTATTTATCCCAAAGGCCTAATGTCCCAATCAAATATACTAGCTTCTTATTTGCATTTCTATATTTGGGGTTAAAGTACCTAAAATAAATCAATTCATGAACTTATAAATTTAAATAAACACACCAATACATTTCATGAAAATTATATTTTCAATAGTTTGGTATAACAAGTGCACACCAATAATAATTTTTTTGATCATAATTTATTGCAAGTAAGCAAATGCATCTCACTACAAACAAAGTCAACTTATAAATTATTTATGTGGGTCCCCTGCAAATATGGGTGGTGTCTATTCAAAGATAATGAATCTTTATGAAAAAGTAAATTTGTTATATTCCGAAACATCTTCATTGAAATACACAATTAAATTCCCTGCAAGTTCATCTAGGTGGTTGATATTATTCACATTCCAAGTCAAGCCTCATAATCTGATAATATTAGAAATCTGAACTTATTATTTTATCGTCAGTTGGGATGGATTCATGAAAAATGAATGTGTTGAGACTTAGTCACATGCTGATGGAATGTGATTATTGAAATATATCTTACAAAGCAATGTCTTTGTGTCAAACATTCAATCTAAAATGATGCCATGGGTTACCTATGATTTGATGAACCGCAATAATTTAGTTTTTAAGCATGCTCTTTTAGTTGTTGTTTGGAAAATAGATTTGAAGGAGGAAAGTTAGAATTTCATTAGTAGACTTGATACTTCTATTGATAATGTACTTGTTTTTTTAACATTCAAAGCATAATTGCAATTATTTTGGTATCACATTCCCATTGGCCAAGGTTGATGATGATAATTAGAAATTGAGATTAATTTACATATAGACCAAAATGAGGCATTTCTACATAGTACAAATATGGGAGAGAAACATTCATGTATTCTTGATCCGTCGGATCTCAACTTGAGTGCATCAAAAGTTTTTAAAGAATGCGTTTATCAGTTTATTTAATTCATGGAACAACATTAACAGAAATTAAATGCTTAGAACAAAAATGAAAAAACAACACTGATAAACAGATATAAAGAAGAAACACAGAATCAGAGAGTCACAAACAGAAGCTGATAACGGAGTTCACCCCCTCTACTGGGCTACGTCTCCGGGTCCCTCTCCAATGGGTACCGATCCAATTAATCTCTTTAAAATGGTACAAAAATGGTTCTGGAATCAACTTCAACAACTGTAAATAGAATGTTGTACAAAGTCTTTAAGACCTCTCTTCTGGAAATTACAATTAGCCTTCGAAAGGAAAAGAAAGCTAAGGTATAACAGAGAATGTCGACTTCCCCAGTAACAGCATCTGGACACCTCACAGCAAAACTCTCCTCCGAGAAACGATGCTCTATGCGCTAAGCAATCTGAATCCCCCCCTTCTTCGGTGGCTGGAATCCTCTATTTAAGCGTTCAATGGGAGGATAAGTAAAGGATTCCCCTCCCCCTTTCATCACAGCTGTTATCTTCTTTATTATCGTTACAACCATATGCTAAAACTGAATCATGCAATCCTGCCAAATCGCTGCACAAGCGTTATGTTACCATGACGTTCCATATCCCCGAAACGTTGCAACCAAATCCACGTACATGTGTTGACTCACAACACGTTGCAATGACTGCCACGCACATATGTGGCACCATACCATAACATCACATTATGTTACAACAAATGTTACAACCAAACCACGCACCAAATGCAAACCACCAAACGTTACACACAACCAATTCACAACTGTTAAGTGAATGTTACTGCACCTTGCAACTGGGCGTAACCGTTTGAAGTCACTACTAACTCCACAAATGTCGCAGCATATCACTAACTTCATAAATGTCGCAGCAACCGATATATATACAGGTCGCAGCAAACGTGATATCTATGTCGCAGCAACCGTGATATATATATGTCGCAGCAACCGTGACCGTGCGGGCCTTTCACGAACCATTTGATGTTCCACTCGACGGTGTGCAAAATGCGCAGCCCATGCGATAACTATGCACCATGCGATAACTGCGTGGCCCATGTGATAACTGTGCGGGCTGTTCACATCTTAACCGCCAAGCTTAGTCCTCACACTATATTTAGCATATGAGTTAAAAACATATGTTATGTTCCTTGAACCATAGATTAATAACCATTGTACCATATTGGATCAGTGTAATTTTGAAGATGAATAATCCACCAGATCATTCCTCCCCATTGGAGAGCTTTTGGACCACCAAAAGCTTGAATCATTCTGCGAGTAAGTAAGGGTACAACTCCCTCACTTTTCCAATCTCCATCCATCTTGCTTTGCTAGGATGCATGCCTTTAAGCCCCACTCGAAGGTACTCAGTATTCCCCCTTCGTGAAGTCCTTACATTTATGTTAAGAATAACATCATCCTGCAATTATTTCATGTATTCAGGTGCCATATCATCAACTGAAGGAATCTGTATGTTAGTTTCCTCATCCATGATCATAGGAGGCTCATACAGTTTAAGATTCTCAACATTGATAACTGAATAAATTTGCATGTATGTAGGTAAATTCAAGCGAAAAGCATTAGTACCGATCTTTTCCAAGATCTCAAAAGGACCATACCTGATAGGCTTAAGATTTTTACCTTCACCTTTCCTTCTTTCTTTGGTGATATGTAACCAAACTCTGTCACCAACCTGAAATTGATGATCAACTCGATGCTTGTCATGCCTGGCTTTGTACTTTGCTTGGCTCTTCTCTAACTGTTCCTGAACTTCCTGCTGCACCGCTTGGATTATCTGAACGAACCTTAGAGCTTTATCTACATCATGATGTCCATCCACTGCATCTCTGCCAAAAGAGAAGTCCATTGGTGGTTTTGGCAGATAACCAAAACAAGTTTCAAAAGTAGATCTTTTCGTGGAAGAATGAACTGCATGATTGTAAGCATGTTGTATATACTACAACTGCTCATCCCAAAGTTTAGGATTTTTACTACAGTATCCTCTGAGCAGCTGAACCACTGTTCTGTTTACTACCTCTGTTTGTCCATCGGTCTGTGGATGAAAATCTGTACTTTTCTTAAGTTTCGTATCCATAAGCTCCCATAAAGTTGACTAGATTTCTCCCAAGAACCGGGAATCCCGACCAGATACAATAGACATGGGTAGCCCAAAATGTACCCAAACATTCTGAAAGAATAGATGAGCTGTTTGTTCAGCAGTGATCTGTTTGTTACATGGCATCAAGATACACATTTTGCTGAATCTTTCCATAACAACATATAGGTAATCATGCCCTTTTCTAGACATAGGTAGTCCTCCTACAAAGTCCATAGAAATGCTTTCCCAGGGACGAGAAGAAACTGGAAGAGGAGTGTACAAACCCAATTTCCTATTGCTAGGCTTACTTGTTGCACACATAACACAACTTCTTATGTATTTAGCTACAGTTTCTTGCATCTGAGGCGAATAACAGTGATTCTGTAATACAGACAGTGTTTTAGTTACTCCAAAATGTCCTGCAATCAATGAACTATGTGCTTCTCAAATCACATGCACTCTCTCTTTCTCTGGAATACAAAGTTTACCAAGATGATACAAGAGTTGATTATGCACATAATAGTTCTCTTCCTGTTTACCATGTATTAGTGATGCATATACTTTCTTAAAATCTTTATCTTCTGCATACTGTTCAATATAACTTTCATGTGTTAATGAACTATTTTGAAGAATGATTGAAGCATTTGTAGGAGGCCTTGATAACATGTCTGCTACCTTATTATGAATTCCCTTTTTGTACTTAATTACTAGATGAAACTGTTGTAAGAATCCCATCCATCTTAAATGCCTACTTTGTTGTATTTTAGTTTGAGATTGTGAATATTGAAGTGGCTGATGATCAGTATGTATGACTGTTTATTTTCCCATGATATAATGTTTCCACTTCTTCACACTCTGTACTAAAGCATACAACTCTTTGTCATAAGTCGGATAGTTACTTACCGTAGTAGAGAACGTTTCTGAATGGTAACAGACTGGCTTCCTCCCTTGCATCAAAACAACTCCCATGGCAAACCCGCTGGCATCGGTTTCGATCTCAAATGGCTGCTGCAAATCTGGCAATGTCAGAATTGGTGCTGTGCTAATCCTTTCCTTCAAAGTGTCGAAGGATCTCTGATGCTTTCCTCCCCACTGGAAAATTTCTTTAACGCTTGTCAACGCATGTAATGGCGCAGCAATGGAAGAAAACCCAGAAATGAATTTCCTCCAATACTGAACTGCACCCAGAAAACTTATGATTTCAGTAACAGTGTTAGGCCGTGGCTAGTTTACAATGACAGCAACCTTGGCTGGGTCCACTCGTAGGTGGCCTCCACCAATAATATGGCCTAGATATACTAAAGAAGTTTTAGCAAATTCACATTTGGACATCTTTACATAAATCTTCTCCTTCTTGAGTACATATAAAACTTTCTTCACATGTACAATATGCTCTTCCCAGGTTTTGCTAAACACAAGGATAGCATCCAGATATACAATTACAAAATCATCAATGAATGGACCAAAGACATCATTCATGACCCGCATGAAAGTAGAAGGTGAGTTACAGAGCCCGAAAGCCATCACAAGCCATTCATACAAACCCTGTTTTGTTTTAAACGTTGTTTTCCAGGCATCATTTTCAGCAACACGGATTTGATGATACCCACTACGCAGATCCAATTTTGTAAAGTAAGTTGCATGTTTCAACTGATCAAGCAAATCATCAATGCGAGGAAGAGGATACCTGTTTTTAATGGTGATTTTGTTAAGGGCCCTATAGTCGATGCACATCCTCCAAGACCCATCCTTCTTCGGAAACAAGACTATAGGACAACCACAAGGAGAAATGCTTGGCTGGATGACCCCCTTCTCAATTAGCTCGTGAACCTGCTTCTTTATTTCCTCATTCTGCATTACAGACATCCGGTACATAGCGATGTTCGGGAGTGGCACATCCTGCTGCAAATGTATCTCATGCTGAATCTCTCTCTTTGGTGGTAACCCTTTCAGATCTTAAAACAAATCATCATACTCAGAAATGATTTCAATCAGTTCATATTTATGCTTAGGGTCACATCCTTCAAAATATTTAGAGATCTCATCATTTTTCACCTTAACCATCATTAACACAAAATTCTTACTAGCATTTACCAGCCTCTTCATTTGTCCTGCAGAAACTATTGCTAGATTGGTTTTTGTCTTATGTGCTCGTACAATATACTCTACACCATCTTTAAAAAGATGATACTTATTCTGCTCTCTATAAAAGACTGCTTTCCGGTCATACAAATATGGATTCCCAAGTACGATTCCACAAATGTCAAGTGGTACTACATCTAGTTCTACCTCATCCATGAACTTTTTAGTAATGGAAAACTTCAATACACATTTCTTTGTAACTTGCAATTGTGTATCATTAGTAACCCAACCTAGAGGATAGGGTTTTTCATGAGGCATAGTAACTAAATGCAATTTCTTAACCACTTCTTCTAATATCAGATTTACATGTGAACCACTATCAAACAATGTATCAATCTTTGTGTGATTTGTAATGACACGAAAATGAAACATTGCACTTCTATTTTTATCATTTTTCTTAGAAGTAGATGGCAGATTTGTACTTGCACTAGAACTTGATTTTGCATCAATGGGAAGTGAAATACTTTTATTATTACCATGGATTTCGACAGCTGTAACCTTTGTTTCATCACCTGAGTCAGATCCCAAGTCTTGAATAACTACTGCAGTAGCTTTTGCTTTGCCTTTATATTTGTTTCCTCCGTACTTATTTGGCCTTAACTCTGGATGAAGTTTCCAACACTTAGAGACATCATGTCCCTTTTGACAATGCGAACATGTAGGCTTTTCACCCTCTTTCTTAATAGTAGCCATCCTCTTTTATCCCTTATCTTTACCTTTTGATTTGCTGTCAAATTTAAATGATTTCTTCACAAAAGTACCATTAGCATGCTTACCCCTAGCTTCTAAATGTGTAGCTTGAACACATACATCATCCAAAGTACTGGGTTAAACATCAACAAAGTATGTCGCAAATAAGAATGCATGCCACCAATGTACTTAAGAAGAGTTTCTTGCGTATCCAATGCAGCATTCAATGAAATAACCCTCTTTCTAAATTCATGAGTATATTCCTGAATGCTTTGTCCTTTATCTTTTCTAAAAGTTTTCCAGCTCATTATTAATTGCTGCATGTGACCTAAAGGATTAAATTGCTTTCTTAACACTTCAATGAATTCATTCCAAACTAAAATAATTTTACCATTCTTTCGAAGATCTTGCTGAATCTTGCTCTCCCACCAAGTAAGAGCCATTCCACTCATTCTCAAAGTGGCCAATTGAATCTTGGAAGGGTCATCAGTAATGCCCTGCACCCTACAATATACTTCAAGCTACTTGATCCAATTGTATAACTTTTTAGCATCTAAATCTCCATTATAAATTGGTAATTCAAATTTTACATCCAATTTGAAATAAGGCATATTAGGACTTGCATTATTTGAATAAGAAGTATGAGAAGAAGAGAAAGTTTGATTAGTTTCAGGAGGATCACCATCACCTCCTACTCCTTTACCCTTTTCTTCCTTCTTCACTTTTGCATCCTTGGATGAAGATCCTTCTTCTTTGTTCTTCCTTTCTGCTCGCTCATCGAGTAGAATTTCCATCATGGCTTTCATGCTGATAAAATCCTCCAAAAACTCAGTTTCAGAAATAACAGGTTTTTCCCGTTCTGTATGTCCTTCTTCTTCCCCTCGTGGAGAAGACATGGTTCTTGAGAATTTTCTCCTTGAGCCAATCTCAGGATCTCCTTCAATTAATTCTCCTTCACCACGCTTTAACCTGAACCTGGTAAGCATTGACAAACTTGCACAAGCAGTTAACCTGCTTTGATACCATAATATGATCCGTCAAATCTCAACTTGAGTGCATCAAATTTTTTTAAAGAATGCGTTTATCAGTTTACTTAATTCATGGAACATCATTAACAGAAATTAAATGCTTAGAACAGAAATGAAAAAACAACACTGATAAACAGATATAAAGAAGAAACACAGAATCAAAGAGTCACAAACAGAAGTTGATAATGGAGTTCACCCCCTCCACTGGGCTACGTCTCCGGGTCCCTCTCCAATGGGTACCGATCCAATTAATCTCTTTAAAATGGTACAAAAATGGTTATGGAATCAACTTCAGCAACTGTAAACAGAATGCTGTACAAAGTCTTTAAGACCTCTCTTCTGGAAATTACAATTAGCCTTCGAAAGGCAAAGAAAGCTAAGGTATAACAGAGAATGTCAACTTCCCCAGTAATAGCATCTGGACACCTCACAACAAAACTCTCCTTTGAGAAACGATGCTCTGTGCGCTAAGCAATCTGAATCCCCCCCTTCTTCGGTGGCTGGAATCCCCTATTTAAGCGTTCAGTGGGAGGATAAGTAACGGATTCGCCTCCCCCTTTCATCACAGCTGTTATCTTCTTTATTATCGTTACAACCATATGCTAAAACTGAATCATGCAATCCCGCCAAATCGCTGCACTATCGTTATGTTACCACGACATTCCATATCCCCGAAACGTTGCAACCAACTCCATGCACATGTGTTGACTCACAACACGTTGCAATGACTGCCATGCACATATGTGGCACCATACCATAGCGTCACATTATGTTACAATGTTACAACCAAACCGTGCACCAAATGCAAACCGCCAAACGTTACGCGCAACCAATTCAAAACTGTTAAGTGAATGTTACTGCACCTTGCAACTGGGCATAACCATTTGAAGTCACCACTAACTCCACAAATGTCGCAGCATATCACTAACTTCACAAATGTCGCAGCAACCGATATATATACAAGTTGCAGCAAACGTGATATCTATGTCACAGCAACCGCGATATATATATGTCGCAACAACCGTGATAGCACAGGATTTTCATGAACCATTCGATGTTCCACTCGACGGTGCGCAAACTACGTGGCCCATGCGATAACTGTGCACCATGCGATAACTATGCGGCCCATGTGATAACTACGCGGGATTTTGACATCTTAACCGCCAAGCTTAGTCCTCGCACTATGTTTAGCATATGAGTTAAAAACATATGTTATGTTCCTTGAACCATAGATTAATA
Organism: Pseudotsuga menziesii; assembly: GCA_001517045.1. NCBI lineage: Eukaryota > Viridiplantae > Streptophyta > Pinopsida > Pinales > Pinaceae > Pseudotsuga > Pseudotsuga menziesii. The sequence continues at coordinate 45,959 of LPNX010152028.1, read as the reverse complement.
ACCATTGTACCATATTGGATCAGTGTAATTTTGAAGATTAATAATCCACCGGATCAATTCTTCACAAATTGATTTTAGATAATGTGTTTTCCAAAATGTTTTCAAACATATATCTAAATGCATTGCATATAATCCTTGTTTAGTGCATTCATTGTGATTGTAATAATCATGGTAGATACCATTTCTCATTAGCAAGATCCTCAATTCTAGCATTTTAACCCATTGAACTATTGAGACCCATAAGAAGAGGAGAGGTTAAAATGTATCAATCCAACAAATAGACTTACTACATTTCAAATTAACAAACCAAAAAAACCCTATTGATATTCAGTCCTCCATACATTAAATGTACAAACAAACAAACCCTAATGTTGAATTGTTAATCATGTTATTCAAGAATCAATGTACATTGAAAATTGATTATCTTTTATACTCGTTGGTTTCATTATAAAGGAGTAGCTTATTTGGATAGATTGGGTTAATATAGATAGATTTATATGTTAGGTTTATAAGAGTGATTGTGATCAACATCATCATCACTCTCTTATATGTGATGTCATACTATTTTTTTTCATCTACATGAAAATGTGATTTTATCGACCTTCACTTCATAACCAGGCTACAAACAGGTATGTACAATGATTTCGATATAATAAAATCGTTATTTGGATGTCACTAAAATTATGTATAGATGTCAATATATCGATGCTTCATACATTCATATGTCAATGTCCTTGATAATAATTCTATGAATGATCACTGTAATGATATATCTAAATCACAAATTCCATCATGATTATACAACATTTATAGGAATCAATGTATCAATGTTAGCTTTTTTTTTAGGAGTTACAACCGATTTAGAGGAAAACAATGGCACAAATTTTTCCTATTGAAATTATTGTCATAATAAACTTCCTAGTTTGGCCCTAAACATAGTGCTCCACTCCATATCAAGTGTGACACATACATCAGTAGCATCCTTAGTGAAAATAATGTCCATATTCCCACATATATGGGAACAAATACAAATATAAATATGTTAACAAAGGATGATGTCATATGTCTAGTAACCCAAGCATCAGTAAAATCAAAATGCTTGTTTTAATTCAAACATTCATTGTAAATTGAACCATTGCCACACATAGATTATTACAAAGTCATTGCACCCGATCCCTATATTAAGTGTATCCTCCTCATCATGCAGGTACCAATCAAAAGCACCATATTTCTCTTTGAATTAGTACTCCACTCAACTTTTGGGATGACTCATTGCTACATTTTCTTTTAATTAATAAAGATGAGGCATGTATCTACCATTCAACTATCTAAATTATTTATTGTCATTGTCCAATTTCCTTCTCTTCCTTTCATACAACCTGGCCATGGTTTATTTGTGTCCATGTTGTAAAGAACACATGTATTAATGGAATCAATTTATGAATTCATAAAATAAAAAAATAGCACGAGATGAAATATGTATGCTCAAATTCAATGTAAATAATTACTATGTGGAAAATTAACAGAACACAAGTGACTTAATCTGTATCATATACATTTTTTATTGGTTTTGACACGGTTTTTAGTATACCCTCTTCTATTTTTCCTTATCTCAATGGTCATCTAAAACCACTCTACCTAGTACATCGTCACTTTGTTTTCTGTACTCACTAGGTCTTAATATAATTAAATACTTAGGAGTTAATTAATATCAACTTGGTCTAATGTGTCTTTAGGTAATGTGTCTCTATTTACTGTGCATTTGTAGTTATCTAATTTATTGGTTATCATTACGTTATAGACATAAAGTGATCCAACAATCCATATTCTTCTCAATACTAACAATTGTATTGCTTCATGTATTAATACCCAATTGGTTCATGAGCACTAAACAAAACAGAATTTCAACCCAAAATATGACACCTTGCATGTCTGAGATTCGACACTTCTCTGTCACATCTTCGACACATACACTTTTTTTTGTCGTCGGTGGCATAACGTCGGATATTCGACATGCTACCAAAGTGGGTCAAATATCCGACACACCATGGTGTTTCCTATTCGACAATTTTCTCCTTCAAAGTGTCAATCAAAACTTGCATAAACCGTCGGAAATCCGACGCCTACCGACATTTGAAGGGTCGGCCTTCCAACAGGTAGAAGCGTCGGAGTCATGGCAACGCCGTTGGTGTTTTGATCCAGAATGCGTCAGATTTTCGACACCTACTGACACTTGAAGCGGCGGTTGTCCGACAGGCTGAAGTATCAGAGCCATGACATTGTCGTTGAAAGGTTAATACAAAGCATTGGTTGAGCTTCACCTTCATGTGTCGGATGTTTGACAGAAGTGTCGGAACACCGTCGAAAAAGCGACGCATGTTGGTATATTTAACAAAAAAAATAAATTGAAAGATTTCACTTAGAAAAGTTGATCACAAAAATAAATTGTATTTTTTTTCAAAGTTTTTGCTTAAAACTCCTACTTTAGCTTTGTTAATGCATTCTAATGATGTTAGTAAGTTATGGCATGATATGTTTGGGCATATTAACTTACGTTAATTGCATCAATTAATAAAACAAGACGGGATAGTGGGGTTACCACCTATATCCTTCTTAGATGGAGTTTGTCCAATATATACTCTTGGTAGGAACCTTGAAGAGAGATTTGAGAAAGGAAAGGCTAAGAGAACCACATCACTTCTTGATTTTGTGCCCGGTGACATTACTGGTCCCTTTCCTCACCTATCTATGAATAAATAAATATACGTACTAACCAGGTCTGGAAATTCAAATCTATTATGCCTATCAAATGGAAATTTAATGACGGTCTTGGATTTTTCAAGCCTTTCACATTATGTTTACTTTAAATTCATGACTGCCAACTAAATTAATTGGGTAAGAAGTAAGTGCTACTATAGACTTTGGTATTCTAAAGCTAGCTAGTATCCAACAAGTTATTAAAAGAGCTAGCAAAGTATCCAGGAAGTTATTAAAGGCCTACCCATTGTCTATAAGAGAGAAAGCACAACAAAATTCATGGAAAAAATCATATCCCTGACCAATAACCCGTCGACAGAATCATAGCCCCTAGGACAAGAATCAAACCAATAGCCTTAATAATAATCCTGTGGATTGTAGTGCTCACGATGAGAAAAAAATGGCATGCCGCAAGTAGCCTGCAATTAAAAAATGGAATTCTAGGTGTTTTTACTTATTTCCCTACTATAACTTAAAATAAATGGCATTCTAGGTGTTTTTACCCCTTTCCCTGGTTAATAAATTTAAAATAAATCACTGCAAAATCGAATTTAAATTGCAAACCCCAACCCGGGTTTTTTTACCCCTTTCCCTAGTTAATAAATTTAAAATAAATTAGTGTAGAATCGAATTTAAAGTGCAAACCCCAACCCAGCCTAGATTCTTAGTGTTTTTTATTTTCCCTTTCCACGATTAGTAAAATTAAAAAAACAAAACACATGTACAAAATAGAATTGAAAAATTGCAAACCCCAATCCAACCCAGCTTTTACACCATAAAAATATGCAAAATGTTCAAAATTGAAGCAAAAACAAAGCGAGAAATGGCACGCACTTGGTTACCCAGGCTGACCACCACATAAGGATCAGAGATATTCATAAAATATGAAGCAACTAGATTGGTTCCCTTATTACGGCCACTTTCAGGAGCCCTATATACTGTTCCATTTCTATACACAGAAACAGAAGAACAATGGTCATATACATAAATACCTTCATCCTTAGACAACATCATACATAAAGAAAATAGAAACTCAGAGAAATGCTAACCTGAACAAGAACGCTATAACTTGAGATCTATGGTTCGAATGAAGAGAACCACACAATATACAAGTTTTCTTTTATAAACCCATTGTATTTGAACGAACACCACACTGGGGTAAAGTAAACCCCGTCGATATCGATAAATGTGTAGATATAAATGAATCCTTCTAGAGAAAGTTCATGGAGATGTGGCATCAATCTTAGTGGATGGGATTGGGTCACTCCAATGTAATGCATAACCAGTAAAGGCTACAATTGAGAGCCTGCATCTAGAACCATTATTAAAATTTATGACGGGAGATATAAACTAGTAAACGTCAAATCTATAGTTTAAATTTTTATATGCCTGTCATCTATGACGTTTTAATTTTTTAAAGAGCTGTCAAATACGTCTAAAAAGTGAAAAAATGTTCTACGGGCCATCAATTTCCAGGCCTGGTACTAACCTTCATTGATTACATCTCTATATACACATGGGTCTACTTCTTAAAACACAAAGCTGATGTGTTTTCTTTTCTGCGAGATTTTAAAGCTCTTGCAGAGAAACAATCTGGTAAGGGGATCAATATCCTTCACACAAATAATGATGGAGATTATTCCAATAAATATGTAAATAATCTATATCCTTTTCATTTACACTTCTTTACCTGACAACTCTTACAACATATCAGTATGGTATTCTTCTATATATCCTTTTCATTCTAGAGCACACACTCTGTCGGTGATCATTTAATTTTATGCATCAAAATAATCTAATTAGTGTTTTAGATATGATAGATTTTCACTCAACATGTCCAAATGAGTGATGATATAGAATCATTTTGTCAAACATATAAATAAAATGCATGCTCAAGTCCAAGTCAATCGAAGGACTAAAATGTAAAATATAAGTAGTTTGTGGATTCCCAATGGAGATATAAATCACTTAAGAAGAACTCGGGACATTATAAAGGATAGAAAAATAATTTAGTTGTCAATTAAAGATAAGGGACAGAGAGAAGTTCTGTTATTTACAGAGAACTTCATAAATGCAATAAAGAATACCAAGGAGTGTTATGAAATGGTGCAAATAAGAGTCTTAGAGGGCATAAAGTCCAATAATGTTGAAAAATGTGACACTATGAAGGAAGTATAAGTATAATTGAGTAGAATGATAGAAGGATATGTTGAGATTACACATGAGATTCTAAGCATTTTTCCTCCAAAGAGGAATATTGGGAACAAGATAGACATAATTAATTCATCCATGTATGTATATGCTTCAGTAATTACTCTTCTTCATATTACTCCATTTATCCTTCAAAATTTTCACGTAGAATAGTAGATGCATATAATTTTAAATATTCATCATGCATGGAAATCACATGTTGCAATAGTACAATGATCACACAGTGCAATAGCGTACAAGCAATAGATGTGCCACACCCCTGTGCAATAGCATATCGTGCATAGACCTAGAAAACACCACTAACTTATACAAGAAATTTACAAAAGATCAAAGGTATGCATGCTTTACCGATGGACCAGCTAGCAAAGAAGTTCCAGAATCTACAATAGAAACACAACCTCTAGCACAGAAACCTGGAACAAAATGTTCATAAAATGCCATCAATATTTTCATAAGATTCCTTAAGAAGAAATCATGTGCCCAATTGAACAAGATGGACTGTATGTTGACCTGTTGATTGATCATCAATGAGGAAGTCTCCCATGTCAAACTGAAGGAAATAAGAAAATCGATTTATTAGACTATATTAACCCCATGACATACCTACTAGTAACTATGACTCATACAAAGAACATGGTATGCATGTGTTTATCCTTAAATACAATCAATCTTAAACTTGGAAAACTAACATGATTCTATTACATACCTTCCAATAATAGTTTCGAGTAACAGGAGCATATTGATGTTTACCCTTGGAGTTATTAGGATTAACACCACCAAAAGTCATGACTGCAAATGGGCTTTCTTCAATAAAAACATATTTTTCTTGGGAAAGAACATCGAAACGGTTTCCAACAAATGTGAAAATGTTGCCTTTAGTGAAAATATGTCATACCAAATCTAGTGATCTATCATTGTAAATCAGTGAAAATGACTGATACTCCTTTTCAGGCCGTGGATACCTCTGGAAGATTGCCTGAAAACAACAAATAAACAGTTTTTATAACTTAAGCATTCAAACAATGCCTTCCAGAAATAAAGTAGCAAATAGATCTTTATTTTTTCAAGAAGATCTCAATACTTTGTTACCATAATTATCAATGCAGTCATTCTTCTTTTGTATTCTAGAGTTGAGATGTTTGCTCTAAGTGACCACTTTAAACTTGGTGATAAATTGGAAGCAATACAGAAAGATATAAATGCCTAATAAAATATTTTCACAAAGAAGACTTTGTAACAAAGTAGCAATTATGGGTAATAAAGTTCACAGTGATGTTGGGGTGAAAAGTTACAATGGAAACTAAAAATACCAATGTGTACAATGCCCAACTCACAACCTACAGGGATAAGCACAAATATAAACATAGGTTTTTCACTGGACAATCAAACATGAAAGTTGAACAAGATATGAGATTAAGAAACAAATTACAAAACTAATGGAGAAAGATAAACTGGGGCAGATAACAATATACTCATGTGGAATAATAGGGAAACATCGCTTCAGATACCATTTTCCTCACAAGTCTATCTATCTTTTTCTATATTTTGACCTTTCATATTCCCATCAAACTCAAATGCCTATCATATTTCTTGTAATGAAATGCCTAAATTTAATTTTGTTGTCCTAGCTATATTGAATTGGTAAAGTATTACCAAGGGGCTAGTTATCATGATAAATCAAAATATTTAAGGTAATTGTTTAGATCAGATAGAACAAAGTTCACCTCAATGTATGGTAATCATCATCATCAACTAAATGTATGTGTGTGCACATGCATAAATACCCAATACACAGCTCAATCAAACAAAAGAAAACATAATTATACCTTGATTTGTGGATATTCACACTGTCTTCTTATGCTTTACCTTTCAAAACATCATTCAACATACTTCATTTTTTGTCCTGTTGTAATAGTTTCATGTTAGGACCCATCAAATAAATTTATGTTTGTTTATGAAAATAACAAAACCAATCTAAATAAATACAATTCTATTACAATGTAAATTACAATACTATTCAACTATTCAAGTAAATTAATTGTTAAGAATATATCACCTGATAAACCATGGATAACCAAATATACTATGTATATAAGGCCATTGATCTAATCAAAACACCATTTCTTGTCTCTTAACTATGGAAATGTTTCTCAATGCTATCTGTAACAAGTTCCAACGGAGGAGTCAAATAGCAATAGTGAAAATTATACACTAAAATTATAGAAATAGATGTTTTTTAATGTATTCTTCCTTACCATTCATTGAGCTCCTCTCTGTTTCAAGAATAATTTAATATTCTCTACTAAACAAGACCAAACATGTGAAGGTGGAAGCTCTTATGGCCCCTCCCCCCCTCACATCACTCTCAACTCCCCAAACCCAATGCATATACTTGCAAATAACAATTTATTTCACTATTTCACAATCCAAATAACAATGCATCTACAATGCAAATAACAATGCATCTACTGCAAATTATTTCACTCTATAGTTGAAAGATGCTTTCATTAAATCATTGTTTAAATCATTCATTAAACCATTCAATCATTCAATAGCTAAAAAAACCATTCATTAACTCATTCATTAAAACATTAATTTAGTCAATGGCAGAAAAAAAATCAGTAAAGCATTCATTCAAACATTCATTCATGAAACAGAGGAGAAAACCATTAAATGTTTTTTTTATAAATAATAATTACTCAAAATTTGTTTAGTCACTTCCCTTTTACTTTTCTTCTCTTTAAATATCTAGTTAGAGTCACATCTTCGGGAATTTGATCATCGATATCCCTACTAGTATGCTCGCAAGGTTGAACTTCAGGCGAGGGGCGATGAATTTCTGCAATAATGTCAAAATCTTTCATTAATATATTTATATTTTGATAAATATGAGTAATTCATTTAAAAAAACATTATGAATGTGTGTTTTTACCTGCCATGGGCACATCAACATGTTGAACATTATCTCGTACAGGCCCAACCTGTTCCGTGTTATGATCTGCATCTACATGCTCTACAGTTGAATTGTGTAGAATTATAATTAATGTTCATCATATACAATGGTCTATAAAAAACAGTAGCGCATTAATAAATTCATTACCAGGATGATGACGATGTTGTTGATGATGATGATGTTGATGATGATGATGATGATGATGATGATGTGTGATGATGATGATGATGATGATGATGATGATGTGTGATGATGATGTTGATGAAGATGAAGATGATGAAGATGATGATGATGATGATGAAGATGATGTTGATGATGATGATGATGTTCATGATAACGATGAGGATGGTGAGGATGATGACGATGATGAACCACATGATGATGATGTTCATGAAGATGATGATGATGATGATGAAGATTATGATGAAGATGATGATGATGATGATGATGAAGATGATGTTGATGATGATGAAGATGATGATGATGATGATGATGTTCATGATGATGATGAGGATGGTGAGGATGATGACGATGATGAACCCCATGATGATGAAGTTCATGAAGATGATGATGATGATGATGAAGATGATGATGAAGAAGATGATAATGATGATGAAGATGATGTTGATGATGATGAAGATGATGATGATGATGATGATGATGTTCATGATGATGATGAGGATGGTGAGGATGATGAACCACATGATGATGATGATGATGATGATGATGAAGATGATGATGAAGATGATGATGATGATGATGAAGATGATGTTGATGATGATGAACATGATAATGATGATGATGATGTTCATGATGATGATGATGAGGATGGTGAGGATGATGACGATGATGATGATGACGATGATGTGTGATGAAGATGATGATATGTGATGATGATGAAGATGATTATGTGTGATGATGAAGACAATGATGTATGATGATGTGTGATGATGAAGACGATGATGATAAACACGATGATGATGATGTTGATGAAGGGCCCAATTCTTTATAATCATTATAATCTTATTTGTGCCTTTTTTGAGCTTGGATTCAATATAACAAAATATGATAGACCAGTATGGTAACATTGTCGTCATCATTGTCATCACCATCATAAAAAAAAGTCATAAATTTCTAATAAAAGAAATAAGAGAATAATGATTTATTATCACATACACTTTTACTAAGAACCTTGACATATATCTTATTTAATAGCTATAAGGCACAAATATGCTATTGAGGAGACTCAAGCTTTGGTGGGTGGAATGACAACAATTAGGAGAGTCAAACTTTGGTGGGTGGAATCACAACATTTAAACGAATTAAGAAACCATTGTTGTGGCAATTTAACAAAGTCTAAATATCTAAAATGATTTTGATGTTTGTCACCAAACTATAAAGTTGCGGTAAGATCAAAGATATATGAAAAAATTGGAATCTGATATCTTTTCGTTGGCCATAAGGTATGTAAAAGATTTAAAAAAAACATTAATGTTATGTTCTACATTCTTAACATCGAGATCTTTTTATTATAGCAATAAACTAAGTAAAAATTTTGGACATCAATTTTGCTAACTACATTCTTCTATATAAATATCTTATTTAAATTAAATACTTTTTTAAAATAAACTTAAAACATTCAAAACAAAAATATAATGATAAATTCTAAAATTACATATAAAATATTTTATGGAAATTAAATATTTCAAATATAAATAAAATTAAATATTTATAGCTATAATCACTTTATTTTTATTAGAAAATATCACGTCAAAAGAAAACCATGTGTGTTACTAACTACAATGTAGCTTATGTGCATTATCAAATGATAAAGGTTTAGGCATAAATCACTTTAAATTAATATTTATTTATAGTATTTGGCAATATAATTAACTCACACTATCAAGATATTAGTGTTTTAAAACACTAATCTTCACACTATGATGATGATGACGATGATGATGAAGATGCTGATGACGACGATGATGACGATGATGATGATGATGACGACGACGATGATGATAATGATGATTTTGATGACAACAATGACAATGATAATGATGATGACAATGATGATGGTCATGATGATGAAGACGACGATGACGACGTCGACGATGATGATGAAGATGACGATGAGGGTGATAATTATGATGATGACAATTATGATTATGATGATGATGATGATGATGATGATGATGATGATGATGATGATTATATATGATGAAGATGATGATGATGATGATGATGTTGAGGATGGTGATCATGAGGATGGTGAGGATGATGATCCACATGATGATGATGATGTCTGTACCTCTTTTTAAAAAGAAATAAGATAAAAGAATAGGTCTAATTAAATATTTATCTTTCATTATATTTCATCATTGACGATGACGATGATGATGATGAAGACAATGATGATGCTACAAACGACGATGATGACGATGATGATGAAGATGATGACGATGCTACAGATGACGATGACGATGATATGAAGTAATTAATTTGATCTAGGTTTAATTTTAATGATGATGATGGCGATGAAGATGATGATGATGATGACGATGATGATAATTATGATTTTGATGATGACGGAGATGACGATGATGATGATAATTATGATTTTGATGATGGTGATGACAATATTGATAATGATGATGACAATGATCATGAGGATAACGATGTCATCTTCATCGATTATGATGAAGATGATGATGTTGGTGATGATTATGTTGATGAGGATGACAATGATGAAGATGATATGACGATGATGATGACGATATGATGACAACGATGATGAAGACGATGACGATGCTACAAATGACGACGATGATGATATGAAGTAATTAATTTGATCTAGGTTTAATTTTAATGATGATGATGGTGATGAAGATGATCATGATGATGGAGACGATGATGATAATTATGATTTTGATGACGACGAAGACGATGATGATGATGATAATTATGATTTTGATGACGATGATGACAATATTGATAATGATGATGACAATTATCATAAGGATAAGTCATCGTCTTATTCATCCATGTCATCGTCTTCCTCATCTAAGTCATCATCTGTAGCATCAAATCTAGATTCAACATTGTAAGGGTTGGCCATATCATCATCGTCATCATCATCAATTATGCTCATCATGTCATCGTCGGTATAACTTTCATCGGTATTGTTTGCTACATCATCGGATTCAACTATTTCTTGGAGTACATCTTCTGCTAGATCATCATCATCATCTAACTCATGTTGATTATGCTCTGTGTCATCGTATCCTTCTTCCAGAGAACCCTCTTCATTAGCATCGTCTAGGTTATACTTTACTGACCTTCCCCTTGGATCATGTCTCACAACAAATGACCAGCCTGCTTTACCTGGAACCTCTGAGTAAAATACTTGTTCACATTGGCTTGGAAGAACATAGGGCTCTGTTCCTGGCTCAAACAACCTTGTGTTTACCATGGTAAATCCATTATCATGTTCAATAATAGTTCTATCAGGATCACGTTGATTCAATTGTAACCTATACCATTTGACAACGAATAGAACTACCTTAAAGGATTTAAAGTCACACTGTATAATATCTTCCAAATACCCATAGTATCGATTTTCTAAGACTTCTGGATGTCTGTCAGTTCTAGATGAAACATTGGTAACCTCAAAGACAGTCGATACCCTAGAATTTGATGTTTTCTTTGTTTCATCCATTTTTTTGATCTGATATCTACCTCCATTGCATACCATAGCCTTATGGTGTTTTACTTGCAATAAGAAATACATGAAAATATTACACAACCATTCAGTCCTTATGCAGCAATACATGGAAAATAAGAACATGTACGTCAAAATGTAATTTGCAAAATAAAATATTTAGAGGGATTGATTAATTATATGCTTTCCATTTTATCTTTTACACCATATGCCAAATCGATTTCCCTTTCTGTTAGATTTCTATCTCCATTGCATTGTACTGCTTTTACCAATGAAGCCACACCTTCCCATGATATTCCATGACCCGATTGTTCGCATCGTTCAATCCATACCTTCATCCAGTCAAGATTTTTTGTGATGTATAAATGAATTACATCCCATTCTCGACCAACTGTTTAATGACAATAACCATTAAAATGAAACAAAAGTGTAAATATTCTGAACAAAGTATATGCTCTTAATTGAAGCAATTATTACTAGAAAATACAATTAGAATATGAAGGTGTTGCACACTACTACATTTCAATCCAAAATCCGACGGTGCGTGGATTTCCTTTTTTAAACCTACCAAAAATCACAAAGATAATTTTTTTTTTGAAAATGTGGTCATAAGCGTCGCTAAAGTGACGGCTAGTCTCATAAGCGTCGCTTAAGCGACAGATAGCCTCATAAGCGTCGCTTAAGCGATGACGCCTTGAGTGAGTGGAAACTTAGAATAAGTCATATAATGCACACATGAATTTCCCATAAATTTCTACCTTGATATGAATTTCCCATACATTCCACTATGAGTCATATTGCTCAGTCTTCCTTAAGAAGTTTGGCCATTAACAACCTTTACCATTATTGACAATTATGTAGGCACGTTCATCTCCATGGCTTCGAAAACTAATCATTATACTTCCATTTCATATGCAAGGTTTTCATTTATGCATATTTGAGCATAGTCTTCTTGACCACATTGTGTTTGCATGTGACCATTAAAGTTGGACTACAAACTTGTTGCTTTTTAATGAATACATTTCTTTGAGCATGGTCATATGCGATGGTAAAAAATCATCTTCAACACCAAAAGGAAAGCTTAGAATCCCTCTTGGACCTACAACTAAAACACCATTGGGTAAATCCAACAAAGGCTTCTTACGATCTTGAGCCTACACCTTCAAAAATTGTAACTCCATTAGTGCTAGAGGGTAGTGGATGAGTCATTATTATTGCCACATCTCAGGAACCATCTCCCCTCCCATTGATTTCCATGCACAAAAGTCTAATTGAATCGAGAAAGAGGAGACATGAATTCGAATCTCGAGGTCACCAAGAAAGGGAACGAGCTTTATTGTCCTCAATGGATGTAAGAAAGAAATTGATGACGATAAAAATTCAAACAATGCTACAACTAGACAAAAGTTAAAAAAATACAAAGAAAAACAAATAAATGAATTAGTATAATCTATATATTCAAATGCATGATCATATTGCAATTCATACAAAGATTGTACTTGTGTATACAATTTTCTCCCATAATTTATATAGTTCTTATTTCCCAACATAAATATTATCCATAACTTTATCAATGGATAGGATAACCCTAATAAAACACACTTTTAGTCACTTTCAAGTTTTCATGACTGAAAACTATAGTTGAAGGATGAACCAACCACCAAACTTGCATCACATTATGGCGCCAATCTCTACTTCATTTCCAGTAGTCTTGTTGGGAAAGGGCGAAATTCTATATTTCAGAATTTCGATCGACTTTTTCTGCTGGGGATCGAGGTCGGCGTGTAGTTTTTGTTACAGTTTGTGAAAAGTTGGTTTCCAAGATCCCGGATCGAGTATCTTCAAGGGTATTTTATTCAGGGTTGGGGGCGAATCCGAAATCGACCCAGGGCCAAATGGGTTTTCCGATGGCGGGAAGATCCATACATATGAGTATAGCTAGCATCCTGTTTATTGTTATTTTGTCATTTGCTAATGTCTGTAATGGGTTTTATTTACCTGGAAGCTATTTGCACACATACCCTAAAGGTGGAGAATTGACTGTGAAGGTGAACTCTCTGACATCAATAGAGACTGAGCTGCCCTTTAGCTATTACAGTCTACCCTACTGTCAACCTTCCAAAGCGCCCAAAAAAAAGTGCAGAGAATTTGGATGAGCTTCTCATGGGTGACCAGATCGAGTCCTCCCCTTATATATTTCATATGAATATGAACGAGTCTGTTTATCTTTGCACTACTAAGCCCTTAAATGAACATCAAGTAAAGGTCTTGAAGCAAAGGATTGATGATCTTTACCAAGTCAATCTAATTCTTGACAACCTTCCAGTCATGAGATACACTCAACAGAATGACATAGTGATTAAATGGATGGGGTTCCCCTGTGGGTGGTTATGACAAGATAATAACTACTACATAATAAATCACCTAAAATTTAAGGTGTTGGTCCATGAGTATGAGGATTCCGGGTTCAATTCTTCCCTGGGATGGTGTTTTTAATCCTTACCATATTGAAATTTATTTTGTGGGGCAGTCACAGCACAGGAGCTATCCCTATTTCCATTTTCTTCATCCTTTTGTCCCTCTGGTTCTGCATCTCTGTGCCTCTTACACTTCTAGGTGGATTTATTGGGACCAGAGCTGAAGCCATACAATATCCAATAAGAACTAACTAGATCCCATTCATCAATTGATGTATCTAACTATTGTCAGTGTTATTGTCCGTCACTACGCTATTAGGTCACAATCAGAGTATTCCAAGAGGGATGTTTCTTGTTTTATGGTTGTTCTAGAATAACCTAGGTTAACCTTAAAAATAATTCTCTGCTATCTCCAATCAATGTGTCTGTAACTTCCTCAATTATATGCAAAAGAAAAACAAGATATAGGATATAGAATTGTATGCACTTCCCCTGATTGCATGAATAGTAGGTGGAGGAAAGGAAATCTTGATGTAATATTGGGTTTGGAGGTATTTTTTTAGGAAATGATAATTGCATTTGCATCCCTCACAGTAATGTAAGTAGGTTCTTGTGAAAGAAACTATGCACAAGCAACGATATTATATCTTGTATGCCTGGTTACGACTTAAGACCTCACATATGTCAAAAAGATAGATGATGCAAATAGAATTTGCTTATGTACTTGATCTGACAAATGTAACCAATAGAATGCACCCATTTCGAATGACCAAAAGTCAAGAAAAACCAAAGTATCACAAGACCTTAGAAAACATATCATTCAGATGGACTTCAGCTGCATTACCCAAAATCAAATAATATGGCAATTAGATCAGTAACTTGTTTATTTATTTACAATTGTAAGTTGTAACATCTGAAACTGAAACATTGGAAACCAGCATGCTTTCAACAGACATGAAGTCACTCAATAGCCTCAGTGGCGATACTGGAAAAGCTTTTCCTGTCATAAGAATAGGCTTCAAGTGAGAAGGTCCATCAGATGCAAAAATTAATCTAATATTGGCAGCATGTTTCTTTTTCCATTAGATCCTTGGTAGGCTCAGCATCTGTCATAAGCTTCACTGATCCATATTAAACATGTGCATCCTTTCTTTGTAGTTATCATATAAAACTAAGCAGTATGTTGTCCATAGAGCTTTCATATGACTCTCCACATCTTTTTCTGCTTTGACTACTGCTCTGAAACGAGATGTGTGCAGACAGTAGGAGTTTCTACAGTCTTATTCTCCTCTAAATCTGGCTTTCTCCAACCCTTCCATCTGCTGGTAGTTTTGTTTTCACATGAGGAAGTCAGTACGGATAAGCCATGAGACTCTCCTTTAAATCCCAGGTATATATATATTCTCATCATGGAGACGAACTATACTATCACTGACACAATAACCACCTTACAACAACGCCACCTCAACCAAAATATCCCGAAATTCTATGCTTGCAGCATCATATAGAAACCAATCCTTCTACAATCCCCCAAGTGGAACGTTGAAATCCAGGGTTCATTGGTTTCATTCATTCAAAATAAAATCTTGCAATATAATAAAACCCAAGGAGTCCATGCATACAGATCAACATCTAGTGGTGAATGTACAAACTTTTGATGCAAGTGATCGTTCACTATTACTCTCATCGTCATCTTCTTTATCCATACTAGCCAGTTCTCCATCAAATGTGCCATCATCCTCATCATCATCTGCTGATGTGGCATCACACTCAATCGCACTAGAATGGACTCCCTGATTGACTGGATTAACCAAAGCCTCCGAGTTTTTTCTAGGAACACTAGGCTTCAACTTACAGCTAGCAGAATCATTGTTAGAACTAGTGTTTGACCAAGGCTTCTCTGTTAATTTTTCAGAAACATGCTTGTTAGCACCATACAAACCCAGTGCAGAAACCAGAAAACCCAAGACAAACTTCAAACCCTCCAGATGGGTTTCATCGGTAGACAACTTGACCACCATATCAATTGCCCTCTTGATAATAGGCTTTATTGTGGACTCACCATTTGCCAACTGAACTACAAAAATGAAGTATGCTTTCACAGTAGGAACATCAAATGACAAGAATGCCTTCTCTAGACCCACAAGCAATGCCTCAAGAATGTGATCACAAAGTTCTCTTGATTTTGATTCAGATGAAGGTGACACCAGAGCATTGATGAAAGCAATAGCTGAATCTCTTACTGAATTAGAGACTCATGTTGGAAAATTACCTACATCTGATTGAGCAGTATATCCTAGCAGCATGTTTTCCAGCCATGAAGCCAAAGAAGATGAATCCATCAATAAGAACTTTTCTTGCAAGGTGTGTTTCAAGTTAATATAACTCAAATCACCTGTTAAAAGATTAACAAACAGCTGTAGCACCTTCGTATTCACTGACTCGTTATGGCATCCATCCAAAGCATCAATTAAAGGAAAAAAGTTACCATTGCCTCCAAGAAATTCCCAGAACTTGTTGGATTGGTTCAACATCAATGAGTCCTCAGTGTTCCCCAAATAAAACTTAAGCAAAATGACTTTACTAGGATCCGTTCTCAGGCATTCCACCATATCAGTTGCACTTGTAAGTAGATGCTCTTTAATAGATAAGTTAACCTCCTTGCTTGAGTTCATTTCTTTTACCAGGCTTTCCATGTTCTTCAGCAAAAATAGATCACTATACATACATCTCTCTTCTATAGAGGGAATTAAATTATTGAACAACATTATACCTTTATCATGTATACCCTCAAATAGCCTGTCAAACTTTATGGTCATTATGACCTCAAGCAAACTATTGAAAACTTCTGCATCAACCTCAATTCCCCCTAATGCATCTCTTGCTCTGAAAAATTGCTCAATTGTATACAAAAATCCCAGGTCTAACTGGTGATTAAGGTTTGAAATACACCCAGATTACTCATTCATTGCTGTTTTACTGCTGCTCTAGCACCCAGAATGCTTGTTTAGGACTATTAGCCGATTACTGTTGGTTAGGGCTAGAACAACTTCTAAACTGCGCCCAGAATTAAATTTTGGGTTGATAAAAGGTCTTATACAGCTGTCTTGCTGCCCAGAACATCCCAAAACACCAAATTTAAGGCTGCTATAACAATATAACTTGCCCAGATTGCTGATTTTTTTGCCCAGAAGTGCTGATTTTTTGTCATGGTCAACTTTTACTTGCATAACTGCGTAATTGCTTTGATATCTAATGATGGTAATTGTTATGAAAGGTCATTAAATATCTGATTGACCTTTCTTCTTTAAGAAAAATAAAATTAATATCATTTTTTTCTCTTGGTTCCGAGAATGTATGGCTCATCTTATACTGAAAATAAATATTTACAGAACACGAAGAATTACCTTAAAGCAGTCAGCCTGCAATAAGGTCAGAAAAAACATAGGCACATATATTCTTAGCATCATGATGAGCATAAAACCTTTAGCTTTGACTTGAACGCTTACCTCATTCAAAGAGATGATTCCATTTGGAGTGGCTATGTCTTAAAGACATGATTCCATTTCTTTGATGTAGCCTTACAAACCCTGAAAATTATAGGACAGTCCAAGATGAGGGTTAAGTCCACAAGACAGACCCACAGTGAGGATGCAACCCATAAGACAGTCCATGGCATCCTTGCGGCCCTAAACCAGCAGCAGAGGTTACAGTTCATGCTCACAACACTCAACAATAGGCTCACAATTCACCCTACAACAGTCCAATAAGGTCATGGCTTAGCTTGGCAGCCCATAAGGAGGTCACGCCCAGCTTAACTGTCCAATAAGAGATCATGGCTTAGCTTGGAAGTCCATACAGAGGTCATGCCCAGTCTCTGCAGGTTTTTCGTTTGGTGGATCTACAGCTGCAGGCAGCAGCTCATTTACTTTTGGAGGGGCAGGAAACACTCCATCTGGATCCACATTTTCATTTGGATCAGCTAGTACCACCCCTAGCACATTTACATTTGCTTCAAAATAAATTTATTCTATGCCTCAGCCACCAATTTTTGGATTGACAAACTCAAATTCTGCTTTTGGGGCTACACCATCACCAACACAACAAGCTGATCAGATGGAATATAGTATGTCAGAGGACCCTTCCCATGACCATATGGAAATTAAATTTTGGCATTTTTTTCATACTTGGGCAGACCCTTAGTCATCTCCTTCAAAATTATTTTAACAGTATTTTGATGTTAGATAAATACCTTAAAGTTCTAAAGAATAGGCATTTGTATTTTTTTTCAAGGAGCAGCAAGAACCCTGGAGGTCAAGCCAAAGCAGCAGTAAACCCTTAGAACATTCACTTAATCAGATCTCTAATTTTCTCTTGTCAAGAACCCTTGATGCAGAGTTTATAATGTAGGGTTAGATCTCTAGGAACTGTGTCATAAGATTACTATTTGGTGCAATAATTTATGGGTGTTACCTACTAATGAGAAGGTGAAAGTTTATTTCCTCGACTTTTTTTTTCACAGCTGTACACTTCAATAATGCATTCTACTCATTTGATACATCTTGTAGACGATGCTGTCATGTGCATAGATGCTGGAGAGCAACAACCACTGAGAAGTGATTTTCAACAAGATTTATATTTTGTGGGTGGAGATGTGCTAAGAACAGAGGAGGGTATTGTTGAAAAGGAAGGCCCATCTGTCTATCAAACAACTAGGTTTGGAAACTTTTCGTATATAATTGGTGATCTTCCTGCTGGAGATTACTTTGTTGATCTTCACTTCGCAGAGATATTCTTCACAAATGGCCCTGCAGGGATGCGAGTTTTTGATGTCTTTGTACAGGAAGATAAGGTAAGATTACTAAAATCTACAATTACATGTATTACTATTTCTTCCATGATACCCCATTTCCGATAACTTTTCATTTAGTGAAATTGTATTTGCAGATTCTTTCTGAGCTTGATATCTATGCTCGAGTTGGTTCAAACACACCTCTTGTTCTGATGGATGCCCCGGCACATGTTATTGATGGAGGGAATTTAACTGTTAGATTTGAAGAAGTCATTGGTAGCCCTATTCTCTGTGCCATCTGCATTAGAAAGGCACCATCTTGAGGTATTCCCTTTTTCCTTCAATTGTTTCAACTTTCAATGTGAAGGTGATGTATGTAAGGGTCCATTTTCAGCAGAGCTTTACAAGAAATGATAAAAATGCGAAAGTTTGATCTGCTGCTAACATAAATAGGTTTCAGGTCATAAAGGGAGTAAACATCCTATTGTGATTGAAGAAAATGATTTGAAGCAAACAAACCAGGACCAGGGACAGGCGCCTCTGAAAAATTGCTCAATTGTATACAAAAATCCCTGAACAGAGAGGTAGAAGAGACCACAGCTGCACTCCCTGGATGAACATGTGATGGGAAACCATGCAACGAGGAGCTCAGAAAAAGTTTGTTCAGGTTCCCTGTGTTTTCTTTGCTCACAATTCATCTAAAATTTATCATTATTATAATTTATTGCCCATCCCTGGCTTTGATGATAATATTCCCAGACTTCAACAGTTAAACATGGTAACCAATTTTTCCATAATTCCATAATTCCATACTGATTTGTTTCTCATGGTTGGCTGCATTTCCATGACTGAATTTTCCCTTGGGAACTTCTATCGCAGTTGCCCTTCTGGCTGTGATTATCAAGGATTGGATTATGGTTCTTCATTTAAGATCAATAGTGTTTCTTTGTTCAAGAACAATAATGGTTCTTCATTCAAGAACATTAATGGTTCTCATTTTAGTGGAAGATGGCCCTTGTTAGCACAAATCTTGTTATTGGATTTGGCACCCTTGTATGTCATAGGCAAAATAGTTTTCCCAGATTTCTTCTTATGTTGTGATTAGATTAGTGATTGTTGGAGATCAAGTTCCATTGGGTCAATACGATTTCTCGTGTATTGATGGCGTTTTTTATTTGAAAAATCGGTTTTGGCTTATGCTGTGCATATCATGATATGATTGTCCCTTTTGTCCTTCTGTCTACCATCTTTTGTTTCAAATTTTCTGCTGCCATTTTCCCCATAACTCCTATGAACCTAAGAGATATTTTATAATATTGTTATCATTTTCCTTGGAAAACTAGAAAACTTTCCTTGGTCCTGGTAGCATTTTTGCGGAATGAATTAAGTTCTTTGCTGGCATTCTCTCAGCCTTCTACGTTGTTTCTTGTGGTTGTTCCAATGTAATATGATGCTTTCAAAAACATGGCTTAGCTTAACGCTTCTATATTATGTTCTAGGTTTTTAAGATATTTTGTTCGTTCTCTTCATTTTTATTATTTGTTAATGCAAGTTAAATAAAAAGATTTAGTCTGCACTTGCAAATTTATGGTTGATAACATTGATGGCACTTTTGGTTATCTTCTCTTCATTTGGTATTCTTTTCAGATTGTTGCAGTGACCTTGGACAATTATGAATTGCTTCCAATGGATAAAGATAATCATATCAGTGATAATTTTGATGATCATTGGGTACAAGCACATAGAGGTGAGGGCCATATTGAAGCGACGGCAGGAGCAATTAGAAGAGTTCCTTCCTAGAAGGAGGTCTGGGACTTTAAAGGTGAACTTAATCTCACAAGGTATGCAAATCATCATGTTTCCTTTGTTTTGTGCTCTAGGTTTTAACTATTTTCTCTAAGCATCATGAGTTCTTTTTATGCACTATTTATTGAATAATCTTACAGGGAAGAAGTAGAGAACCCCAAAGTTTGGTCTAAACTTTGTCTCCAAAATATGGCAAAACTTGCAAAGGAGGCCACTACTGTACGCCGTGTTCTTGAACCTATGTTTCACATTTTTGACAGTGGAAAGCATTGGTCACCTCAGCATGGAATTGCTCTTTGCATTCTATATGACATGCAACAATTAATGGAGAGATCGGGTAATGCTAAAGAGAACCCCAAAAGTATGGAGATAAGGAGAAAATGAACATTATGGCATGATAGAAGGAATCATGGCATGTCATGATTCCTTCTATCGTGCCAGCTGTGATAGCTCCCCTGTATGGCCAAAATGAACATTATGGCGCAGCTCCTCACTCAGCGATTAGATTCTTATTTGGAGTTTCAAGCTGCAAATTCTGCATTATTGAAAAGCTATGGTATCTCTCTTGACCTTGGAGACAATAGCTATGTATTGTTCCATGTAGATGCATTATGGTTGTTTAAAAACTTACATTCTCTCTTTGAATGTAGGTCTAGTCCATGAAGATTGCATAACAAAAATGCAGTTACTATCTCTTGCTGATCTTGCTTCAAAAGGATCTAGAGAAATTTCTTATGCTTCTGTGAGGGATACATTGCGGGTAATTTGCAACTTGAATTCACTGTTGCATTATGGCTCTACGCTCTCTAAACTCTTGTTAACTATGCCGCTGCCAGATCTATTTTTTCAACATTCCTTTTTCTGAATTGCACAGCTTACAGATGATGTGGTGGAATTTTGGATTGTTCGAGCAATTAGTGCAGGAACATCGGCCACTAGAAATGGGAAACAACATGGGCAGGTCATTTAGGGCAAAGTGTTGTCCATTAGATTCAAGTTTTCAACTCAAAATGCGTCTATTTGCACAAAATTCCTTATGCCTGAACCAGTGTTATGATGAATGTTTATATCGTAAATAGTATCTATTATATTCTAAGATTAAAACCCCATATGAATAATAACAGAGTGATACCCCTATCCTACAGGTTCTGGAATAGTTTCGTAAGAGCTCGTGAATAACTAACAGTATGGAACTCATGGCAGGTTCTTGGCTGTGTGCTTCCAGACTACATGTCTCATCAAACTGACATAAATCACACTATGAGAGCTGTTGTGGTAGACTGGATTATTGAGGTCTTCCCTGTACCCTTTCCATAATTCTACAAATGATAGAGTGATATTTATCTTTCTGAAAAAATTATTTCCATTGTGAGTACTGATGCCATCTTGTTCCTGTTTCTGTAGGTGCATTGGAAATATGGCTTCATGCCTGAAACTTTGTTTCTAGTAATCAATCTTATGGATAGATATCTTTCATCTCAAAGAGACTTGTAAAGAATCATGCTGCAGCTTGTTGGGATAACTGCCATGTTTGTGGCATCCAAATACAAGGAGACCAATGTTCCTTGTGTTCAGGATTTTATGAACATTTCTAAGCATTTTTACACAGGAAATGATGTTTTGCAAATGGTATGTATAATTATTGATGCATTGTCTTGAAATCCAGAAAATACTGTGTTCGCTATTATGCAAGATAACTCCCTTTTTATTGCAGGAGAACTCGATGCTCAGAGCCTTGCAATTTAATATCTCAGTTCCAACTCCTTACGTCTTCTTGAATAGATTTCTCAAGGCAGCTCAAGATGATAAACAAGTATGTAACCCTCATGTCATTCATGTTTATAAGGTATTGCCTACACCAAAGTCTTTGCCAATCCAGACTCTGGCTTTAGCGTGCATGCGCTTGGGTTGATGTGATAGCATACTCCCTCCATTTGATGTCATGCCCTGGATGTTATCTATTTGATGACAATGTTATCTTACTGCCCTGGCAGATAACCTATGTTAGGATTTTATTCATCAATGATCTTCTATGTTCTGTTGCTACATGTAAATGGATATTATGATGTGACTATTCTGATGTGCTTGCGTAGATGGAGATGGTGTCCTTCTTTCTGGTGGAACTGTGCCTTGTGGAGTATATTATGTTGAGATACCCTCCTTCCATGCTAGCAACTGATGCAGTATATACTGTCTAGTTCACTCTCAGAAGGTTTCCATCTTGGAACAGGACAATGGAGCGCTACACTGCCTATACTGAAGACCAACTTTAGTGAGCTGCAACATTTCCCTATTTTTTCAATATTCTCATATTTTAAATTTTTTGTAACTTGTTGTGTTACTATTCTCATTCATTGTTGGGGTTTTGCATGCCAAGCAGAGAATGTGCCAAGTTGATGGTGGGATTTCATCAGAATTCAGGCAACAACAAGCTTATTACTGTCCACAAGAAGTACTCCAGGGAGGAATTCAACAGTGTGGCAAAGTTGGAACCGGCCCTTTCAATTATACAAAGATATTTATAATGGCAGCCGCCTGTCCATATTTTTGTAATTTTTATTCTATGTTATTCTTTATTCTTGTGATAGTGGGGCTAAATCTTTATCTCTGGCTCATTGCTTCACTACACTACAGAGCTGACTGAGATCCAATTGTATAGTGCGGCAGTTCAGTCCGTAGTAGTAGTTGGCCAGTTAGGGAAGAGAGAATTTAATAATAAACATAGCGGCATGCCATTCTTTACAACTGGTTGGATTTGACTAGCCATCCAATTCACATAATGGTTTGGATATTCCACTAGAATATATTCATTATTAAATTCAATTATTCATTCATTTGCCTATTTATTCAATACTGGCTGGTCTTGGTGAAGCTTGCAGTTGAAAAATTCGAGTAGTTTAAGAGATGCAACTTGTGAGAATGGATGTTTATATTTAATTTTATCCAGGCAGGAAAGCGGGCATGTTGCTCAAGGTGGGATGGGACACCTTTAGGACAGTGTTTGACAAGAACAAAAAATAGGAGTATGTGCACAGAATGAAATAAATCTGAACCAATTATGCACAATAATGTGTTGATGACATGGAGAGTAATAGATAAATGATGAGATTTCGGGGCAATAAAGATGTGCTATAGTACTTAGATAATTAAGTGTTATAGTCAGAGTTATACATAACCAGCTATGAGCTCCAAAAACTATTCGCATAGGGCTTGCATACATAACCAGCTATGAGCTCTTATGCAGTATTTAAAAAAAAAAAACTTCACTACCGTCGCTTAAGCGACGACTCTCCATGTCGCTTAAGCGAAGCTTAATGTTTATATCCGTCGCTTAACCGACGGTTTCTCAAGCTCTTATGCAGTATTTTTTTTTTAAATTGACTAACCGTCGCTTATCCGACGGACCTGCTGTCGCTTAACCGATGACATGAAGGTTATTTTCTTAAAAAAATTTCACTACCATCGAAGAAAGGCTGTCGCTTAACCGACGCTTTACATTTAACCGATGGTAAACTGAGGTGTCGCTTAACCGACGGTTTAGAAATATGTCGGATAACCGACGACAAGTTTTCGATGCTTAAAAAAATCAATAGTGTCGTACATGCGACAGGGAAGTGTCGAAAATCTGACAATACTGCCGTCGAATTTTTGGTCGAAATGTAGTAGTGGCAGCGACAACTTTCAACCAAATTTCTAAAAAAATGGGACCCTCCTTTCAAATTTTGTCTTGCTTTGTTTGATTAGGATTGCTTAATGTTACTGCAAGTTTGATCTTTGAGGATGCTTGTTGAGTGGATGTCATCATTTACTGATGCTGCCTTTTGAATTTGAGTTTTGATTTACCAGTTATTTCCTTTTTCTTTGCTGTCGAAATTTTTTCAGTATAATGTAGCGGAGCTGTAGCTCCTTGCAGAGCCGTCATTACAGAAGCTAAACGAAGAATATTCCGATGCATAGCTCCTGTCTTTACCGAGCCCGTGGACTTATGGTTTTTCTTTGTGTTTTCTTCGCTATCAGAGCAATTTATGACTTTGGGCAGAGGCTGTGTCTTTTTTATTCCCGCCGTTGCAGTCCCTCAGCAGACTAACCATCTGATTAAATAACTTTTCGACCACCGATGTATGACGCCCATTTTAGTACTTTATTTTTTTGTCGACTAGTCGTTGTGCTCCAGAACCCCTAGACCATGGGTCACCCGCCGTTGCGGCATTCTAGTGAACTAACCGACTGATGTCAAGTGTTCTGATTCGCCGATGGGGTTTTCTATATGCCTGTTTCCTGGTCGTTTTCCCGCCATTGTTATGAGCTTGTAACTTATTTCATGAATGGTGAGATGTTCTTTGTTTTTATCAAGTTAATATTTTCACGTTGAAAACGTAGTACCAGGTTTCACTTTTAACGCTGGTTTTATTGGTAGTTTGGTTTATGTTTATTGAAGGTAGTTCGGGTGAATGATGAGTTGTTCATCTGATTGCAGACAGACCTAGGAGATTTTCTAGATTTAGTTGATGACTACTGCTGTAGAAAGGAAATTGGCTGAAGAAAGGAAAAGCTGAAGCATAAAGAAGAAAGTGAAAATATGAAACTGACAGGATATCAAAAGGACCATCAGGTTACGAAACATATTCATTAAGAACACATTCTCGGGCTTTGGGGGTTCGTCGGTTACCAGGCCGGTCTTTCTTACAAAGTGTTATAAATCTTCATCTTGGTTTGAAATGTAAGGTTCGTATGAATCATGACCACTCACAAAAGACAAAACGGTTTGGGGAACCCAAAAGTTACGATTCGAGGGGGGAACCCAAAGGTTTTGCTGGTTTTTGTATAAATTGAGGAAAGTGAGAGGAAAAAAGGGCTTTTTCCCAATGATACTTGTGAAAAACTTGTTGTAAGAGGAACTATTTCGTTTTGCAATAATATAATTACAATTTTCCTGTTGGAGAAAGTGCTGTGTGGAATGTTCAAATGTGGTGAAATGAACAATGTTGAAGGGGAACTATTTTGTTTTCAGCTGTGTTTCATTAACTATGAGATCGTTCTAACTTTATGAACCTATGTTCTTGTATGAATGTTCTCTGGTTTATTTGATGATAATTTCCATTATGAGTAATGAATTTTTAACAAACGACAAGCTATCTTGTTGTGCATATCTATATTCATGTTTATGTGTTTTGATTCTAAGAATAGCTATCTGTAATTTATCTTAACATATGAGTAGTAATACATTACTTAATAATTGATAATCTTGCTCCATAGGGAAAACTTAGTTAGTATTGTTTTATGTTGTGTGTGATTTAAATGCGAGAGAGTTTAAGACGAGAGGTAAGAACCTGCGCATCACATTGTGAACACTCCTCGTATTCTTTATCAATCTGCATGTTAGATAGGCACTTGAATATCATACTTAAAGTTAAAAAAAACAAAAATATACACGGTGGACCGGGCCACAACTGGTAAAACCATTTATTTTTGTTACTTGACCTACAGTAGCCGGACCGCAAACCGGACGGATTCCCCATACCAAACAGTCACGGGCTAGTTGGGAATGTTGACTAGGGAGAATCCCTTGCTGTTGTCTACTGCAATTTTCCAGGCCTCAACAGTTTTTTGGTGCTAGAAGGAGGGCCACCCATGCATGGCTGGCCGAGGAAACCCATTTCCTCAAAATTACTCCACCAGTGATAATTTTGAAAGCAATTTATTTCCCAATATGAATCCTGAAGAGAAGTTGAAAGAACATTTGTATTCTATAGACAATGAAGTTGTTAATGATCTGAGGAGCCACACTAGAGCATATGTGAAGGGTATTGGAGGATTAACCACTATCCCTGATTTGCCTCGAAGAGAGTACAAGAAGAAAGACCGTCCCATCTTGGAAGATTCAGTGTTGGTTGGAGATTTGGAAGAATTAGTAGAAGTAGCATTACAGGAAGTTGTTCAGCCTTTGAATCAAGTAGGCTCTGATACACCTAACGGTTCACCTGTCCATACTCTTTCTCACTCACCTCCTCACTCTCCACCCAGACTCATGGTAGGCGCAAATGCAAATCAGCCACCTAACCCACCAAATCCACCACCTGCTTGGAAAGCCAAATCACCTCTAAACTTAGCACCTCCATTGCATGACTTACCTCAAGATTTTGAGAAGATGCTGCCCAAGTTTGACCCAAATGAGAATATTTTAGTAGATGACCATTTTCAAAGTTTCTACTTGGCCATAGAAGGACTAAAAGCTGGAGAACATGAAGATGTAGTCTGCAGACTTTTTTCGCATACCTTTAAAGGAGTAGCAGCCTCATGGTATTTTGGTTTGCTTGCAAACTCAATCCCAGATTGGGATACCTTTGAAAGGATATTTAGAATAAAATATGCAACCCAAAAAACTCATGCGGCTCTCATGAAAGGACTGTGCACTTTAAAGAAAGAAAGAAAAGAAAAGGTGCATAGTTTTACCCAAAGATTTGCAGCTTATCTTAAGATTTTTTCTGAAATTGATAAGCCCTCAGATAAAGTTCTGATTGAGTATTATACTTCAGCTTTGGGGCCCAATTTGGCCATGTTTGCCAAAATGAAAGACAAACCTACACTAGCAAAGACTTATGAAGAAGCGGAGAGAGTAGAGGCTGGAAAGGAAAGCATCAAAGATTATCCTGAGTAGTCAGGGGAGAAAAATGTTGGGAAGAAATATTTGTTATTTACTAAGTTGAAAGAGGAACAATCACATGATTTCGAAGGAATGGAAAAGATGATGCAGAAGCTTTCTAACAGAATAATAGACTTGGAAAAGGAAAAGGAAGCCCAGAAGTTATATAAGCCTTATTACAAGAAAAAAGAGGATAACAATAAATCCCAACACCCTCCACACAATCCTACATCGATGAACTTAATAGAGGTAGGGATGGATAACTTTTGCACTTTCCACCAACAACCTCATTCTGAAAAAAATTGTCCTCAATGGATAAATTCAATGACATTAGTAATGAATCAGCTGTTGGATTCCAAATTAACTGAGGATAATGATGAAGAGGGAAAGGATAACAATAAATTAACAAAAAAACAAGAGGATGATGCCATGGTTTTATGGGACTGTGTATCGTTGTTTGATACCGAAGAAGAAAAGGATCCGAGACATGAAGATATCTCGAAAATGAATGTGACAACAAGAAGCCAAGGGTTGATTAAAGAAAACAGTCTTATACTCTCGAAGATTAAGAGACTTCAAAAGAATGTAAAGAAATTCCAGAAAAATACCACAGCAAATAAAATTCCCGAGTTCACCATTACTAATAAAAATCCCCGAGTTCAAAAAGGTGAAAGCAAACATTTCACTATTCGAAATGTGCAGTGTGCCACAGTAGAAAGAAAAATTGTTAAAAGCACTAGAAACGCCTGAAGAGAAACTTCCTGTTAATACCCAACCTGAAGAAGAAGAAATTGGGGAAGCAAGTGTGGGAGGTAAGTCCAAGTATAAAACTCCACCTTATCTCCTCACTTTTGAAATTTTCAATCATAACGTGCACAACTGTCTAATAGACTCAGGGGCATCAGTAAATGTTATGCCACTTTCAGTATGCAGGTGGATAAATCGACAACCCAAACCATCTACCTGGAAGGTTACTCAGCTAGATAGGACCAATGTGAAAGTATTTGGGGAAATGGAGGATGTTCTCATTCGCTTATCTTCGAATGATAAGGTATGTCAATTCATTGATATTGTAGTAGCAGAAATACTTGAGGCTTATGGACTTGTTTTGAGTAGAGATTGGTCAGCAAAGATGAATGGATATTTTTCTTCATACTGGTCACATCTGTGGCTACCTTATAAAGGAAGCCCAAATCAAATTAAAGTTATAAGAGATCCCCACATGAAACACAATGTCATGCAGCTAGAGGATAAGAATTAACCAGTGAATTCTGTTTTGGGGAACTACTTTATTGAGCTAGAACCAGGAAATTACCAAGCAGAAGAAGCCAGCATTACATCAAACACCCAGCCTGATCTCCTTCGGTTTTTGCAGGCTGATGAAATTGATTGTAAAATAGTAGACTTAGCTTTAGATGTAGATTCTAATTCGGATACGGTAAAAATAGATAGTTTTTGGGCACTTTTTTTTTATGGATCTAAGACATTGGAAGGATTAGGAGCTGGATGTGTCTTGATTGATCCAAAGAATAATAAACACTTCCTTTCTTATATATTAGAGTTTGAATTTACCAACAACACAGCCGAATATGAAGCATTGGTTCAGGGACTGAGGAAAGCAATTGAATTTAAAGTGGAAAATCTGAAAGTATATGGAGATTCTGAAATAATTGTGAAATAGATTCGAAATCAGATACATTGCATTTCACCTCATTTAAAAGCTTACCAAAGTGAAGTATGGGATTTGCTTAAAAGTTTTTGTGCATTTAATATTGTGTTAATTCCTAGACTAAGAAATGTCGCAGCTGACTTATTAGCCACCTCAGCTGCAAGGCTTGTACCCTCTAATAATAGGTGCTCTATTGAATTGCTTTTCAAGCCTTCAGTTCTAGACATGATTACAAATTTATGAGTTTTTTATGATGATCAACAGATCTTTGAATGCTTGACAAATGATGATACTTTCAAAGGGGAAATTATCGATGATGAAGAACATTAGGCTGAACTAAAATTTGACAATTTCATTCCTAAAGGAGTCAAGACTTTAGAACGAATGTTTGATTTAAACAACAAATTCAAAAGACCAGCAAACGTGAAGACTCACAACTCTTCTTTACAGTTCGAGCTAATAAACTTAGGAACTGAAATTGAGCCCAAATGTGTGAATTTGGGAAAGTGTTGTTCCCCTGGTGAAAGAAATAAGTTCATCAGTTTGTTCAAACAATACAAAGATGTGTTTTCCTGGACATATGAAGATTTGAAAACCTATGACACCAAGATTATTCAGCATGTCATCCCTGTTAAGATTGGGGTCAAGCCTTATCAGCAGCCCTTAAGGAAAATGCATCCCAAACTTGAGCCTTTAATTCAGAATGAAGTGAGGAAATTACTGGATGCCAAAATCATATTCAAAGTTATACATTCAGAATGGGTTTCAAATCTGGTACCAGTAAGGAAGAAATCTGGAGAAATTAGACTATGTATGGATTTCAGAAACTTAAATCACGCTTCAGATAAAGACAATTATCCAGTTCCACCCATGGAACAGATATTACAAATGGTTTCGGGTTTTGAGTTATTTTCTTTATTAGATGGATTCTCTGGTTACAATCAGGTGTTAGTAGCTGAATAAGACAGACTCAAAACTACATTCAGAACAAGATGGGGGACTTTTGCTTACATAAGGATGCCTTTCGGACTCATAAACACTGGAGCTACTTTCCAAAGGGCTATGGATATAGCCTTCCACGGTCTGATTGGCCACAATGTTGTGGTATACCTCGATGACATCATTATATATTAAAAGAAAAGAGAAGAACATGCATTTCATTTAAAGCATATTTTTGAGTGTTGCCAAAAATATGGCATCTCACTAAACCCCAAGAAGTGTGTGTTTGCTGTTACAGAAGGAAAGCTACTGGGTCACGTGGTATCGAAGAAGGGGATCTCCATAGACCCAAAAAGGATTAAAGAAATTGAACAGATCCCTTTACCCCATAATAATAAAGGCATGCAATCATTCATGGGAACAATAAATTTTGTGCGAAGGTTTGTGCCTGATTTTTCTCAAATCATTAAACCTCTGCAGCAAATGGTGAAATAAAGTGTACAATTCAAGTGGACTGAAATAGAAAAGAATGCATTCAGCAAAATAAAAATAGCTATTGCTCACACACCATCTCTTAAAAGCCCAGATTTTGATATAGATTTTATTTTGTACACTTTCACGTCTGATGATTCATTGGCAGCGGTGCTTACTCAGAAGGAAGATGGGGGAGATGAATTCCCTATATCGTTTATGAGCACTGGTCTGCAGGGTGCCAAATTGAGTTACCCAGCTATGGATAAGCAAGCTTATGTAGTCTTTAAAGCGGTAAAACAATTCCGGCCATACATCCTCAAGAACCGAACAAAGGTAATAGTCCCACACCAAGCGGTGAGGTCTCTTTTCATGCAAAAAGAATTAGGAGAAAGAAGAGGCAATTGGGTAACATCTTTACAAGAGTATGACCTCGAATTCAAGCTAGCCTCCATAGTTAGAGGGCAGGGACTGTGCAAACTAATGGTTTAAGGAAATAACAATGAAGAAAGCGATTGGGAAAATGAAGCTGAATTACATATGACCGAAGTATGTCCTCTTTTTACAGCACCAGAGTCCTGGTACTGAGACCTTGTTCATTACCTTCAGGAAGGCGTGTTTCTAGAACATTGGAATTCCAAGCAGTGAAGAGTGTTGCACCTTAAATCAGCTGCTTATCAGATTGTTGATGGAATTTTATTTAGGAAGAATTATGATGGAGTCCTTCTCAGATGTTTAGAAAAGGAAGATGCAAAAAAGGTTATAACTGAGTTACATGATGGGCCTGCTGGAGGCCATTTCTCTGGAGATACGACAACCCACAAAATTCTCAGGGCTGGGTACTATTGGCCCATGCTGTTCAAGGATGCTCATGCCCATGTGAGAAAGTGTGATATCTGTCAGAGGTGTGGGGGAAGACAAGCCAAATCAGTAGGACCACTGAAGCCGGTTATGATAACGGAACCATTTGAGCAATGGGGAATTGACATCATTGGAGAAATAAAACCAAATTCTTCCTTGCAGCACAAATATATTTTAATGGCAACATACTATTTCACTAGATGGGTCGAGGCCATTCCACTACGAAAAGTCAATGAAGATGTTGTCATGGATTTCTTGTAGGATCATATCATGACCAGGTTTGGGGTTCCAATTTCCCTAGTTTTTGATAATGCTACTTACTTTTATTCCATTAAATTAACTGCATTTGCTCATGAAAAAGGAATTAAGCTGCATTATTCTGCCAACTACTACCCACAAGGAAATGGATTGGCAAAATCTACAAGCAAGAATTTGATTAGGATTTTGAAAAAGACTGTCATAGAAAACCAGAGGAGTTGGCATTCAACGTTACTGAATGCTCTTTGGGCTGATAGGGTTACACCCAAGAATTCACTAGGTGTGTCACCGTATACCCTTGTTTATGGAAAGGAGGCTATACTTCCTCCAAACATTATGCTACCATATTCCATAATAGCCCAAGAGTCTAGAGGCACAAACAATGAAATCCTGCAACTTAGAATTTATAATGTTGTGAAGGCAGAAAAGTCTAGATCCAAGGCCAAAGAACATTTTAAGCAACAACAGGAAGTAGTGAATTAAAGGTGGTTTGATAAGCACAAAGCTGGAACAAAGGAATTTGAAGTGGGAGACTTGGTTCTTAAGTGGGATCACCCGCATGATGAAAAGGGAAAGCACACAAAGTTTTAACAGTTATGGGTAGGCCCTTTTCATATTGCAGCAAAGCTTGGCCCCTCAACCTATAAATTGCAATATTTGCAAGGATGGGAGGAGAACTTACCAGTAAATGGTTTAGTTCTCAAACCTTATTTTTCCTGATTCATTGTTTCTTGTTTTGTACATAAATAAATTGATTTGGTCGTTTGTTTGTTTTATGTCATGTTTTGTTTGATGTAGATTTTGTTGATGCAAATAAAAGAGGCAAACTTTTGGTTGCATGGAAAGCATCAGGGTTCTCAATTAACTGAAATCTTTGGTATAAGACGGTGTATTCTTGTTGGAGCTGATAGAATTTCTTCTAGTAAGTAGTTTTCCTAAATGGCTATGAATTCATTGAAGTCCTGCTAAATCCCTGAAAATAACTCAGGATCAAAAGGTCTGGAATACTATTTCGAGGATCCATCCATTTCACATCTAAAATGTCCTAGGGGGTGACAGTAAAAGACCCACGGAAAGGAAGCAAGGTAAATAGTTTATTATATATAAATGATCCCATGCCAAGATTTGAAAGTTTAAACGGATGATAAGAGTCAAAACTCCTAAAGAAGCAATACCTATCAAAGCAAAGTACCAAATCATATGAATACAAATTTGCCAAAAGTTCTTCTCCGTCCGTGAGATGAAAATTAAACACATCTCTCACACAAAAGGACACTATGGATAGAAGAGCCTGAATAAAATTCAGAAAGAAAGGCATAAGGAGGACTCAAAAGAACAAAATGTTCACAAGCACACAAAAGTACAAAATGGCATGGGAATGAGGAACAAATGAATATCTCTGTTTACCATATGTTACATTCCTGTGGTGTCCAAGATGGAAGCTGCCCAAAGACAGAGGTAAAATGAAACTCATCTACTTGGCCTCAAAAGAGTTATCCTGACTTGGAGATTTTGGGTTTCCATTTCCTAACAGATTGGACTATCATCAATGATTATAGTACATACGTTTTCCATTATAGGAATACAGACATATAGAAGAATTCAACATATTAGTTTAATTGCTGAACAGTCTTTTACTTAAGGAAGAGTTGATTCAGAGATCTGAGCTCATCAGGTAGTCGCCAATTGTTGCAGCAACAACTTTCTCCCAAATTTCTAAAAAATTGGGACCCTTTTTTCAAATTTTGTCTTGCTTAGTTTGATTAGGATTACTTAATGTTATTGCAAGTTTGATCTTTGAGGATGCTTGTTGAGTGGATGTCATCGTTTGCTGATGCTGCCTTTTGAATTTGATTTTTGATTTACTAGTTATTTCATTTTTCTTCACTATCGGAAGTTTTCAGTATAATGTATTGGAGTTGTAGCTCCTTGCAGAGCCATCATTGCGGAAGCTAAATGACGAATGTTCCGATGCATAGCTCCTGTCTTTACCGAGCCCGCGGACTTATGGTTTTTCTTTGTGTTTTCTTCGCTATCAGAGCAATTTATGACTTTGGGTGGAGGCCGTGTCTTTTTGATTCCCACTATTTTGGTCGCTCAGCAGACTAACCATCCGATTAAATAGCTTTCTGACCACCAATGTATGACGCCCGTTTTAGTACTTTATTTTTTTGCTGACGATTCGTTGTGCTCTGGAACCCCTAGACCATGGGTCACTCACCGTTGTGGTGTTCCAGTGAACTAACTGACTGATGTCAAGTGTTCTGATTCATCGATGGGGATTTCTATATGCTCGTTTCCTAGTCGTTTCCCCACCATTGTTATGAGCTTGTAACTTTTTTCATGAATGGTGAGATGTTCTTTGTTTTTATCAAGTTAAGATTTTCATGTTGAAAACGCAGTACCAGGTTTCAATTTTAACGTTGGTTTTATTGGTAGTTTGGTTTATGTTTATTGAAGGTAGTCCGGGTGAATGATGAGTTGTTCGTCTGATTGTAGACAAACCTAGGAGATTTTCTAGATTCAGTTGATGACTATTGCTGCAAAAAGGAAATTGGCTGAAGAAAGGAAAAGCTGAAGCATAAAGAAGAAAGCAAAAATATGAGACTGACAGGATATCAAAAGGACCATCGGGTTATGAAGCATAATCATTAAGAACATGGTCTCGGGCTTTGGGGGTTCGTCGGTTACTAGGATGGTCTTTCTTACATAGTGTTGTAAATCTTCATCTTGGTTTGAAATGTAACGTTCATATGAATCATGACCACTCACAAAAGACAAAACGGTTTGGGGAACCCAAAAGTTACGAGTCGGGGGGGAAACCCAAAGGTTTTGCTGGTTTTTGTATAAATTGAGGAAAGTGAGAGGAAAAAAGGGATTTTTCCCAATGAGAGTTGTGAAAAAATTGTTGTAAGAGGAACTATTTCATTTTGCAATAATATAATTACAATTTGCCAGTTGGATAAAGTGTTGTGGGGAATGTTCAAATGTGGTGAAATGAACAATGTTGAAGGGGAACTATTTCATTTTCAGTTGTGTTTCATTGACTATGAGATCGTTCTAAATTTCTGAACCTATGTTCTTGTATGAATGTTCTCTGGTTTATTTGATGATAATTTCCACTATGAGTAATGAATGTTTTAACAAACGATGAGCTATCTTGTTGTGCATATCTCTATTCATGTTTATGTGTTTTGATTCTAAGAACAACTATCTGTTATTTATCTTAACATATGAGCAGTAATACATTACTCAGTAATTGATAATATTTCTCCCTAGGGACAACTTAGTTAGTCTTGTTTTATGTTGTGTGTGATTTACATGCGAGAGAGTTTAAGACGAGAGGTAAGAACCTGTGCATCACATTATGACCGCTCCTCGTATTCTTTATCAATCTGCATGTTGGATAGGCACTTGCATATAATACTTAAAGTTAAAAAATACAAAAATATACACGGTGGACCAGGCCACAACCGATAAAACCCTTTATTTTTGTTACTTGACCTACGGTAGCCGGACTGCAAACTGGACAGATTCCCCATACCAAACAGTCACGGGCTAGTTGGGAATGTTGACTGGGGAGAATCCCTGGAAAATCGCAGGTGACAACAGAAGGATATAATAAACATCCACTAGCTAATAATTACCTTTCAGTTTCCTCAATCTACCTTTCCCCTTCAGTTGCTCCCCTTCAAATTTGTTATTGGATTCCGGATCACAAATGCGATGTAAATTAATCTTTGACGCTAAAATAGGAAGATATTCACTAACATACAACATGTTTTGGTATACCATATATCCTTCCAGCATAGAACCCTCAGCATGTGCTCATTGCCTCACCAAACCATTTATAAATTCCAAGTGCCTCTCAACCATCCACATGGACCTTGAGTGCACAGGTCCACACAACTCAATCTCCTCAACTTGTTGTATGAGGTAGTGTTCCCGTGCATTGAAAAATGCCAATGGTAGATGTTTCTGCATTTCACACATGAGATAAGGAATTTCTCTCCTTCAATACTTTATATCTTCTTTATGGATTTCTTTAGATGTCAACCATCTACAAGTGACGCAAACCAATAACGATATTTAATAAAAATAAACATTAAATTACAATATATGCTGAAATAGTGCACAAAAAAAACAAATATAAATTATACGGAGAATTAAAGAAACACTAAGCACATGCAATTAATCGCTAGTTACCTCATGTATTTACCAATATTATATATAACTTGTTTGACATTGTTGTTGAAGTTGTCCGGGAGAGAGAGAGGTAGAACATACTGTATCAATATACAAACCACGCCATTTATTAAACAAAGAGTATACAAACAAGAAAAAAAAATATATGCAATAAATTGACAAAAAAAATTTATATGGATATAACAATAATAATTACCTTGATGAAGACATGCCAATCATGTGTTTTGACCCCCGAAAAATCACCTTTTTTGGTTATGATATTCTTCAAGTTTGCACAAAATCCAGTGGGAAATTTAATTTTTCACATTACTTCTTTGACAACATTTCTTTGTTGCTCCATAAACATCCATGGAATTGAGTTTATATTAACCTATTCTCCGTTTGTATGAAATTGCATGACGTCTTTCATTGTATGGTTGCTTTCTTGAATGTCTTTGCAAGCTTTCACAACTTTATCTTTCCCCCTCCTTAGCTCTAGTAGTCTCCATAAGGTTTCAGTAACATTCTTTCCAATATGCATTGTATCAAACAAATGAGCAATTTGTAGGTGCTCATAGTAGGGAAACCTGCTGAATTGAATAGGATAACTTTTCATTCCTCGTGGAAGCCCATTAATGCCTTCATGATCACTATGGACATCATGAGTATTAGTTTATAAATACATTACATCATAAATCAAATGTGGCCACTACAGTAAACAACTCACAATAAAAATAAAAATACATAACAATTCATATACGATGATCCATACGTACCATGATGACGATTTCTATTATATTGCATCTTCCAAAGGTGAGGTGTCATTCTCCGTGGTTTTAATGCAGTATTCTGATTCCCATTGAAAATATTTTTTTCAGTTGTTCTATACCTGTGATTCTTATAGAGGAAATGCCTATACTCATTAAACACCTCCTTTCTTAAGCTTTTTGAACGACGAGATTTTATCTTAGGACCACAAACTGGACATGCAAATTTACCCTTTGTCTAAAGAACTACAATATTTAGATATGGAATATCTATGTCAAATATATTCATATATAAACTATTATAACTACTCCATATCATTAAATGAAATTAAAGTGGAACTTAAAATTACAAACCACAAAATGAAGTTAACCCAGGGGCATGGTGTATTGTACATACAACCATTGCATGGAATTGAAATTGCCTTTGTCGTATTGGTCTAGATACGTCATACATAGTTATGCCATTCCATAACTTTAGTAGCTCATCTATAAGAGGTTCAATGTATACATTCATATCTTTGACTTGGAACTTACCTAATTGATTTGAAGTACATATAAAATATATCATTATGAGAACCATTAAGATATATAAACCATGCACACAAGTAAAATAATAGATATATATATGAAATTAAGAAACATAATATGACAAATGAGATGCCACAACTACATTATAAATAAAACAGTTTTCGATAAAAAAACCTGGAATAGTCATCGACAACATTATGTGCTCCCTCTTTATTGAAAACCATGGAGGAATGTTATTGTTGATAACAAAAATAGGCCACACCGTGTAAATGGATTTCATATGTGCAAATGGATTAACACCATCTGCTGCCAAAGAAATCCTAAGATTACCTGGTTCTTCTTTAAAGTGAGGCCACTTTTCCTCCATATCTCTGAAAGTAGAACCATCTGCAGGCATTCGAATAACATCATCTTGAATTTTGTTCCTAGCATGGTAATCCATAAATTTTGCTATGTTTTTGCACCTGAACAATCATTGCAAATGTGGAATGATGGGAATATAACAAAGAACCTTATGAGGCACCTTTTTGGTTACTTTATCTGTACAATATCTACTTACATGACATTCCGGACATTTTGTTGCAAATTCATGCTGATTATAATATA
Source organism: Pseudotsuga menziesii (assembly GCA_001517045.1). Taxonomy (NCBI): domain Eukaryota; kingdom Viridiplantae; phylum Streptophyta; class Pinopsida; order Pinales; family Pinaceae; genus Pseudotsuga; species Pseudotsuga menziesii. Next base: position 8,375 of record LPNX010152028.1, on the reverse strand, counting down.
TAACATGGTCATTGAGGCATGCATGAATTGCTTCATAATGCATTCCAATCTCTTTCATGATGGAAGATAAATCTCTATATGTGCGAGGTAAAATATTTGATTGTGGTAACAAAAATTCAGCTATCAGGCTACAAAAAAATAAAAAAAAATTGTTAATGTAATAAATAAATAATATTAACGAAACATGCTTCATCTGTACGATGATCAATAATGAGTTAACAATACAATTATTAGAGGAATACAGATAAACTTTATCATGATCCTATATATGTGATGGATTATTTTACATACCTTAGCATCCGTGTGATTGCAATGTTTGAAATACCTTTCATAACCTTCAAGTTCATTATCAACAATACAGTAGAGAGAAGATTTGTTTTGGAGCCTTCATAAAGGGGTTCATATGCCTTATCTAGAAGAGGTATATCGTGAACATCATCAAAGTCATCATCATTTTCATTATCAACGTCATCGTCATCATCCATTCTAACATTAAATGAATCATGTATCAATGTATTTGTACCATCATATTCAATTACATTATCGCACTAGTACAAAAGCGCGGATTTTTCCACAGAGGTTTTCCACGTTTCTTACTTTTTGGTATAAAATCCGATGTAACAGGAACGAGGCGTCGCTGTATCCACGCCTAGCCGTCACTGTATCCATGCCTGGACTCTTAGCCGTCGCTGTATCCACGCCTAGCCATCGCTGTATCCACGCCTTGACTTTCTACCGTGAATTGTAAACATACTAACTTTTTACAATGCTAAACATACTGAGTGTTCAACCCATAAGGATGATAACCTTAATTTCAAACTTAAGATTATCATTCAAAATTAAAATTGATATCATGCTTGCAAGGCAAAATCCAAACTTCCCCGCCCAAAAAGTGGATCCCGCCATTTCTTAGCCCATAAAAACAATACAACACAAGTCAAAACCAATAAAATTAATACCAGGCAGATATCACTGATCGAAGAAAGAAGCGGCAGCAGGAGAGAGAAAGATCAAGGATGAAGGGCAGTAAAGTCCAGCTGCAAGATGCCCACCAAAACCAAGACAGCGAAGCATCAGTAGCCTGCATTCTATGGGATTGGCATGCCAAGCATCTCATCACTACAGGGGCCAATAACACCATTCTAATCCATTCTTATCCTTCAACCTCATCCTCTAAACCCATCACTCTTCGCCATCACAAGGATGCAGTCACAGCCCTTGCTATCAACTCCAATGTGAAAAGTATTGCCTCTGGGTCTGTCGATCACTCTGTTAAGCTCTACTCTTATCCAGGTAAGATCTACCCATCCTATATGATCTACAGAATCAAAAGTGAGAAATATGAAAAATTGATCGACATTTTATTAGGGTTTTGTTTTGTGATTGAACAATTCAGTTATTCGTAGGCCAAAATCTCTTGGAGAGAATTATAAATATGAATAGTGATGTATTTGTTCCTGATGGGTTTGTAGACAGGCCATTTAGGAGAAATTGTTTTTTTGTCTTCCATGGCCTGCATTTGATTCTAAATTAACTTCTCTTTTTCAGGGGGTGAGTTTTAGAGCAATGTAACACGGTTTACTTTGCCTATACGATCTCTGGCCTTTAACAAGTCCGGTGAGTTACTGGCTGCTGCAGGGGATGATGAAGGCATTAAGCTAATTAGCACCATAGATAGTTCCATTGCAAGGGTGCTCAAGGGCCACAATGGCCCTGTTACTAGTCTTTCTTTCGACACCAAAAACGAGTTCTTGGCATCTGCAGACAGTGATGGCACATTCATATATTGGCAGCTTTCAACTAGGAAAATTGTACATACATTGAAAAAAATTGCACCGAATACAAATTCCAATCCGGCAGTAAGTTTAAATCAAATCAGTTGGCGTCCTGATGGTGAGATGCTGGCTGTTCTGGGCAGGAAGAGCGAGGTTTCAATGTATGACAGGGATACTGCAGAGAAGCTGTTCAGCCTCAAAGGTGGGCATTCAGATACTATTTGTTTTCTGGCTTGGTCGCCTAATGGGAAGTACATTTCCACAGCTGGGGCTGATCGGCAGGTCATGGTTTGGGATGCTGATAGGAGGCAGGATATTGATAGGCAAAGGTTTGACAATCTGATTTGTTCAGTTGCCTGGAAGCCCAGTGATAATGCATTAGCTGTGATTGATGTGTTGGGCAGATTTGGGGTTTGGGAATCCCCTATTGCATCTCATATGAAATCCCCTACAGATGGTGCAGAGCGCTATGAAAACATGGAAGATGAAGACTCTTTCATGGCTGGATATAAAGAAGAGTTGGACGATAGTCTATCTGGAAGCCTGGATGGGATAGGAAATAACGATGACGATGATGATGACATGGGTAAGATTCCAAGGAAGATATTACAGAAGAAGCCTTCGGTGAAGGTTGAAAAGGGCAAAGAAGAGAGCAATGCAAAGGTTCTCAAGAGTGGTCAAGACTCATTCAAAGTAAAATCAGCAATGCAAGAAACATTTCAGCCTGGTGCAACGCCGTGACAATCTGGGAAGCGGAATTTTCTTGCTTATAACATGCTTGGATGTGTTATCACTTTTGAGAATGATGGCTTCTCTTATATTGAGGTAAAGCCACACTTTCTCTTATTTCTAGTCACTTGTACAAGTAGATTTAAGAGCAAAGTAGTTTGTTGAAAAAATGTAGCATTTTGCTAGGAAATCAGATAAACAAAACAAAACAAAAAATTAAGAAAGATCTTTGCTAGGATTATACCCAGTCACATTCTATTCCTCAATGGTTGGAGCATGTTTTCACCTGGTCCTTTTTACTTGTTGAGTACAATTGTCATTTATGGATTGCAATTTGCAAGCTTGTCCTCTATGAAGTAAGAAGAAAATAGACATCTTGAATCCCCCCCCCCCTCCGAAGAAAATAGACATCTTGAATATCCCCCGCCCCCCCATCCAGCAGCTGTAGCTGTATATTTCCCTGAAAACTCAAAAATAGTAATTTCATTATCAAAGATATAGATCTAGTTGATGGTCTGGAGTTAGGTAACCTATATACCAGGACTGATCCTTTTAATGAAGTTAGGTAAAGGACTAACCTTGCTAGCTAGGTGAGACCTTTCATTAGCCTAATGAATGTAAGTGCCTTTCCTTTGCACAGTTCATTTCAGGTAAATGAAGCTTCTTACCCCGCCTGATGGACGTTTGGTTGAAAGCTTTGCTCCCAAATTCATAGCTAGATATAATGGGTAATGTATTGAAAGAGAGCATAGGTTATCCCTTGATCTGGGAAAATGTTTTCTTATCATTTACCTATGCATAGAGTTGGGTTGTCCCGCCCTTTTTCAGGGCTGACCTACTAATTTGTATATATATCATGTTCTGATGACATCAATGCAAATTAATCCCCTAGGAGTGAGGAGTGTGTACAAGCTGGTGTGCATGTGCCATGGGGGAAGGCTGGAAGCTCTTTGTAAAATCACTGTCTCTATCATTGTCTATGCGAGTGACACCATGACACAAATCTTTTGATAGGGTGGGCTAACTGTATATTTTGATTGATTTAGAAAATTTGGGCCTTGGGTGGCTTGAAATGAAATCTCATCACTATCTACTTTGAAAACAGGCCTAATTCATTAGAGAGGGAGGAGCAAAATCCACTATGCCAAGGGATGTAGAATCCTTGGTAAAAATATGCATAAGACAAATAATGTAAAGCAAGAGGCTTCTATTTGCTAGCATAACATGCACCAATGAACACATTCACATTTAAAAGGAGAGAGAGAAAACAAAGACAGCCACCATGCCGGATGATGATATTGACTAGACTGCTTATTGCACCTAAATCATCTATCACCATGATAGTAAGGAAAAACAGAGAAGAGGTTCCTGATAGCAGAGTTGCAATTCTATTTTTATGCAATAGGGATTTACTATTTTCTTAGTGACCAAAATGGGGCATAAGCCTGCTAGAGGTGAGCCATTAGATCAGACATACTTTGTTTCATTGCATAGTTCTATGTCAAAAGGAAGATGAATCCACTTTGCACAATTGCTTGTAATATTTTCTTATTTAGATACTTGTGGTCCATAGCAGTGTTGATCTTTTACAGTATAGGAGATATTTGCTCATTCAAAGTTTTTAATGCAGGTTGACTTCCATTAGTATAAGCAAACCTCCCATCCTCTACCTTCAGAACTTGATTTACTAGGTGTTCTTCAAGTTCGATGGATAAGGCACGCCTCATAACAAGTTCATGTAACAGGTTAAAGCATGCTTTGTGAAAATGTTCAAGGAAGTGTTTTTCATAGGATTTCCAACAATCGGTAGTCAATATTCAAAATTAGTGCTGTCATAATATCATGAATAATATAAGCTGCAACCTACTATTTGACGGATGTGAAATCATTTTATATGATAGTAAAATCAGGGCTATAAATATTCATGAATATGTATTAGCCAACTGAAAAAGGTATCATCTGAGAAATCAATCATAATTTTTAAGGTCCTTTGGCTATGTTTACCTTTGGTTGCTGCCTTACAAAGGAGAATTCTTGAAATACATTACAAATGTCAGAAAATATATAAGAGGCTTATTCACCAGCAAAAGAATGATGTAGCTGACATGCTAGTGAGCTTAAGCAGCGATAGACTCAACACCATGTCTTTCATAGCAGTTAATCCGTTGAATGTAATTGAATAGAGTTCCTGTTAGCTGGCCAAATTCCTTTTATCAATATAATATTACATGCAAAACCTGAGGAGGGTAGAATAGCTGAAAGTAGAGGGGTTCACTCGTCAGTTGTCTGGTCAATCTGATTATTATCTCCCATGAACTGTCATGTATACCTTACAATAGGATAGTTATTTGGTGTCAAGGTTGAGAATTAAGAGCATATGCATTGATACTTAGTCTACTATTTACATAGCTGATTGAGAAGGGTAGATGAAATGTGAACTATCATCTAGAACTGACAGCCTTGGAGGTTTATGTAGTGTTACAGCTTGATTTAGCACTTGAGTGGGAAAGTCTCAACCCACAAGTGCTACTGAGTAACACCAGAAGAAATTACCACTGTCACCTTAGTGCTGACTTCCCTCACTTTTGACCTGCTCTCAAGGTGACAGGGGGCTTCTCTAAACGTTGACTAATTTCGTAGATGAATAGAGATCTGAGGGGGTTGATGTTAACTTAGCTTAGTTTGAACATGTATTGCAGATGTAAATATCCCAAATGAAAGTGTTTGAATAAAATAAAATTATAAATGTAAGGATTCTGAAATGCAATAAACACCTGGAAATAAATTCCAGGATGTTAGTAGTGACTAACAACCCAAGTACTTGTCTTAAAATAAGAGTGAGACTTCTAGATACCATGACACCTCCTAACTCACCATGTTAGTAGATTTTGAAGTCATTTTTAGAGAACATTGTAGCCTTGAGCATTCAAAATTGAGTAAAACAATTATTCATTGGGGATCATCTTGCAAATTACAGTAAAAGTATGTAGGTCACTACCATGCTTGTCACATCTACTATACATGAATCAGATATTTAAAAAGCTTTGAGTTCACTATGAAAGTTCATATCACTTGAGTATACCTTGTATATATTGGGCCTACAAAGAATTGCAGTTATATGAAAATTTTCCCAACCTAGTTAACAAATAATGGCAAACAACAGGAATACTGATAATAGAATCTTTTATGTACATTACTTTTCTTAAGGATTCTGTGATGAATGCCACAGGTTTGTCTCACAAGGAAAAAGGATTCTACAAATACAAGAATTAATGAACGAGCTTGCAACAATAATAGGCGATTCGACCGAAAGGAATAAGATTCAAGAAGGGATGTTTGGTCGTATGTTACAGTCAACACAGGTATACCAATTTCATTTTCATGATTGTTTTGTCCATTCCCATTTATTTGTGTAAGGCTATGATCTACTATCTGATCATTGATGCTAATATTTGATATATCATTAAGTAGGAGGTTGTCATCATGGTTAATTTTAGGGGTGAATATTCGCCAAAGGGAAACATTAAGGGCACTTAGAAAATTTGGAGGGCGAATTTTTATAAAGAAAGTTTTTTCGAAATTTTAAATAATTCGCTCAAAATTTAAATAAAAAATAATAGAATTTAGGGTAATAGCCCCCTTCATTTCCGGAGGGAGAGGCCAAAAAACTTATTTCGTCTCCCCGATTCCTGTAAAATTTGTTCCCATCGCCCATAGAAATCACTAGAATCTGTTAAAAATACCTTATTCGCCTGGGATTTATGGCTATGAAGATTTTTATTGGCAGTTTTGCCTTCGATTTTGGTTGTAAATCCAAAACAAGGGTATTTTCGCCCATCGATTTCCCCTTTCGAGAATATATTTGCATAAAATCGTCCCTAAATCGTGGAAATGGAGTGTATTGGGAAGAATTTCGCCTTATATAATCACGTAATCTAGTTTCAGAGGTGAATACTGTTCAATTTGGAACTTTGGGTTATTTGGTAGTTGCAGGTTAAGATTATTCCGAGCTTACTGGTTCAATTTGGAACTTTGGGTTATTTGGGAGTTGCAGGCTAAGATTGTTTCAAGTTTATTCATCTTTCCAGTTCAGGGGTTTCCAGTTTGAGGCCCTAGTAGCTAGAACCCGCGGTGGTAGATCAAACCCCATGCAACTCCGGATCAAGAATCAATATTAATGAAGACTTTTCAGGTTGAGGCCCTAGCAGCTTGAACACACAGTTCGTAGAGAGATTAGGTAATCTTTGTTTAAATCCGGCTCACAATATGATCACAATGAAGTGCAGCTTTCTGTGATTTTCAGTTTCTATCGATAAGAGTTGATTTTCAGTTTCTTTCGTGGTGCCTAGGACTTCGTCTCATATCGATAAGAGTTGATTTCGATTCAGTTAAAAACGTAGAACATATTTCATGTTATTAAGAGTTGAGTTCAATTTTGGTTAAAAATGCGAGGTTTTAAAATTTAGGGGTTTTTTTGGTTCTGGTGGATCAAAATGAATCAAAATATAGTAATCTTTGTGGGTCAAAACCAGAATTTGACTTGAGATAGATTCCCTTGAAGCACACAATAGGAAAACACCAACAACGAAAAAAAACACTTTCAAATCCCCTTACAGAGAGATGGAGAGAAACAGAAAACAGCTAGACATGAGCAATCCCTTTACAATCTCTCAGGGAAAATGCAAGGGAACAGCATGTGCCTGTTTAACTAAAGCAGAAGTGCGTTTCCCATATGTCTTTCTTCATTAGCTTTAAGGTCTCTATTACACAGTTTAGCATTATATGTTCTGCTTGGTGTTGTTGTCAACATCATCTTTTTTACATCGATGATCCTAATCCTTGCAGAGAGGTTCATGTAAATTGAGCTTATCACAGTTACGTTTCTGGTTTCATTTAGAGTATGACTTGTTAGTTGAATCCAATGTTATTAATATTTACTAGAACAGTGATTTTTAAGCTTTGGACACATGCTTGTGAAAACTGAGTCAGTGAACAATGTTTATAATAAATTATGAGGCATCCAACTTTGTAGGACAGTCAAATATCTATGATCTCTTTTTTAGCAGCCTAAAATTGCCTAAGAAGCACTGGCTCAGATTTACGAAAACTATATATACCGTAATAGCAAGTTATTTTGTCAAACATACTGACTGAGAGGTTTTATAAAAAATCGACGCAACTCAAAATGTGGATAACTTATAAGTAATTTTCACAAGCATGCCTAAGTAGAAGCTCTCTGTCATGCAGGTCTTCAGTCTTTGCACCAAAGCCAAATTTCTCCGCTATTAGAATCTTGCTTACTAACTTAACTCTCCCTTTTTTCATGTTTTCCCACTGTTAATGGCTGATTGGAGGTGAAACTCCCTTCTGCATACATTGATTTTATGAACTATTTGATGTAATCACAGATAACATAAATGCTCTGTCACTATAGAAATTTAAGGAAGAGAACAGCTGCAAGGGCTCCTGCATTTTATCATAATTTCCATTAGTACATGAATATTATTTTATGGCAATGAATCCGGTCCTATGTGAGCAACAAGTGCCTATCATTTCATGCACAGACATATCACTACACCAAAAAGAACATTCTGTATCCTGCTTCAATCAAAACATACATGCATATTAAGGGTTTTGATATGTAATAGGGAAGAGTCCTTTTTAAACAACAGAAACGTATGCCCAATGATTACATATCCTGGAGCTACATCATGCAAGGGAAGCAAAGACTACAATCACGTTGTGGACTCCTATAGGAATGCACTGATTGTTTTTTATTATTAACATTAAACGTTTTGTGATGTAAAAATTTCAGCAATGAAATTTTCTGAGAATAAGACAGCAGATCTGGCCAAGGCAAGCTTTTGGGTA
>LPNX010152011.1:5481-21035 GCA_001517045.1 Pseudotsuga menziesii | reverse complement strand
ACATTGCGATATCCATGTAATGAATGCACCTCAACTTTTGTATGTGTATTTAGGATTGTTGTTTGGGTTTTCTTATAGTAGTGTACTTGAAGTGATTTTTTTATAACACGATATGTATTTTGAAATGTGTATAAATTCCATTTAATGATGCTTAGTATCTACATATTTTGATAAAGCAAATACAAGTGGAACATTTGTCTTTATATTTACAATTTGTTTGTAATGATTCTAATGCAAAATGTTTACATGCTTATGTACTTACAATCTTTTGTGTAAATAATATTTGATAATAAATGTATATTTGTGTATTACATTTTTCACTTAATAGTTTAAAATTCGTGTGTATTCATGTGTATAACAATATTTATTATTTGGATTTACAATGATTATATATGACATGTTGATATGTGCTTTAAGCTGGGGCATCTTTTATGGTGCTTTTCAGAATGACATTGGAGGTGCTGGTGGTATTCTTCACATGTCTGAAGATTGATGGTATAAATTTCGTGCAGGCACTCACAAGGGCCAGCAACAACATGGTGGAGAAACAGGAAAACAAGGAATTTGACACATATGGACTATTTTACTTGCTACAACTTCCAACCAGAAAATAGAAGCAAACCAACCTTAACCACACCTTACTAATATTGTTGGTAGACTCCTATAAATATATTATAATATAGTAATTTTATTTTGATGTAATGATAAAGTATACCTATTTATTTATTTAAATAATTTTTTATTTCAAAATAGTGAGAAAATTTTGAAATACAACAATTGTATGTTTGTGTATTTACATGTCTCTAAAGCTTGTGTATTTACAATTTTTATGGGTGTCTCTAAAGTTTGTGTTTGTTTATTTAGAAAATTTAATGTGTATTATGGTTCTTATAGTTAAATTTCATATGTATGGTTGTGTGTTTATAAGTATCAAAATTTGATGTATATTTGAGCTTCATTTCATGTCTATGTTTGTGTTTTTACATTTTCTTTGTATGTGTTTAATGTTTATATATTTATAAAATTTTATGTGTATTCAAGGCTTGTTTTTGAATTCCATATGTATGGTTGTATATTTACAACTTGTTTGTGTAATGATCAATATTGGATTTTTAAATTTTGTATGTTATATTAATCAAAATTTGATGTGCATTCATTGTTGTGGAGAATAATGTTTATTATTTGTGTTTCATTTCATTTCTATGTTTGTGCATTTACAATTTCACAAGTATGGTCTTAATTTGTGTAAAAATTAATATTTGATATCTAATACCTATATGTTTATGTATTATAATATTATTTGTGTATTAATCAAAATTCGATGTGCATTTATGATTGTGTATAACAATTTTGTTATTTGAACTTCTTTTCTATATTTGTGTATTTACAATTTCTATGTGTTTAATGCTTGTGTATTACTATAAAATTTATGTGCATTGACCAAATATTAATGTACATTCATGATGGCGTATAACAATGTTTATTATTTAAGTTTCATTTTTATGTTTTCATAATTCTTTATGCGTCTCTAATGTTTTTTCTATTTATAAGGTTTGATATGTACTCATGTTTAATTTTTGAATTTCATACGTATGATTGTGTATTTACAATTTCTTGGTGTAATGATTAATATTTGATACGTTTGTGTGTTATAATATTCTTTTTGTATTAATCAAAATTCAATTTGCATTTATGATTATATGTAGCAATGCTTTTTTTTCTTCTTCTAGTTTCATTATTATGTTTGTGTATTTACAATTTCTTTGTGTTTCTAGTTGTTGTGTATTATAATATTCTTTTTGTGCATTGACTAAATATTTATGTGCATTCATGATTGTTGATAAAAGTGTTTGTTATTTGGACTCTATTTCTATGTTTGCTTATTTACAATTTCCTCAGGTAGGTCTAATTTTTGTGCATTAGAATATTGCATGTGAATACAATTTATGCACATTTATGATACTAGTGTATGACAATGTTTGTAATTTGGGTTTTAACCTCATTACCAATTTATAAATGCAAATTACTCTCCCATCTTTTAATTTACTTTAAATGAAATCCAAATAACAAACACAAAATTATAAATGCACATCAAATTTTGACAAATACACAAACATTTAAACACTTAAATAGTAATATAGTTGTACATATTTATTGTAAATACAAGAAAATGAAATTTTGATCAACATACACAATAAATATTTTAATACATAAAAGAAGCAAATATCACGAGATTAATTGTTTTACAAATAGATTATAAATACATAACCATGCTTATTAAATTCAAACAGCAATCACAAATACACATCAAATTTTATAAATGCATGTAAACATTTTAACACTTGAAAGAAGTTGTAAAATGCACAAACATAAAAATGAAACCTAGGTAACAAACATTGTTATATCAATGTAATGTATGCATCTCAACTTTTTGATATGTATTTAGGATTGTTGTTTGAGTTTTTTTATAGTGGTGTACTTGAAATGATTGTGTATAACATGTTGATATGCATTTTGAAAGGTGTATAAAATCCATTTGATGATGCTTAGTATCTACATATTTTGATAAAACAAATTCAAGTGGAACATTTGTCTATATATTTACAATTTCTTTGTAACGATTGGAATGCAAAATGTTTACATGTTTATGTATTTACATTTTTTTCTGTAAAGAATAGTTGATAATAGTTGTATACTTGTGTATTACATTTTTTCTCTTAAAAGTTCAAATTCGATGTGTATTCTGGTGTATAACCATGTTTATTATTTGTATTTACAATGAGTATATATGACATGTTCATATGTGCTTTAAGTCGGGGCTTCTTTGATGGTGCTTCTCACAATGGCATTGGAGATGCTGGTGGCATTCTTCATATATATGAAGATTGATGGTATAAATTTGTCGCAGGCATTGGGAGGGCCGGCAACAACATGGCGGAAAAACGGGAAAACGGGGACTTTGACATATATGGACTATTTAAATTGTTACGACTTCCAACTAGAAAACATAAGTAAACCAACCTTAAGCACACCTTCCTAATATTAATGCTAGACTCCTATTAATTTATTATAATAACTATTATTATAATATTTTTTTTTCATAAAATGTGAAATGACCTCAAATTACATGACTCAACATTCTAGAACATTGATGATTGAATTAAAAACCAATGCAATAAGTTGGAGGTAAGGATGCACGACAAGATAGACTCTATCATAAATAGTTTGGAAAATTATAGTTCTAGTAATCCTCTTAAATAACAAAGTACTAAATCTAGCGTGCTTGAAGGACTAGTATTAGTTTTGCAAGGTAAATTAAATTGGTTATTTACTGATTTAGTTTATTGAGTAGGGATGCCTAGAGATCTAATCAAATATTTAATTTGTTTATTACCATATTCAATGGATTTATAAGTATATATGTTGTTGGATTTCATATTGGTTTGTAAGTTGTGTGACGAGCAATTTATATTAGCAGGAGACATGGAAGATCTTGTTTGATCTATCTAGTTTCTAACATCTTTTGTTTAGAGATAAAGTCCCTTGGTGCCCATTAAGCGAAGCCTCAAAGCTCGTCTTGTTCTCCAAGATACCTTTCTTTCCTTCTCCTCATTCTTTATATTATCTCGTCGTTTGGTTGAAAAGAAGTAGTAGATTTAGAATCAAAATTTAATTTGCATAAGTATAGATCTAGATTACTAAGTTTTTCTTACTTCAAGTCATATGCCTCATGAAATTAAAAGTTTTGATTAGTAAGTTAGATTTCGAATTTAAGTTTAAGATCTAGCATCTAAGTGCTTTGATTTGTTTGTTTTTCTTATGGACCAAAAAAAGTCTCTGAAAAAGTAGCCTTCTTGCTGAATTTTTTAGTTTCTTTTAATTAGTTTATTTCATTTTTTTACTTAGAAATGTTTCGGTAAACATTGCTAAGTTTTTTCAAAGCACTCTTAAAGTGTTTTTGGGAATATTCTAGTAATGATTGTTGGATTTTTTTTGCAGGTTTACAATAAAAGAGGAGGAAACCTTGACGAATTTTCGCAAAATTGAGCAAAAGGAAGACCAACGAAGCTCCCCCTTGCATAAAAATTAAATTTTTCAATCAGCTGTAAGCCTTTGGATCCAAGGTATAAGGACCAAAGTGCATTTATTTCATGTTGTAAGAAGTTAATAATGTTTTGAGTAGGATCCTAAGAGCCCACTCCTCATCCCCCCTCGGGGGGTTCGCATCTGTGTCCTATTTTACTTTTATTTTTAGATAGTTTAATTTATGTTTCATGTTTATTCTTTTTATTTTATCAAAGTAAAGGAATTACTCACCCCATGCTCTCCCGAGTATGTCGAAAGAGGGAAATAGATTTGTGGTAGGAAATGATTAGATAATATTTCCTTTTTATTTCTTTAGTATTTAACATTTAACTGACTGAGCTCTCTCAAGTATCGCGAGAGGGTTAAAGATACTTGCAGTCATGGATTGTTTAGTTAATAAAGACATCACATTAGGAATTTTAATAAAATTGACGAAGCCTGCAACGCACTGCCCCGCATCATTGCAGCTTCTCTGATTAGCGGGTTGTATCAGAAAGGGAAACGAGTGACTAGAATAATAGAACAAACCATTGAAGCTTGTTTCTTGAGAAATTGAGAGGTCATAAAGGGTGGACACCACAGATTCAGGGGAGTAATCCACGCAGGTTATGCCTCCCCCCATTGTACACTTGGTAATACTGCTTTGGCGCTCATTTCAAAAGAGCTTTTGTTGTTGGGCCAAACCCACAATTAACCTATTCCCTTAATCACTCATCTTATAATCTAAAATTTGTCGCTCAATACACGGCAATACTTTCACTGAGACTACACTAGCAAACCACATATGCGAAGAACATTCTTCATCTGGCATTGGTCTATTTCATTTTTTTTTGCATAAGTTAATATCTCAATGTGTCTTGAATGATGTGCTTATTTATCTAAATGTTGTAAATAGTAATTTATTTGGAGTAGTTGGTAAGTAACATTTTAATTCATTATACTCTTAAAAACCCCTATAAATTATGTTGTTTCATGTTTTCTTAGTTAGAAATCGTCTTAGATTATTTTTCGTAGGGTCCACTGCCCTTGGCTTAACTCGGAACTTTGGCCTAGAAGGAAGAGTTGAGTATCAAGTGACAACACTTGGCTCGAGCTTTCCCCCAAGGTTGCACCGAGTAGCTTGAATATTTTTTTCATGTGTAATATCTCAAATCTTTACCTAACACATATGGGCATAAGCCCCATTGCTTATGATGTTGCTTTGATGTTTTGTTTTGTATATTGGGCTTAAGACCCTACTGCACATGAACATGATCATTTGTTTAATATATTGGGCATAAGCCAATTGTATATGTTATATATATATATGATTTCATGTGTTGTGTGTGGGACTTGAATCACATAGTTGATGAGATGTTTTGTGTTGAGCGAGGAGCTCTAAAGCACATGAGTATTTATATTTATGTTGAGCGAGAAGCTCTGGAACACATGAGTGAGGAAATTGAAAGTAATCACTTACCCAACATAGCTAGAATTTATCCTCGGAAAGTAAAATAGACAATCCAGGGCTTCATACCTGTAAATTGAAGCTCTGTTAATGGTTGAACCTAGACACTCAAATAACCAGCATTAACAATTCAAGACAGATCTGACCTCTTTTTTTATAACCAAATCACTTGGGAACTACCACGTTCCACCCAACCATGACCAGGAATCCTTCCTTGTTTAAATCCAGATCCCCCCAAGCAGGAGTCCAACATGCAAGTAGCTCAGAGCTCCTAAGGTAAGGTTTCCTATCTCGTATATCAGATCTGGATCAGTTCTCATTTTTCGTTCCAGGAAAATTTTCTTCAAGAATTTGTTGAGAGAAAAACAGGCAGAAAATGACTCCTCTAATGATAGGTCAGAACCCCAAGCATTTCCTTGGCTTGAGTCTTTATAGACAGCCTTTTTAGTCAAAGGGAGTGTTAAATCAAGAAACCTTGGTTTCTTGATTTAACCCTTTTCAATTACTTTGTGTAATTATTAATACTTTAACTTAGGAACTTTCTATTAGTTCCTAATTAGACTTTTTAGACTTTGGACTATTTATTATCTTTTCATAATAAATAATAATTAGATCCACATCTTTTCTTTTTCTTTCATCTACATACCATGTATAAAGTACACAGTATTATAACACTTGTTAACATTTGTCTTTAGGCATCATATACCATGATCCCTAGACTTAATGACACTTCTTCATTAAGGTCAAGTAGGTAGATGGTTTAGGTCTACTAGGCTAGGCAACTCTAAACATCTTTGCATTTTGGATTTCCATCATATAACGCGGTAGCTCTCTAGTACTTGATGAGAATACAAAAATTCAAAATTTCATTTAATCACTTATAAATAAATATGATGAGATCAATATTTTTCCTCGAGTCGTTTTCACTCGACAGTTATTAAATTCTTTTGAGTAACCCTTAGCGCTTCCCAGATTCCATACTCATCGCTTTAACAGGGAGTTACAATTCAATGCGATTCAAGAGCTCCTCGCTCAACACTAATGCTAGGATATTATTCTACGATACACCTAGGGACACAATGGCCAAGGATCCGATGCTCCAGAGCTTATGCTAAACAACAACATGGAAGGCTCCAGGGCTTATTCCCAACACTTCCAATTATCTTTTCATGTGTTCGAGAGCTTCTCGCTCAACACAAAAGTAGGTACGCATGCGCTTTAGAGCTCCTTGATCAGCACAAATCATCAATCACTCAAGTGCTCCAGAGCTTCCTGCTCAACACAAATCATCAACCACTCAAGTGCTCTAGAGCTTCCCGCTCAACACAAAACATCTCATCAATCATGTGCTTCAGGGTCCACGCCCAACACAAAGAAGCATATATATATATATATATATATATATATATATATATCAACAATAATTGGCTTACGCCCTATATATAAAACAAATCATCATGTTCATATGCAATGGGGTATTTTACCAAATATAAAAATAAAACATCAAGATAATCATCATAATCAACAAGCACATGCCTATAAGTGTTAGGTCCAAAATTCGGGATATTACAAGATTTACCTAGGGTTTAAAAGAATAATCATTTTCTAGTATAGATCTAGATTACTAAGTTTTTCTTACTTCAAGTCACCTGCCTCATCGAATTAAAAGTTTTGATTAGTAAGTTAGCTTTCGAATTTGAGTTTAAGATCTAGCATCTAAGTGCTTTGATTTGTTTGTTTTCCTTATGGAACAAACAAAGTCCGTGAAAAAATAGCTTCCTAGCTCAAATTTTCAGTTGCTTTTACTCAGTTTATTCTAGCTTTTTACTTAGAAATGTTTTGGCAAACTTTGGTAAGCTTTCTCAAAGCACTCTTAAAGTGTTTTTGAGCATATTCTACAAATGCTTGTTGGTTGTTTTTTGCACGTTTACGAAAAAAGAGGATAGTTATATATGATGACAAAAGAAGATAATTATTGAGAATACACCAATGAGCTCACTGCAACAATGAGAAAGATAAGGTCGAGTGCTAGAAGAATCAAAAGCAATCGAGGATATGTAGGATTCATGCGAAAATCAAATTCCTCGGATAATCGATGACTTCTTAACCGACTATTTAAGTACCCTAGATTCGTCGGTTGTGAGCTGTGACTTGGCATGTGACAACCGGCAATTCGTCATTGAAAAATGGGTCCAAATTTTGTAGTGTATCCTTAGAAGCAATTTAGATTTAGTACTTAGAAACAAGATGGATCTAAGTTTTGGCATCAACAAGTGAACTCCTTATTCACATCTCTTCACAACAGCAATATACAATTTTCATGTTTCTCCTCCTCTTTCAATTCTTGAAAATATCACGACCAACAAGCTCCAAAAAGGATATGCACGCTCTAAGATCTATGTAATGCAATGGGAAAATAGGTTTAACTCAAAATCAATGTACTCCTCGAAGGAGTTCCAAATGGAATAAAGAAAAACCCATATTGTTATTTAGTTCTAAACAAGTAACTCGTACATATTAAATCGACTACATTATTATCTCATTATAGAGGCGTTTAGCCATTACACAACAGTAGCTTGCAATCCAAAGAACAAATGATCCTCAAATCATCTGAAGCACCAGCAACCATATAAATGCATCGACGTGCGTGCCATCTCAAATACTTCGAGGCATATAAATATATTGATGTGCCTATAATCCGTTAAACACAACTTCCACTCACAATCTAGTTACATAATGATCCCTAGATCCCCTCAAATACCTCTAGGTAGACAAGTGCATCAGTTCCTTGCAATCTCTCAGAACATCTCCAATACCCACAACATACAAATGGATCGACATGCCTGTCATTCCAAATAATTATGGGCATATAAATGCACTGTCATGCGTATAAACCCCCTCATATCATCTCTAATACTAGTAGCCATACGAATACACCAATGTAGATGTAACCCCTTATCTACCTGTATAGAAATGATGTGCTTGCCATTAGGTTAAAAATATTTAATTGACATAACATAAAGCAGAGTATTATGTTTATTATTATGCAATTAGGTCAAATCGAGGAGAGAAGGGAAGACCCAACAAGCAAGCATAATCACCTTGCATGTAATCAACTATTGTGTAAATTATGAGGATTACTACCTTTGTGGACACCCTCATTGGCATAAGGATCACGTTATATTGCGACTTATATGTTGTGAATGACCAACCCTCACAACCAATATGGAATAGGAGGGAGGGAGGGATGGTCCATCTCAAATACTTCACGCATTCAAATGTGAGGGCCTCCTAGGCTCAAATTAGCGCGAGGGGAGGGCCCATCTCAAATACTTCAAGCATACAAATGTGAGAGCCTCTTAGTTCCAAAACTTTATTAGCCGTTTGACAAGCTTGTGGTTGTACTTTCAAGCTCAAATTTATAGTTGTGGTTTTTTTTGGTGTTTCTAGTAAAAAACACTAATGCCTATCCATTCTCCTAATTAAAAAAGTGAAAATATTAAACATATACTAACTCAATAATTAATAATTAAAAAATAACACTATAAATTCAAATTTCCACAACATTCAAATTTTCAAAATTAATAATTAAAAATACATCTAAAATTTAAATTTCAACATATTCAAATTTTCGAAAATAAGAAACTCCCACAATTAATTTTAAAAAATAATAAAAAGATAGATTGAGAAGATTTTTGAAAAAGCCGATAAATAACATTTATTGAAAAAGCAATTCAAGATTTTGATGAATATCGACGAGATCTTGGCTTTTTTCGGGGATCCGCTCCAATAACGGTCAAGTAAGGACGGATCCGCTCCTACATATCTGTCTGAATTTGTTTGCTCACACGCTCCTCCTTTGTCATTTGCAGAGTCCATCTGTTTTGTTGAATGGAAGCGCTGCCTGTGTAGTGTTTGTGTCTTTTTGTAACTGTATCTATGTTTGTGTATGGGTTTCTCTGTTTTCTGTGCGTCTCTGTTCTGTACTGTGAGTTGTCTGTATGCGTACGTGTGTTGTAAAGAGGCCACATTTCTTTGATTTTGAATTTGATTCCATAAAAGCACGGAGGCTAGATGTGTGTGATTTTGAAAGAAATTCAATAGAAGCTGAAAAGAATGGAATAGATAATGAAGGATGGACGCAGTTGCTGTTGGGAGGATGGACGCCGCTGGGGCCTCCACAGTGATTACAGGTAGGCCTCCACAGTTATTACAGGTATACATTTTTAATAGATGGTTTTCCATTTTTATTAATCAGCAACAGAGTATACTCTGTCTCTACGAATCTGATGTCGTTCTTGTTCGGGCAGGTTCAAGGAAAAATCCCAAGACCAGTGGCCCTACGATTTATTAGAAAAATTCCAAGAGAACAAGTGCATAGGCCCAGGTATGTGTCTATGTCTATTCTTAAATAAATGGTTATTGTTTTCCTTTTATTCAACATTACAAGGTTTTTCTTGTTTTTTATTAAGAGAATATGGTTAAATTGTAATTCTGGGTCATTTCAAAATACACTTCAATCAATGGCAGACATATTGCAAAAATTACTTCACAGGATTGTGATTGCAGCTGAGTATGCTTTGTCTCCACGAATCTGATGTCGTTCCTGTTTGGACAGGTTCAAGGAAAAAGCCCAAGATCAGTGGGCCTACGATCTGAAGGACAAAGTCCAAGAGAACAACTGCATAAGCCCACTACAGGTATGTGTTTATGTCTATTCTTAAATAAATGGTTATTATTTTCTTTTTATTCAACGTTAGCAGGTTTTTCTTCTTTCTTAATTAAGGGAACATGGTTAAATTGAAATTTTGGGCCATTTCAAACGAGGCTTCAATCAATTGCTTGCAAAAATTACTTCATAGGATTGTGATTGTAAATCAGAGGAAAAAAATTTCACCAATTGAATGTAATTAACTAATTTTCGAGAATTGAATATAATTCACTAATTGCTGTCTGCTCGTTAATGTAACTCACTAATAGTTGGCTGCCCATTAGTGTAACTGGTTGAGTGCAATTCACCAATTCCTGTCTGCCAATAATGTACAGAGCATGTGGCTTGTGGCAAGGAAAAGTATGGATAAAGGCCATGATATTCACTATACCATCTATGATCAGTGAATGGCTAATCCATTTGTATTGTGGGAATATATTCAATATAAGGTCTGCAATTGCTAATAAAGGTTGAGGAAGAGAACATGCATTCTCAGTAACTACACCCATAGGATTGAAATAGGGACTTTCAGTATAAGCTGGGATGATCATGTCCCTCATAGCATCAAAATCTACAACCCGCAGTAGTTGTAAAACAGACCTCCATTCCACCCATTCAAAGACCCAGGGTTGGATAACATGCTTTCCTCCATTCGAAGAGCACAGTCACATACCAGCACTCCATAGGTTTTCTGGGATAGCCTATGTATTACCCTTGACAAATAAAAAAAGCACGTCCACCAACAGTGATTTCTCCATAATTTCCCACCTACCAAATACAAAATCGCAATAACGTGGTTTTTCTGTCATCAAAATAATTCGCTCATCTGATTTTTTACTCTGTCATCAAAATAACTCGCTCATCTGATTTTATTCATTTCATGGTGTTAGCGGAGTAGTCCAATTGTAGTCTACAGATGGATGGCGGCTTCAATTGTTTAATTTGCAAATGCTTCTCCTTATGTATTTCTTATGGGCGCCTTCATTTGTTCGATGGTCTGCTTTCAAATTCCCACTTGGCACTTCATCCGTCTGCCTCAAAGTTTCCAGGGCTCCTTCATTTGTTCGATGGTCTGCTTTCAAATTTCCACTTGGCACTTCATCAGTCTGCCTCAAAGTTTCCAGGGCTTTTGGCACCTACTATGATGATACTATATGCATTCCTCCAACCCCACATGCCAATTCCATCATCAGATTCAAGAATATATTGACTCCCTGTGCATTCCACCAACCCCACATACCAATCCCGTCATCAGATTGAAAAATATTTTGACACCCTAGAGCAAACTTACCTTGAATCAAATAAAAAACCTTCATAGGTTTATGAACCTTGTCATTCTTTCTTGTTTGGCCATTAGCACATCAATTCTGTGCCAATGAGCAATATTCATTTATACCATCTTCTTTTGTTCCTTATGATCTCTCCACCTCCTCCAACGCAGCAAAGTAACCGGACCCGTGCTCTGTTATCCTTGGCCAGCCTTTTAGGTACGGAGATTGGGGCCGGCACTCTTATGGGTAATCTGGGTTATTATATTATCAGGGACAGTTACAACTTTGACTCGACTGCCCCATTTCATTTTTGTTAGTGTCTTTGGCTTCAAGGATAGCATGGAAGTGGGTATCTCTTTGCTCATGGCCTTCGAAATTTTAAACATAGGGATTGTTTTCTTTTCCGCGCGCTCTACTGCACCAGTTCACAGCCACTTGCCATGTATGATTTTGGTTGCCGATCCATTTTTTACACGAATACTCGGGGCGAATATTTTTTTCGCTGCAGCTTCTAGTAGGATCTCTAAAAGTACATGTAGTAGATCTGCCGAGCTCCTCTACCAATTATTCGTCAACGGGAACAGAAGAATGACTTGACGATAGCAGTTTGGGATTCTTTGTGCTACAACTTCCAACCAGAAAATAGAAGCAAACCAACCTTAACCACACCTTCCTAATATTGTTGGTAGACTCCTATAAATATATTATAATATAGTAATTTTATTTTGATGTAATGATAAAGTATACCTATTTATTTATTTAAATAATTTTTTATTTCAAAATAGTGAGAAAATTTTGAAATATAACAATTGTATGTTTGTGTATTTACATGTCTCTAAAGCTTGTGTATTTACAATTTTTGTGTGTCTTTAAAGCTTGTGTTTGTGTATTTACAATTTTTATGGGTGTCTCTAAAGTTTGTGTTTGTTTATTTAGAAAATTTAATGTGTATTATGGTTCTTTTAGTTAAATTTCATATGTATGGTTGTGTGTTTATAAGTATCAAAATTTGATGTATATTTGAGCTTCATTTCATTTCTATGTTTGTGTTTTTACATTTTCTTTGTATGTGTTTAATGTTTATATATTTATAAAATTTTATGTGTATTCAAGACTCGTGTTTGAATTCCATATGTATGGTTGTATATTTACAACTTGTTTGTGTAATGATCAATATTGGATTTTTAAATTTTGTATGTTATAGTAATCAAATTTTGATGTGCATTCATGGTTGTGGAGAAAAATGTTTATTATTTGTGTTTCATTTCATTTCTATGTTTGTGCATTTACAATTTCATAAGTATGGTCTTAATTTGTGTAAAAATTAATATTTGATATCTAATACCTATATGTTTATGTATTATAATATTATTTGTGTATTAATCAAAATTCTATGTGCATTTATGATTGTGTATAACAATTTTGTTATTTGAATTTCTTTTCTATGTTTGTGCATTTACAATTTCTATGTGTTTAATGCTTATGTATTACTATAAACTTTATGTGCATTGACCAAATATGAATGTACATTCATGATGGCGTATAACAATATTTATTATTTAAGTTTCATTTTTATGTTTTCATAATTCTTTATGCGTCTCTAATGTTTTTCTATTTATAAGGTTTGATATGTACTCATGTGTAATTTTTGAATTTCATATGTATGATTGTGTATTTACAATTTCTTGGTGTAATGATTAATATTTGATATGTTTGTGTGTTATAATATTCTTTTTGTATTAATCAAAATTCACTTTGCATTTATGATTGTATGTAGCAATGTTTTTTTTTTTCTAGTTTCATTATTATGTTTGTGTATTTACAATTTCTTTGTGTTTCTAGTTGTTGTGTATTATAGTATTCTTTGTGTGCATTGACTAAATATTTATGTGCATTCATGATTGTTGATAAAAGTGTTTGTTATTTGGACTCTATTTCTATGTTTGCTTATTTACAATTTCCTCGGGTAGGTCTAATTTTTGTGCATTAGAATATTGCTTGTGAATACAATTTATGCACATTTACGATACTAGTGTATGACAATGTTTGTAATTTGGGTTTTAACCTCATTACCAATTTATAAATGCAAATTACTCTCCCATCTTTTAATTTACTTGAAATGAAATTCAAATAACAAACACAAAATTATAAATGCACATCAAATTTTGACAAATACACAAACATTTAAACACTTAAATTGCAAAATAGTTGTACATATTTATTGTAAATACAAGTAAATGAAATCCAGGTAACAAACACAGTCATGAATGCAAATGAAATTTTGATCAACATACACCATAAATATTTTAATACATAAAAGAAGCAAATATCACGAGATTAATTGTTTTACAAATAAATTATAAATACATAACCATGCTTATTAAATTCAAACACCAATCACAAATACACATCAAATTTTATAAATGCATGTAAACATTTTAACACTTGAAAGAAGTTGTAAAATGCACAAACATAAAAATGAAACCTAAGTAACAAACATTGTTATATCAATGTAATGTATGCATCTCAACTTTTTGATATGTATTTAGGATTGTTGTTTGAGTTTTTTTTATAGTGGTATACTTGAAATGATTGTGTATAACATGTTGATATGCATTTTGAAAGGTGTATAAAATCCATTTGATGATGCTTAGTATCTACATATTTTGATAAAACAAATTCAAGTGGAACATTTGTCTATATATTTACAATTTCTTTGTAACGATTGGAATGCAAAATGTTTACATGTTTATGTATTTACATTTTTTTCTGTAAAGAATATTTGATAATAGTTGTATACTTGTGTATTACATTTTTTCTCTTAAAAGTTCAAATTCGATGTGTATTCTGGTGTATAACCATGTTTATTATTTGTATTTACAATGAGTATATATGACATGTTCATATGTGCTTTAAGTAGGGGCTTCTTTGATGGTGCTTCTCAGAATGACATTGGAGGTGCTGGTAGCATTCTTCATATATATGAAGATTGATGGTATAAATTTGTCGCAGGCATTGGGAGGGCCGGCAACAACATGGCGGAAAAACGGGAAAACGGGGACTTTGACATATATGGACTATTTAAATTGTTACGACTTCCAACTAGAAAACATAAGTAAACCAAACTTAAGCACACCTTTCTAATATTAATGCTAGACTCCTATTAATTTATTATAATTTTTTTTTTTCATAAAATGTGAAATGACTCAACATTCTAGAACATTGATGATTGAATTAAAAACCAATGCAATAAGTTGGAGGTAAGGATGCACGACAAGATAGACTCTATCATAAATAGTTTGGAAAATTATAGTTCTAGCAATCCTCCTAAATAACAAAGTACTAAATCTAGCGTGCTTGAAGGACTAGTATCAGTTTTGCAAGGTAAATTAAATTGGTTATTTACTGATTTAGTTTATTGAGTAGGAATGCCTAGAGATCTAATCAAATATTTAATTTGTTTATGAACATCTTCAATGGATTGGTTTGTAAGTTGTGTGATGAGAAATTTATATTAGCAGGAGACATGGAAGATCTTGTTTGATCTATCTAGTTTCTAACATCTTTTGTTTAGAGATAAAGTCCCTTGGTTCCCATTAAGCGAAGCCTTAAAGCTCGTCTTGTTCTCCAAGATTCCTTTC
Source organism: Pseudotsuga menziesii (assembly GCA_001517045.1). Classification (NCBI taxonomy): domain Eukaryota; kingdom Viridiplantae; phylum Streptophyta; class Pinopsida; order Pinales; family Pinaceae; genus Pseudotsuga; species Pseudotsuga menziesii. Next base: position 5,879 of record LPNX010152011.1, on the reverse strand, counting down.
TTTCCTTCTCCTCATTCTTTATATTATCTCGTCATTTTGTTGAAAAGCAGTAGTAGATTTAGAATCAAAATTTTATTTGCATAAGTATAGATCTAGATTACTAAGTTTTTCTTACTTCAAGTCATATGCCTCATGAAATTAAAAGTTTTGATTAGTAAGTTAGATTTCGAATTTAAGTTTAAGATCTAGCATCTAAGTGCTTTGATTTGTTTGTTTTCCTTAGGGACCAAAAGTCCCTGAAAAAGTAGCTTTCTTGCTGAATTTTTCAGTTTCTTTTAATTAGTTTATTTCATGTTTTTACTTAGAAATGTTTCGGTAAACATTGGTAAGTTTTTTCAAAGCACTCTTAAAGTGTTTTTGGGAATATTCTAGTAATGATTGTTGGATTTTTTTTTAAG
>LPNX010151995.1:38492-64149 GCA_001517045.1 Pseudotsuga menziesii | reverse complement strand
TACCGGGAGGGACACCGGGTACGCAAACCTAGAAGTATGGCAACTAAGATACCCCGTTCATGACACGTCCAGAAAGGTAAATCTACCGCTTGGTCCTTTAACCACAATAATCCCTATACAGGGGTATTCCGAGAACTGCGAAAGGTAGCCCTTCAGTTACTGAATGGATTTCGGTATTCCACTCAGACTTCCGGAACCAATCTCACGACTTCAACCCTCCTAAGGGAGAGGCCCTCTGATAAACCGGTTGTGACCGTGTCAAAAAATACTAAGGGATTTTGGTTCCCTAATGGACAACAACTATGTCTCACGTGTAAATAACCGAGGGGTGTTATTGGAAGCCTATCCCCCCGATCCTACCTAACTACAAAATTCTTTTGTGTTCCTCAAATGAGGTTATAGTGTTGGTTGAGTTAAGTAGATTTTAGGTCTCACTTGAATTAGGGGACAGATTGTGTTCTTGTGAGGTTATGAATCCAAAATAGTTACTCAATAACAATAATAATGTATGAAAAACTTTAAAAAATTTTACCATGCGAATTTTTTCTGAAATAAATAATGCTAAAAAAAAATTTTAAACAATTCTGTAAACAAGGGACAGAAATGGCTATAGGGCTGCAAGTGGAACAGGTGGTTGTGCAAGTGCAGGAAAAATGGAGGCAAAGTGGTTGGGTTTCGGCGCGGAAACAAGGGCAAAAAACAGTTCGCGGACCGCGGGTATGGGGGCTACTCGCGCGGTCGGACCGCGAGTTTGAAGGCAATAGTCGTGCGCAGATTGCGGGTTTAAAGGAAACAGGCGCGATCTAGGTTGCAGGGTTCTGGCTGACAGCGGTGATCGGATCGCGACTGTGTAATGAACATGCGCGGTCGGATCGTGACTGTGGGCTGAAAAAACGCGGTCGGGGAGAAACTGGGAAAGTTCAAAGACGCGTCCAGGACGCAGGAGAATGGCCGGCAGCGGCGGGCTGGTCGCAGGTTAGGGCCTGAAATGCGCGGTCAGGCCGCGACTGCGGAAGAAAAAAGTGCGGTTTCCGGCGGCTGAAAACGACAGCCGAAAGTACAGTATGGAAAAATTAAATTAAAAAAGACAGCGGAGTCGCCAAAACTGTTGCTAGGGTTTTCACCCTAGCTTGTGCGAATGAGCACCTACTAAAGAATATGGATTCCTTAGTAGCAGTTCAATGATATATGAATTAAATAATGATAAACTGAAACAAAAAAAACTAATCTAAATACGTTCTTGAAGCTAGAATAGTAAAAAGCAAATAACATGAAACAATACGGTGAAAAGTAAATAATATAAAGTAGAAACGGTAAAGAAATAAATAATGATCTTTATTGATGTTACCTCCAATGAGGAGGTTGATAGAGTCCGTTGCACTGGTCCGATGTCGGTGGCTTCGAGCTCCAAGCTGCTTCTCCCCTTTCTCCGGTGGTGGAAATGGGCCAAAAATAGTTCTCAATGGTGAAAATAGCTTAATGGTAAGCTAGGGTTTCCAGAACGATTTCGGCAGAGGGAGGATGCTTATGATAATGGATATGGAATAATGGGTCTCCATCACTTATTTATAAAACCATGTGGTTTAGGTCATCTTTTTAGGGTTTTAGCTGTTTAGGGTTTCTTCTTTTTTCCTCATTATTTTATATTTTTTATTCCTTTTTGGATATTTTTGGAGGAAAAAAGGATTTTATAGCCTTTTGGAGGCATTTTAAGCTTTTCGGTGACCTTTTAGATGGTTTTATGGGTTTTTTTTATGGAGATATGGTAGGAAAGTGGACAAATGAGCCATGTAATGGGGTAGATGAGGTAGTTAACCATTTTTGGGTGTTAACACTCATTCATAAGAAATTGTTAAGAAATTACAATTGGAAACTAAGTTACACCCTAAGACATATCCACTTGGACAGGTATGTGATAATGTAGAATTGCAATTTACAAAATAGTGTAGACTTAGGTTTGCCATCACTTCTAGATTTTTGGATGAGGTGGATCTATATGTGGTTCCATTGGATATATGTGGCATTGTGTTGGATAGTCCATATATATATGATAGGAAGGATATATTTTACGGTGAAGATAATAGATATCACCTCACTAAAATGGTATTGAAGATATCATTCGTGCACATAACATGAAAACTAATCTTTCTTTAGTTTCTACAAATCAAATGAAGAGGTTAAAAATGCAAGTGAGAACTTTGTGCTTATGATAGTGAAAGTAAAAGATGTTGAACAAACTAAATCCTTTAAAGTTCTTGATCCTAAACTTAAAAGGGACTTGATAAAGGATTATCGCCAAAAAAGGGAAATTCAACATGAAATTCATTTACTGCAAGATGCACCTCTTCCTAATATTGGTATGTACATTCCTTCCATTGTTGAGAATGCAGAGATAAAGAAACAGGTTCAAGAATTGATTGAGAAAGGGGCCATTCAACCAATTTCCTCTACGTGTGGTTCAATCTTGGCACATGTGCTTTGATTACAGGGAACTGAACAGAATTAAAATAAAGAACATGTATCCTCTTCCTCAAATTGATGATCTTTTGGATTAGTTAAAAAATGCAATCTTTTTCACTAAGTTAGACTTAAGAAATGGTTATCATCAAATCTGTATTCATGAAAACTATCTTTGGAAAACAACTTTTAAAATCAAACATGGATTGTATGAATGGATGGTAATGCCATTTGGGCTTTGTAATGCAACTGAAACGATTATGAGGGTGACGAACGATGTGTTTAGGCCCTTCATTGATGATTTTATTATAGTCTAGTTAGATGATATTCTAATTTTCAGTCGAACTTGGGAAGAGCATGTCAAGCATGTTAAACAGGTATTGAATGTACCTGTAAGGAAACAATTGTACCTAAATATGTATAAATGTGAATTTGGAAAGAAATATTTAGTTTATGTAGGTTACATTGTAAGGCATGGTGAATTGAAGATTGATCCCTCTAAATTTGAGGTCATTGTAAACTGGCCTAAGCCGAATAATGTAACAAATGTAAGAATATTTTTGGGAGCATCCCAATGCTGGAGGAATTTCATTGTCAACTTCTCCTTCGTAAATTCTCCTTTACATGCTTTGACAAGCATGAAAAAATTATTTTAGTGGGAGGGAAAGGAACAAAAATCCTTTGACACATTGAAAGAAAAGATCAGCATAGCTCTAGTACTTGCACTGCCATATCTACAACAACCATTTGAGATAGAAATTGATGCTAGTGGTTATGCAATGGGGAATTCTTAATGCAACATAAAAAACCAATATGCTATCATTCAAAATATTTCTCTAAGAAAATAATGAACTATACAACCTATGACAAAGAGTTGTATGCATTAGTACAAAGTGTTAAAAAGTGGAAACATTACCTAATGGGTAAAGAAACAATCATGCATATTAATCATCAACCACTACAATATTTACAATCACAAACTAAGCTACAACAATCAAGTCATTTGAGATGGATGGTATTTTTACAACAATTTCATTTGGTTATTAAGTATAAGAAAGGAATTCAGAACAAATTTGCATATATGCTATCTAGACCTCTAGTAAATGCTTATATTGTCATTCAACAAAGTCCTTTAGTTCATGCAAGTTATGTCAAACAATATAATAAGGATGAATATTTCAAAGAAGTTTATGAATCACTAAGGCATGGCTATCAGAATGAAGAATTGAACTATCATATCAATGACAAGTTGTTGTATCATCTTGGTAAAATATGTATTCCACAAAGTGAAAGAGTGCATGTGATAAGAGAAGCTCATACTTCTCTCATTTCAGGACATTTTGGAGTAGGTAAATTGTAGCACAATTAAAAAAGTTTTTCTATTGGCCTCGAATGAATGAAATAGTGTCCAAATATGTAAAATTTCTTGCTATCTGTGCAACAAGTAAACCAAGTAACAGAAAGTTAGGTGAGTATACTCCACTTCCAGTTCCTTCTCATCCATTAGAAAGTGTTTCAATTGATTTTGTAGGAGGTTTACTAATGTCTAGAAAAGGAATGAGTATATGTATGTTGTTTTGGATCGATTCAATAAAATGTGTATACTCATGCCTTGTAAAAAGAAAATCACAACTGGAATGACTTCTCATTTATTCTTTCAAAATGTATGGGTCCATTTTGGACTTCCTACTTTTATTATTTCTGATCGTGATTCCCTCTTTCTTGGGAAATTTTGGTCATCTTTATGGGAAATTATGGACACAAAGCTGAAGAAAAGAACTGTTTTTTATCCACAAACTAATGGTCAAACTGAAGTGTTCAACCAAAGTGTGGTACATCTTATTTGAGGGTATTGTGATAAGCATCCCAATATTTGGTATGAATAGTTTCATTATGTACATCATGCCCACAATAGAGCTATACAGTCCTCTACTCATAAGTATCCATTTGAGACATGTTTTGGGTACTTCCCAAAGTCTTGTTTAGACTTTGTTTTTGGAAAAGATATAGTGGAATGTGGACAAGATGATGCAGATAAATCTCAGAATTTTATTCAGCAGATCTATTTAATTCACCAAGTAGTGCAGGAACAATTGAAATCAAGTTAGGACAAATACATGGCAAGCATCGCATAGATCATCATTTTCAAATTGGTGATAGAGTATGGATTCATATCAGCAAAGATCGACTCCAAGGTGAAGGTAGAAAGTTGAAAACTATAGGGTATGGACCCTTTATAATTTTGGACAAAGTTGGTAATAATGTTTTCTGGTTAGAATTTCCTCCTTATATCCAAATCTATTTAGTTTTTAATGTGGAAAACCTGAAACTGTATGAGCCATATATGATTGTAGACCAAGATGCACATGTTCACGCACCTTCTGTAGACAATTTTTCTCCTGATCATCTCAATGAACTTTAGGAATATGTAATCATGGACAAGAAGGTATTATCTTCATGAAGAGGAGACATGGAGTTTCTTATTTTGGGGTTAAAAGGAATGCATCCAAGAAAATTAAGGTGGTTAGAGGCCATAAGAGTGAGGGATTTGTACCCTCACTTATTTTTAGAATGATTCATTCTTTTAGTGTCCCATAAGCTTCCCAGTGGGAAGGTTTCATCCAGTTGGATCATCTCAAAGTAGATCAAATTTAAAGTATTCAAAATGAAAATAAAATCTTACAGGATGAAATATCTCATCATCATCTTTCCAGCAAAGTTCGTTTCATGTGAAATAGCCTCTGGATGCAGAATTTGTCAACATTTGAAGTTTCACAATGAGGTATAAAATTGGTAAAAACATTTAACATATGGTTTGGGAAAAAAATGGTTAGATTCTATGGGATATGAACCCTAGACCTCCAAGATGTCATAGTTTTCACAATATCCCACCAGAAAATCATCCACATGTGTTCCTTGTTAGGGATATGGCATAGATATTATTTAAGGTTGTATGGTTTTGGTTATAGAAAAGGGGGAGGGGATTATCCCTCGACCTCATGCCAAAATCGAGGCCTACATTGTGATGTGTATTATAACATATAGTAAATAGTGGATCCAAACCTTATCCAATTCAAATTCACCAACCTTATAACACCATATGCCACGTGGGGGCATCACTTAGTGAAACCATGCCATAGCACATTCATTCATGGCATATGAAACAATACCCCTAATTTCAATAAATATTGAAAAATTCCTCCCAAAATTGTTTTTTAACCCCCTCCCAATATTCCTTCCCAAATAAAGAAAAAACCCTATTTTCACTATATATTGTATGTATCCATTTTTTCCTTTACATTTATATATCTACCGTAGTATATTGACATGATACCCCTCTTATGACCCCACATGCATTCTACAATGCACCTTGATTCTTTCAATGTCTATTGTGGATGCACATTACTTCACCCAAAATTCAATTACTCAACCGCATATCATTAATGATTTGTGGCATCTAATGGTATAATGAAGAGATGGTATTATGATTTACTTCACAAGATTGACCTCCGCTCATGTCTCCTCCTGTCTATTTCTCTCCTCTACATGCACATCTCCTCCTTATAGTTGTTCTTCTACCCATGCGTCTCCACCTACCGACTGCTCCTCAGTGTTTTCTCTCCACCATGATCTCTCCTCTCTGCTTGGTATCTTCACGGGTTTATCCTCACGGTTTTACCTCTATGTGATTTCTTATGGGTTTACCATCATGATTTGTATCTGCAGTTTATATCATCATGAGTTCTTATGGGTTTTACCTCTGTGTGTTGGGATCCTTTCCCTAAGAGACCATGAGGTTAACTTTCAAATGTGGACTTTGGGTTTCTCAACATGACTGTCAAAGAGTATGGCTATGCTTAGTATGACTAAATGTCTCTTGTGCTAAGTGACTATGTGTCCTTAGCATGATTTTTATGGGTATGAATGAGTTACTTAAGCCTATGCCTTTGATTGAAACCTCTCTTTATGTTGACTAAGATCCTGAGACCTATTTCTGTCTACTTTAACCCTCTCTCTCAAGGTATGTATATGGTTTACCCTATTTGACTTGTCCCTTCGGTGACAAGATCAAACTCATAAATATTTTAGTATAAGGAGTATCCATTTATGGTTATAATTTGTTAATATTGTATCTATTATTTGTGTACATGACATTTGGTGAAATGTCTCAATGACCAAATTCAACGCAGTGACTAGCAGAGCGTTAAGTTGAAAGAGATGAAAAGTATGTTCTTGCTTTATTATAGTTTAAATTTTTATTAGCAGCACTATTCTGAATCTAAATTTATATGTTCATGCACTTACGTTTATTACTTGTATTAAAACATCACTAACCCTTAAATTTCAACAATATGATAAGTAAAAAAAATCCCTGCTAATATCAGGCTCAACTGACTTGTCAACTACCCTTCGGAGTACTTTGTGTAAGATGTACATATCTCATAATTCATTAGCACACCATTAAAATTCCATCTTGATCATTTACAGATTTGTGTTGTTTTTATTTAGTGTTCACCCATTTCTTCATATAATTCATTCCCTATGCAACAATCTACGGAAAACATATGTATCATGCAAGCAAAAACACATATTGCCTCAGGGTGTTTTTCAATTGCTCCATAGCATGACAATGAAATTCATTTGACAACACCATCAATAGAATAAACGATTTCCTTATCATATCCCCAAACAATATATCATTGGTTTATAAGACAGTTGAGAAAAGGTGAAAAATGGACATGATTTCCTGTACCAAAAGTTGGTTTGGTCAAGTTTCAGCCACTAGATTCTAATGTTTTCAAAAACCGCAGTAAGGAAACACAGGGTTTATATAGAGAATGATATGAGAATTTTCTAACACGCTTATTTCCATTATGACTTGCATTCAATCTCCACATCAAAGACCAATGTAATTGAAACCAATATCAAGAAACATTGTATAAGAAAAATGCAATCATCTTTGAGTAGTATGTTCTTTGAAAAATTACACCATTCAAATTCAGGTAATGTTTTTGTCTACCTTGGAAAAAGAGCCAGGAAAGTTTCTATAGAACATGGAAAGGCTGTGGAAAATTTTCAACAATGCATATCACCACCAAACCACAACTACCTGATGTTGAGAAAGATAAAAAAATAAACTAGAAGCATAACCTTTGTTAAAAAATTATTATATAAATTTAATTCCAAACAACATTCTAAAAAGGTGAAGCATCAACATGGAGTAAAAAGTTTCAAACCTTTTGTAAAATTATGGTAACATCAATCAAGTAGAATCCAAATATTTTTATTCTTTCTCTTCAACCATATAATATCCAACAAATTCCTGAAAGGGAAGAAATGGTCTACACCATAACAATGTCCTCATAGCTCAAAATTTCAACAAAGACCACTCTAAAATCTCAAGCTAAAGTTGAAGTATAATATTTGTGCATATACCATTGAGAATTTCAGCAAAGCACAATACTTTTATGTTCTCTATACAAAATACTTGCCTGCAGTATCAACATTTTGACATCTTACTTCCCACCTTCTCAATCTATCATAGCTCATAAACTCATAGGTTATCACTTGATTGAGAAAATATGGCCTTGCTTAGCACAAAGAATGATATTATTCTTGAATTTTGAGCTTTTTATTTGCAGCAAATCTAAAAAACCTTATGGAGCATATCATAGAAGAAGAGTATTGCATACACCTTTAACATCAATATTATTCATGGACCACAAAAACATGTAATCTTCATGTAGGGAAATGCCAAGTCTAATGATATCATGTCTTCGGTTTTATTGGGGGACCCATGGTACGAACTTTAGATTTACGCTTAATTCCTAAGAAATGCTCAACCTACAAAAAGAACAACAATTGTATCAAAATATCTGCAACACTACAAGATACTGAGACAACATATAATGTACTAGATAATTGTGCTAAATAAATTTCATCTAAACAAAGAACAAGAAAATTATATTGAGTTCAAAGCTACAAACCTTCCTATCACCAAGCATTGGAGCCAAGCTTCCTGGAACCTCTTTATCGATAGTAGAAAAACCACTTCATGGGTCACTTGTTTACCTACAACAGTTAAAGATATCGACAAAGTAGTCGATTATTATAATCATATATCTGTGAGATAATTCTCAATTTAAAAGTATACATGCTTGAACTACATAGATTATAAGCATACCGTGGTTTAATTTGGACCACTAAGAACAATATAAGAAGTATCGATCTTGTCCTGAATGTCATGCATTATTTCCATGGACATCAAAGGGATGTCCACGGTATTCATTTGCTTAAGCTTCAATTCCTCCTGATACTTTTTCATACATTTTTATTGTTTCATTTTTCTAGGGCCTTTTCCATGGAACTTATGTGACAGTTTTCAAAAATATTTCTTAGGTGTCATCTGCAAATATATATTGACTACAAATAAATTTCTTATTTCTATGAACAGATAATAATGAATTAAACTAGGAGGTCATCATGCCTAAATCATAAGACAATTGAAATATCAAGAAAATATTCTTACAATACGTCCAAACTCATCTAAATAGTCTAATTTTATCTCTTTTGGTCCATCGATATCTCATACTCCAACAAGTTTTCTCTTTTTCTTATCCATATTTCTTCCACCCCATTTCATATACTCTTTCAATGCTCCCCTTTCCTTCAATAGTTGCAAGGCCCTTACCAAACCCTTTCCAACAGAAGCTTCTTTAATTATATCATGTGTCGCCACTTCCTCCTCTTCTTATACTTTTAGATCACTGGGACCTATATCCATGTATTTCACCTCTTTCCACCTGCCTATGGCTTCTGCAACATCATCTTATTTTCCAAGACTTGGACCCTCCTCATCCTCTTTAAATACATCTTCAATTACAGGTTTGTGAGTGTCTGGTTCAACAAGAACAAAATTAGAATTATAAAAAAATGAGATAGTACAAAGCAATATCATATAAAAATCAAATTCCTATTATAATTGTAATGACTACAATAGAACTCCTTACTAAATGAAATTTGAGGATCCACTATCATTATTTCTAAAATCCTTTCGTTATCCACACACCACCATCAAGGTGTAAAATCCACACAAATTCCTCCATCTATGTAAATACAACTTTGTTTTCCTGCACATCACTTAATGATAGGCTTTGACCATTTCCTTTTTCATGATTTGTAGCTACTACTAACCGAGCTACTTCCTAGGGGCCAGACACACTACTACTTCATCCTTGCTTTGTCAGTGCCTCTTTCCTGTTCTTTGTTAATGACTTGTAAATATCTTCATCATCCCCCCAAAGACATCATCTCCATATTCATCTACTTACATTGCATCTGATGACTTCTCATCTTGAAGCCCTCTGGAAGGTGTCTAGACGCCTCTGTTGCTTTCTTATATGCATTTTGATATGCACTTTTCTTGAGTTCAACTTCTTCCTTTTCTGTATTTTCCCTGGAAACCTTTCTTTCTATATCATCCCTAGAGCCAAGGTCCCCAACACCCAATCTAGTAGCAATTTCTTCTACTTCGAGTGCATCAACGTCCAACTTATCCTTCTTCCGCAACTTTTTCTTATTCTTAGGTTTCTTAAATTGAAGAATTTCCTATTGAGTATAAAAATCAGAAATAATTGATCATGGTTGAGCTAGTAACTATTGAGTTTGAGTAATCATAGTTGTTCCTCGCATCCTCTTGCATATCTAAAGAGATAGACAATATTACACAAACATAAAAAATAGCATCAACATTCTACATATCTGGAGAGAAACATTTACACAAACATAAAAGGTGATATCAACATTCAACTACCCATTAATCCTCCCTAAACTAGTGTTCTTGCATTCTTAAAATATAATAAAATATAACTACAAGTTGGGTCTAAGCCTTCAAAAATCCTAAAACAATCCTTCAAAAACCCTAAAAACAAGGTACCTCTAAGCCTTCAAAAATCCTAAAACAAGGTACCTCTAAGCCTATAGAAACTCATGTATCAAACATAAAAGTCATAATATTATAAAAATCTTATGAAGAGCTATCAACCATATGTTGTGCACCATACATATATCAACCTGTTTATTTTGTTGAGGGGCATGGTGAAATGAATATTCTTGATTTGAGGTTGACGGGTTTTCCAAATTAAAGAAGAAATGGTTCTTTCTACTGATATAGTCCATAGAAGCACTAAGATTTCCTAAAATTGTCTTTTGATGCATAGGTTTGTCCTCAAATTTAACCCAAAATTACATCATTGTTGATTAGGGGGTCAAATAGGGATGAGAATTTCTTTTAGGGACTAGTATGTGCCCAACAACATGGATTTATTTCTCAAATATCGATTTTTTTCTACCGATACTCATTCTCATAAGAGCCCGGGTCTGAGTTTTATCCACTTTACTATCTTGTCAAAATTCTACCCATAACACACTAAAACTTGGATTTGGTTGATTTATGGTTTTTTGAAGGCTGTGAAATATTTTTTCTATTGTTGTTTGACGCTAAAAATACCAGAACTGACCAGAAATATCCCATATCAATTAATTAGGTTGTTAGGAGGATCAACATATGTCAAGGTCATCAAGTAATGTGCCTAAGACTCATTTTGATTGTTGTATGAGGATTATATAGGATAACATGCCCATGTTTGCTTTAACCATTCCAAACTATGTCAAACTCCATTATATTGTCCAAGACTAACGGGCCTTCCTTTCAACCCATCTAACTCATATAGAGTGCCATCAACTAGTAAATAGCATATGAAATGGTATACATCATCCTCTTTATAAACCACTTTATGTTCATCAAAGACAAAAGGATATGGTCTAGAAAAATTGTTGTGAGCGGTATGAATGGCTTCATTATTGTTGATAGAAATCCTTTCATATTTGAGAATTCAAGGGAAATTACATCATGTACTAATATTCCTTTGCATATATAGAAATACTATAATAATTCACATAAAACCCTCATAATTGAGACCTTGACAAAAACCTTGCCCAAATATCTGAGCTTAATACATCCACAAAAAATGTCCATTTCTCAAAAAATGACTGTAAATGGAAGTACTTTGCAAACTACTTTAAACAGACTCTGACTAGACTGTAATTATCGACTAAATGTTTCTCATAACCTATCTATAAAAACATTTTTTTGTTCTGAGAACCCCTGGTTAGTATACCAATTGGATTCACTTGTCCATGATATTAGATATAGCTTTCCCAACTGGAATAATTTACAAATGATTTTTGAGATCTCTGAACATTAGTCACTCTACATTTAAAACTAAATTAAAGGTATTCCACTACCCAAGAATATTTTTTAGCTTTTAGAGATTTCTCTTGATCTCTGGTATGGATAGAATTCTATCTCATAATTGAAGGGATGAAAACAACTAGACTCATGTTCTGGTAACTACAACTCAGATAGGATATGAGAAGAAGCAGAGAAGATCATGATACATTTGTTATGTTATCAAATGTTACAACATAATATGATAGGATATGAGCAGAATCAGATAAGATCCTCAAACCTAGCAAAGATCCTCAATGTTTCAGTATCAATGCATTTACAACATGTAGAAAAGATACATTCCTTGCACTCTAAACCATTTTGATAGAATAACTTTATATGTATTCATTGTTGCAACTTCTACAATTACAAAAATAGAACTAAAAGGTACATTGTACAATAAATAGTTGCTCAAAGAAGTCTTAAGGAGCCATTTTTTTCTGAATAGCTTACATTTCTTTCACGAGCCAAATATTCTTCAAATAGCGGTGTCTATTTAGCAGCATCAATTGTTGTTGTTGTTTCCCATAAATTCGCATTTGATTGCATCCTTGAACTAAGATGAATACATTTGTAATAAAATTCATCATTAGCATTGGTATCCTCATAAATTTCACCATAGCATGTCAATACTGAGAGGGGAAAAAAACACTTTGAAAGACTATTAAATCAGCTGCATAAACACCATTCCATTCATGTTTCTCCTCTCACAACTCTATTCTTCATCACACTTATCTTTGTCACTGCAATTTATACCATACACCATGAGTTGTTTGTTTATTGCATTTCATATGTGAGTGTGTTATTTTTATGCCAGGATTTAAGTTTTGATTTTTTTATCCGGATCTCCATCATACTTATGAGGGTCTACCTCAATAAGCTTATAGAGAAAGATGGTTTTGGTGACAAGTTTTCTCGATGAAAGAAAAAAATACCCCTAAGACTCTAGCAAGGCCCAACCAGTTAGGGGAATTAGTTCAATTCTAGAGTATCACATGTGTATATAGTACACCAATTCATAATTAATCGTTGGTCACCTCCTTTGGGCATGAATTTGATTAAATATCGATGGAAATGTGACGTTTCATATTATAAATCATGAGCAAGAGTCCTAAGGGACTAATCATGTATTCTACAAACATAAACCCCACAATCCTAGAAACTGAGGTTGATCATGTCAAATATGTCATATCCACTAGGAACTATTGGTGATTCTAGATTTCATAGGTTGGACAAAGTTGATTCCTCAGAAGTTTGATCAAATTCATTAGCGTGATTCAGTTGGGCCAATAAGAAAATCAAAAGGATATTAAAAGATTTCATCATTCACAATTTCACAACAAATATGAGCATATGTAGAACCTTTTTGAAACTGGACTATGCCAAGGGCACAATTCTCTTCACCATTAAAAAATCCAAAGTCCACAACATCGCTTGGATCCATCTACATTTCGATCCATGTGTACCTTTTATTTGGTTAAGAAATGAATAAAATTATAACATTTTTTTCAAAAGTGTGGATATAATATGGCTACAAAATGAGTTGAGTGCATCGATAAATAAATGAAAAAAAAAGTAATTCAAATTTACACATACATATTAGTTCATTAATAAAACAAAGATATAGGAAGCAAGGTATGCAATTTCAATTTAAATCTCTAAAAAGGATGAGGAAATATTACTATCAGGATGAAACGCCTTGAAACAAATGTATTGTTAGTGGCTTATTCAAATAGCCCTCCCCAACCTGAAGAGTCAGCTTCAACGTACTTGCAGAAGATCAAAAGGTGATCAAAACAAGATATGAAAAAACATAGAGGTGATCAAAGGTCTTTGTTATTTTTGGAATTTAGTCTTGTTCTTTTTTTATAAAAATGCCCCAAGCATTACAATCCACTCTAGGAAATGATAAAAACATCCTAGTTGACTAATATTCCGAATCTATAAGCATAAGCTCTATTCTACATGGTGTTTGGCCTTGGGGTAAGAGAAAAACCTCAGTAATAAGTGAACTCACTTAATAAATGAAGAATGGTCCAAGGAGACATAAATTTGTTCAATAGTCACTCACAAATATCAAGTAAACCATTTTGGAAACTTCCTACATAAATGCAACAACTCTTAAATTCACTACCTAGGTATTTGAGATCAATTTTTCATCCAAATGATGAATATTACATAGTTCTTAGAGCTTCCACATCTCGAAAACACAATTAAATTACCTAATAAATGAAGAATGCTCCAAGGAGAGATAAATTTGTTCAGTAGTCACTCACAAAGCTCAAGCAAACCATTTTGGAAACTTCCTACATAAATGTAACAACTCTTAAATTCACTCCCTAGATCTTTGAGATCAATTTTGCATCCAAATGGTGAAGATTATGTAGTTGTTAGATCTTCCGCGGCTTGGAAACACAATGAGATTGCAACCATAACACTTTAAGCTACCTATATCTCTCACATTAGTGTGAATATGTATTGTAGCTCTAATGATAGGTAACAAAGAGAAATCAACAAGATTTTGGAAGGGAGGCATTTAATTTCACATCATATTCTTAATATGCATACTCCTTTTAGCATCAACATTGTAGACCTAGTCAAACTAATGTAGACAGTGCTGGAATTACTCTTACATAGGGTTTTAGCTATGTAGAAGATATGTGATGACACATCCTCTATTAACATAACATTGTACTGGTCACCTTTTGGTAAACAAAGCAAATATACTATATAACGCATAACATGTTTTATAAAGTTTATATAATATGAAAAAATTAATTATCAAACTTCATATAACGACAATTAGTATTAAATATAGTTATGAAATTACTCTTATTCTATTAAATAATTTATCTATGTAGAAAATATGCTATGAAATATTCTCTGTCAACATTGGATTGGTCACCTTTTAGGTTGTAAGCAAGGGGTTTTCGATGAATATGACCATTCAACATCCTAAAAGTTCTAATAATTGTCTGCAAACAAAACCATCACAACAAAGCATGCAAATTTTCAAGCAATGACCTTCAATGCATGGTCCAATTTTCCTACAAGAGCCAGGAGGAAGGTTGTCTTCCCACATCCTGGTGGTCCTAGCAAAAGAGTAATCGTGCATCATGTTCATGATTCAAATTAAGGTATCATGAAAATTTTCTTTGTATAAACTAGTTAGATATCAAAAAGGAGTTCACATAGACTATATTTTGTCTATGACAATTTTTGCTTGTATTATGTGATATTTGCATGAGATCCAAGTTTGCATGTGATAGAAGATTAAATGGAATAGAAAGTTAAATGAGTATTTGAATACTACAAATGTTCATGATAGCCACTAAAAACAGTAAAATATTTGAAAGAGTAACTCAGAAGAGTTATCACTGTCACCAAAGCAACTACTTCCCTTACTTTGGGTTTAATCCGACACATGGAGGGATTCCCTAAGAGAAACTAAGTTGTAAAGATAGATGTAATTTCATAGATACTTAGGTTGCTACATCAACTATGAATGATTTTTTGCTGTAAATCAAGTTGGTGTTAAATACTAAAATTCAGAATTGTTTTCAATGTTCTTTATTAGTGCAAAGTTATGGTTCGAATATTAATTAATGTATGTGTAAATTCCCTCAAATTGCAGATCTGAATTATTAATTCAATTACTATTTAAAGCCTGCCAAAAATGTGTCTTTTCAAATAGCTATGGTCCCTTTTGCAGATTTTGTAAGATCTTAGCTCTGTCGAATACCAAGTTTACATTTTTTCTATGATGCTTATTGATTCACAATGTGATATGAATGCAGAAGACACCAACACTATTTTTTGGCGCTACTTTAATTAGGTGAACCATGGCTTCAGTATAAATGTAGAGGAGCCTAGTTGGGAAAGAAAGGTAATAGGACTCTTTGATATAAAAGAATCATCAACAATGCGAACACCTACTGCATTTAGTACTGGGGAGCAAGTATGTTATTTTACTTATTTAGGCTTCAACAAATCCAGATCATGTATTGATGAAATCTTAAAGGCATCTGCAAAGAAAGTATAGTTTATGCCAAAGATAAAGGTACAGAGAAAGAGGATTTTATGCCATATATTGATCATGGGAAATCCAGATCATGTATTGATGAAATCTTAAAAGATTTTGCAGAGAAAGTGCAATTTACAAAAAATGATAAAATCTAAGAAGCAACTAATGAGTCAGAGGAAATGTTGAAAATGAAAAAAGATACATCTAATCAAATGCATTATGAGACTTTTTCCAAGAAACGTGATATTAAGAGGGATGTACATAGGCATGAAAACTAGAAAAAGACACATGGAGTAGGTGAGAATAAGAAAAAGCTTGCTACATCCCTGATATCATCTGATAAGAAAGACAGGAAGATGCTCAATTCAGTTCAGGTTGGGCTTAAAAAGCACAGCTCATTATCGACATCTAAATCCAACAATATGATATCCATACTAAATATAAAGAAGCCTACAAGCCATTTTTAGGACCATTTGAGTCCTAATGTTTCTAGTGCAGTGCCTACAAGCCATTTTGAGAACCATTTGAGGTCTTATGTTTCTCATCCAGTATCTTTAATAACTGATCCATAGATGAAGACAACAAAGAGATATTCTAAAAGGTCATCAAAGAGTGAAAGCAATATTCATAATGATGAGGACAATATTTTGAATTTTTCTTCTTATCTTGAAGAAATTAGGATACAATCCCCAGATACAAGCATTATTTCAGAGCAAACCATGAGTGAAAAGCAGTTTGGTCAAAAAAGGCAAACATGGAAAAAGAAATTAGAGGTTCTCGATTAGTGCCTGAGAGTGAGTTCCTAGATCATAGAAAAACAGTGACAGATAACATGGTCAGTAATTTTGAATCTTTTAAACATGGAAACGCTGAAGAGAGCATTCAGGTTTGAAACTGTAAAGAAAATTTGAAGGGTGAAAAATATTTTGAAAATATTCATGAAAATTATGTTCCTAATGTCAAAGATTGTGTTCTTTCTACATTTGTGACTAAAGACAATGAAGTTAGGGTAGTTCCAAACACTTATTTGCACCATAATTCCATTCTGAAGAAGAAAATAAATCTCTTGAAGAAACATAATGCAGGGTTATCAACTCTACTAGAGAGATAAGATAATCAAATAAAGATAAATATTTGCACCAAAGAAGAAAAATGTTCTTGAAATTATCTGGACTAGATCATCGAAAGAAAAGGACACAGATCAAGGGAAGAAAACTTAACTTTGAGGAACATTTGCATTTGAAAGGGAAATAATTGAAGCTGAAGTTGAAACCAAGAAAATTGTAGAACGATCGAAAAAATGAGGCATAGCAAGTGCCAATGACAATAATGGAGAAAATATGGCATCAAATAATGCTTGTGTGTTAAATGAATTTCATTTTAGAACTAATAATATCTTATGGAAAGGCCTATGTGTTTTCCACCAAAGGATGATAAATACCATTTGTGAAGTATCCTACCAAGTGATGAAGTTTCCCTACCTCCCTCTAAACAACGTCATCAAGCTCATGAAGCTATGTATGCATGTGTTGCAGAGGCTGAACTGCTTTAGTGGAGCCAGTGGAAACTCATGTGATTGAACATGATGATGCACACAATATTTATTACAGTTCACTAGGCTGTAGATCACCAAGCTATGGCTTGGCTTAAATATTTCCCCATAGTCAAATCATTGGTTATTATGTCCCGTATATAGTCCAGTGCCTTGAATGTGTTTCCATTATACATCGTTCTCAAATTACTCAAAGTTCCTTAGAACAACATGGTGGATCCTTACATCTAGAAAAAATTCTACCACATCCTGACCAATGTCCTCATCTTAATTGTCTACATCCTGTTCATTAACAAAAATTTACAACCTTATAACATATTTTTTGAAAGATATGGGAGCTAGGAGCATATCGAAGGCTTGAGCGAGCACGAGGGTTAAATGGTGTTTTCGTTCTAGGGCTAGGTCACATGGGTAGACATGCCAGTGGTGTGATAAGGGATCTACAAATCCCTTGGGCTCATGCCAATGGAACGTATGGACCCTCGACACCTTCGGCCGGAGGGAGGGGAAGGAGGGAATAAGATCGGAAGGAAGGAAGGTGACGGGACAAGCAGAAGGTCGGGACTAGGAAGATGTCTACCAAAGACTCAATCTATTCCTGTCATCCAAATAATATCTGAGGAAGTAAGAGGTAATATTTAGCTATGGAAGGAGACATCCCTCATTGGGAAATTTGTGGGGATCTGACCCAGGGAAAGGGATTTGGTTTAGTGGATTCAGACAGTTTGGAACCCTAAGGGACGATATGATTTACAACTAGGGTTTAAGGGTTTCTTTCTCTGATATCCTTCTAAACCAAGAAGACAGGGATAGAATCTTCGAGGGAGGCCCATACTTATTTTTCTTGGCTGGGCTATATCTTAGGCTATGGAAAGAAAGATTCAACCTGAAAACTGAAGATGTCATGGTTGCCCCGATGTGGATCCATATTTTTTCACTTCCAAGCAAGTATTGGGATTTGGATACCCTAAAGGATATTGGCAACACCCTTGGATAATTTATGAAGGTGGCTAAGCAAACCAAATCCCAATGATACACATATTTTGCATGCATCTTTGTCTATCTAGATCTTTCGAAGGAACTCCTAGAAGCGATCCGCCTAACCTGGAAGGACGAGGAATGGACTCAAATCATTGACTATGAAAAGTTTCCTTTTCATTTTCGGTACTACCATGAATATGGTCACCTAGGGAGAGATTTCCCAAATATGGCCAATCAATCAACCAGCCCTAATTAGTGGCAGGGTAGCGAGATCGATAGGGAAGGATTCACACAGGTAAAATACAAGAGAAGAGGAAAAGGAGGAGGTTTATCCCAGACAAAGAAAGGCCCTGTGGGTAAGGATCCCAGCACCATCAACCCCTTTGATATGTTGGGAGAGGAGGGAGGTGAAGGAGTAACCTTTGGGGTTAAGGGAGATCATGAGCAACCAACTAGAAAAATCAAGGAGATGGAGCAGGAAGAGGAGCTTCAAACTTTGATGGAAGGTATGGAAGATGATGTAGTTGAATAAATGCAGTTGGGAGAGTTGGGTTTGGATGCAATTGAAGCTGAGTGCGGGAAGAAGGGGAAGGGCTATGTTTCCAGAAGGTAGCTAGAGCTTGGGCCAAGAGGCCATTATCAGAATGGGTGTACATCAGAACCTGGGAATTGAGCCAGACCCTCATAAAGGAAGCAAGTGAAAGTCCCATGAGGACAAACTGCACAGGGGAAGGAAAACAAACAAACAACGTATTGTGGAGGTAGGTGTTAAGCTCATCGAATCAGGTCAGTATCTCATGATCGGGGTGGCATTTTCTGAGGTTAATAAGGTTTGTTAATGAAGATAATATCCTGGAACATAAGGGGGTGTAATCATCCTAGAAAGTGGATGACTCTAGTTAGGAAGATTAAGTAGGAAAAACCAGATATTCTTTTTCTTCAAGAAACTAAGTGCAATTCTGAAACCATGGAAAAATCAGGGGGCAGATCTAGAAGGGTAGCATATCCATGGCTCTTGATGTGGTAGGGATGGCTGGTGGAAGTGCGATCCTATGGAAACCAACATTGTGGAGATCACATATTGGAGAGCTACCCAATTTGCGCTAATTGTAGATTTCAAACTTCTGAATATAGGAACCAAAGGATCGTTGATAAATATCTATGGCCCTAGTTCCTTTCCTCATAAATAGGCTTTCATGGATTTATTAAGATGATTCAAAGGTCTTACAGAGACTGGGAATTGGTTTATTGGAGGATACTTCAATATTATTTCCAATCTAGGGGGGAAGAAAGGGGGAAAACAATCCCTGAATAAGTATCAGGAAGCATTCTGCAATTTCTTGAGCCAAAGCCCAGTGATAGATATGGAAACGAGGAATAAATGGTTCACGTAGAATAGCAAACATGGAGGTGAGAACCTATATGCCTCAAATATTGATAGATTCCTGGTCTCTAAAAACATTGTTCATGATACGGGGGAAATAATGGTTGACGTTCCTCCTGCAGTCGAATCAGATCACTGGCCCATATGCCTCAATTGGGATTGGTCAAACGCTACCATGAGAAAATCATTTAGATTTGAGCAATTCTGGTTGGAGCATAAGGACTTTAAGGATATGGTTACCCATTGGTTGATGGAATTTCTCCCCACCATGGGTATAATAATGTACTATTTTCAGTAGAAACTCAACGCCTTGAAGGACAAAATCTGCACGTGAAACAGGGAGTTTGGAAATATCTTTGAGGACAAAAAAAGGTTGATAAGTGAAATTGAACTTATCAATTAGAAGGGGATGGATGATGGGTGGGATTATAACATGAATATTAAGGAGAAGGATCTAGTATGTTAGCTTGAGGCTAGGGAAAGTCGGTAGGGGGTTTATTGGAAACAAAATTCTAGGGTAAAATGGCTCCAGGAGGGGGAAAGGATTACTAAATTCTTTTACAGCTCAATCCTCCAGAATAGAAACAACTCGAGAATCCACAATCTCAAGAATATTGATGGAAGCAAGGTGGAGACTCAGAAGGAAATAGAGGAGGTACATACCTAGCACTTCTATTACATCCTTACTGAGGATGGAGGAGATAGGAGGAGGGACATAACTAGGATTACTGATCTAATCCCTAGGATGGTGATAAGAGCAAATAATGAAATGCTTCTTAAGTTGGTTTCTATGCAGGAGGTTGAGGAAGTTATCCACCAGATGGCTCTAGGGAAATCCCCTGGGATGGGTGGCTTTACCTCAAATTTTTACCACCATTTATGGGAGTTGGTCAAGGAGGAGGTCCTAGAGATTGTGGAAGAATCCTAGAATAAGAGAGGTGTCCTCAAAGTTTTCAATGCAACCTTTCTCACTCTAATCCCTAAATAGGTTGGTACTGACAGCCCTGATAAATTTAGACCCATTGCCCTGTGTAATGCGATTTGTGATTTACAAGATTATATCTAAGGTCATAGCTAACTGCTTGAAACCAATCCTACCTTGCCTTATAAGATTTGAACAATCAGGATTTGTGGAAAGAAGGAAAATTTTGGATCGTGTCATCCTTGTTCATGAGGTGCTTCATTCCATGAAAATCACCAAGAGACCAGGTATGATGATCAAATTGGATATTGCGAAGGCCTATGACAAAATCAGTTGGAAGTACATGAACAAGATGTTGGAGGTCTATCGCTTCTGTCCCCATTGGGTGGAGTGGGTGATGGGCTTGGTAACAAGCCATTTTTTTAATATCCTATTGAATGGATCCCCAACTAAAGTGTTTCAGCCCTCCTAGGGCATCAGACAAGGGGATCCTCTGTCTCCTTTTCTCTTTATTCTGATGGCTGAAGGGTTGAGTCACCTTATTCAATATCAATAAAGGAATGGGGAGCTTCAGGGGCTTAATATCCATGAAGGAATGGATCCCCAAACTCACCAGTAGTTCATAGATGACACCATCCTCATGGGGAACCCTTTAGTCCAATAAGCTCATACCTTCAAGAAAATTTTAAATCTCTTAGCTAGGGCATTGAGCCTAGCATTCAATTCCAATAAATCTCAGGTTTTTTTATGAATACCGCTCCTATTGTCCAAAGGAATATTGTAAGGATCCTTAGTTTCTAAAGAGGGGTGATGCCTTCAAAATACCTGGGAATCCCCCTTGGGGTTGGCAATCTGAAAAAAGACTCATGGTAGGAGCACCTAGATAAGATGAACTAGAGGTTGTCTAGTTTGGTTATTAGACCTTTAATCTCCCCACTAGGCTGGTTTTGGTAAAAGCAGTTCTTCAAAAAATGCCTATTTTTCTCTTCTCAATCCTATCGGCTCCTAAGTTTGTTCTTCATGAAATAAGAAGTCTCCAAAGAAATTTTCTCTAGGGTAGTATGGAGGCAAAAGCCAAATTTTCTCTAGTAAGTTGGGAAGGAATTTGCAGACCAAAGGAGCAAGGAGGGTTGGGGCTTAGGGACCCTAAATTTATGGCTGAATTTTAGGGTGCAAAAGTATAGTGGATGTGGTCCAACTACTCGGGTGAACCTTAGGAAAATTTATGGCACATCAAGTATGCTAGAGATAAGGCCAAATATCAACTGGCTTGACTCAATGATGATCAACCTGGCTCTCCCATTTGGAGGAAAGCGGTGGGTGGGAGATGTTTGGTATAGGATCACTACTTCTGGGAGATAAGGAATGGGGAGAGTGCTAAATTTTGGAAGGATTCCTGGAATCAGATGCCTAAGTTGAGAACTGATCTGAGATGGAGATGCCTACATGAAAGAGGAATAGAGGAAGGAAATGTTAAATTAAACCATTATTGGAACGATCAAGTCCTGGAGGGACAGAGGTAGTGGAGCTATCAGGTAGAGCCTAATCCAATCATCAATGATGACCTGGGTTATTTCTAGGAAGAACTCCAATAGCGATTCATCAGGGTTAGGGGGGCGATATTCTACGATGGGGCTATTCTGAGAAGGGATAATTTAGCATAAAAGAATCCTACAACATCAAGGTTCATAGTAATGAGGAGGAGGATGGAATCTGGAAGAAAATCTGGGATACCAACTCATGGCCAAAGGTGGATACTTTCTCTTGGCTAGTAGCCAAAGGTCGAATCCTCACTAGTGAAAACCTTAGGAAAAGAGGGATCCAGGGTCCTTCGTAGTTCCCTCTTTGTTTTCGAGAAGAGGAAACCACGGGTCACCTCCTAGATTGTTTCCCTTTCATTACATCCATTTGGGACAAAGGGGCCTCGATATTTAGAAGAAGCAGTAAAAGGAGAGGGAATCTGGCTCAAAGTCTGAAGGACTGTCACCCCAAGGCCTTTAAAAATTGAATCATCTACACCATGTGGGAGGCCTTTCCAGGAATGGAAATGTGGTGCATTAGGAAGCAAAAGAACGGGAGGATCTTCATGGACAGGAGGATTAATGCTGATGATGTTTGTTTGATTTTGTAGAAGAACATCTTGTCTATGATACATAGTAGACATTGGAGTGATGAGGATAAGATCATCCCTAGGGAGGAAATCCATGTTGTGTGTAGCTGGGGTTTAGATAAATCTCAGCTGGATGGGCTTAGGAGCAAAGAGAATATTTGCAATCCCTCTAGTCCATATTTGTGGTCTCCTCCCCCGCCCAATGTCTTCAAGATCAATTTTAATGGGGCCTCGAAGGTAAAACCGGGGCCATCAAGATATGGTGGTGTTTGCAGGGAATCCAATGGAAGGATTCTAGCAGTTTACCTAGGAGCCATCGGCTCTAACACCAATAAATATGGTGAATTGGAGGGCCTGATCCCAGGTTTTGAATGCCTGATAGATGGAGGTTGGATTCTTGCAATCATTGAAGGAGACACTAATAATAAAATTTATATGGCAAGGAGGTTGGCTGAGGGGAATACTAGTGAGAAAATTTCAAATAGGTGGCACCTAGATAGTCGTCTCGACACCCTCCAGTGCTTGGTTGGAACACACTCGGTGGTGTCCTTTGTTCGTGGTTGTCGACATGAAGCCAACAAGGTGGCTGACTCAATTGCAAATGCTGGAATGGATGGTGGGACAAGGCATCGGAGGGGTATTATGGAAAATTTTCGCAATGAAGCCTGGACCCAGCAATGCTGACAGGTGGCCACACATGACTATCAGGTTAGACCATAGGCAGAACGTGATGACAACGGAAATGATGGTTACATAGGGTGAGAGAAGGTCCATGAAATCCCTTCATCTTGACACATGATATCACATGGTTTAATTCCCCTAGTAGGTTAGGTCAGGCTAGGGGTGACGTGCCGAAGTACGAACTCAAGTGCAATGGGATGGGAAAGGCAGGTTGGGATCAATAGATAGATTTGGCCTTAAACTCTTGAAACGATGACTAGTACCAGAATCAGTATGAAAGACATTGGGCATATGATTTGGGTTATGTATGCAGGGTATAGGGTGGCTTTGGAAATGATGGCTTCCTTCTCCATTTATTCAGGGCAGGATCCTCCACCTTCTATTGTTTTTCATCAAGATGTCGTAATCCTATGCAATTTGAGGTTGGGGTATGTGTTTGTTTAGAGGAAATCTTGTAGGTTGGGGGTTATTCTTCTTACTTTTAGTGGTGAAATTCTTGGTGTCTCGGTGAACATGACCCCCAAGAGATCATTGAGGAGTAAGGTGGGGCTGGAAGAGGCGTCAGGCACCATGGACAGTAAGGGTAAGTGGGTCATACGGAAGAAGAAGTAGAGATGCCAAGCTTTGCAGGCTCAGTTGTAAGCCCAGGAGGCTGCATAGCTCTACAAATAACATGTGCCTCTGGCCATCGATTTCGAAATTGATAAGGTATTCAAGGACTTGTGGGAAGATGTCAAGGCGATTCCCATGGAGAATCTTTGCAAGGAGGTAGCATACTAGGTCATAGACCTAGGGAACATGACGGGATGGGTGTCGGTGTATGATTGTATGATGATGATGTATTGGTTCAACATGCAACCGGTTGGACACTCCTCAATTGCTAGAGAAGTGAAGCAAGAAGGTGATGAGGAGCTTGCTAGAGCTTGGAAGGAACACAAATGAGATTGTCACCTGATGCACTGAAAATTGGATGTGGTGGCAGCCCCTTTGGGAATTCCATTTTATTCAACAAGCGGGATGTAGGAGGAGCCTTCAAGGCCCTATGAGAGGGGGATTGGTAATGATAGCGTGCAACGGGATGAGCTGGTGGGAAATTTCTCTGGGCCAAGAAAGCAAGGAAAGCCTTCTAGTGCGTCCATTTTTGTGTACCCCAATAGGGGTGATTCTGTTCAGAGTTGGGGTTGATCCTTGTTCTCTTATGTGTTGTGTGTGTCATTTTTCATTTTGGCTATGGGATGTTAGTGGTCTCTCAACCCAGTTCGATTTTTTTGTAATTGGGGGGTATAGTAGATATGGCCTTGTGCCTATTTTGTTGGGGTTTGGGGAATATACCTGACTATGCGATAAGAATGTATCTGATGAGAGCTGAGGTTTTTTGTGAAGCTTTGTTAGCAGGACTATCATAGAGAAATATTTGCAATGTAATTAAGTGCTTTTGATGTAATACACTAGTTTATTTACAAAAAGAAAAGTTACAACCATCGGTTTCCTTTATGCAAGACTCACAATATGTTACTATAAGTAGGAAAGTAGTTATGGTTTCTAAGATGGGTATGGGTATTAGAAATGCCTCTTTTAAAATGAGATGAAGTAAAGAAATAAAAAATATTACTTTTTTTATAGATAAGCATAAATTTTAAATATTGATATTTATTAGAAAATTTATTGTTGATTTTTCTTACAACATATCCAAATTTCATGTTCATTTTTACAGTTTTGTGCCCATAACAGAGTCATGTGCCATTTATGAAAGAAAAATAACAAACTCTTCTATAAATTTTCTTTTATGCAATTCACCATTAGGAAAATTCCAAAAGTTGTTTCCAAACCACTAGGAGATGCGTTCCAAGATATTCTCAAGTGTTTCTTCCCAACATCCATACTAGAAACATTTTTTATCCAATGATAAG
The DNA here is from genome assembly GCA_001517045.1 of Pseudotsuga menziesii. NCBI lineage: Eukaryota > Viridiplantae > Streptophyta > Pinopsida > Pinales > Pinaceae > Pseudotsuga > Pseudotsuga menziesii. The sequence continues at coordinate 38,839 of LPNX010151995.1, read as the reverse complement.
AAGGTATGGACCTAAGTTTTAGTAAGTGGGCCTCAAGGAAAATCAAATATCGACCAAAATTTGGAGTTTAAATGCCACTAAGAAAATATGTTTCTTTCAATGACATAAGGGTATACACCCTCTCACCATGAGACCAAATTGATGACAAGAGGATCCCTACAAATGGTCAAAATGAGACTCCTTATACACATTCAATATATGTAGGCATTGGGGATTTTACCTGTGTAACAAATATTTTTTCCTAGTCTAAATATTCCAAAATTTTAATCATTTTCTCTTCAAAAGTAAGAGTAACGTCGAAGAATCATCCTTATAATGATTTAATCCCCACCTCTGATGCAAAATGT
>LPNX010151995.1:9665-31577 GCA_001517045.1 Pseudotsuga menziesii | reverse complement strand
CCATTCTCCCCCCTTCCCTCTCCCACCCCCTCTCCTCCCCCTTCCATCACCCTCCCCCTCTTCTCCCCCTTCCCTACCCCTCTCATTTTCCCCCAACCTACTCCCCTATCCTCTTTTGCCTCCCCTCCCCACCCCTTTCCTCCTCTCCTTCTACCTCTCCTACACAAATTTTGATGTGATTTTGAGAATTGCACCGCCTCGAGGAGCAACTCTCCATTGTGTTCCCTAGCGTCGCCACTCGAAGTGACATGATTTTGAGAATCACACTGACCTTTACGAAGGGGAGGGGAGTAGGAGAGGAGGATGGCCAAGGAGAAGGGGAGAAGGAGGGAAAGGGGAACACAGAGGGAAGGGGGAAGAGGGAGGAGGGGGAGGGGAATGGGGATGATTGTTGGTGTTTTTTCTTACTTTTTTCATTATTTTAATTTTTAAAAATAATATTTTTTTAATTTAAATTCATTATTTTGTTTCTTTTTAATCATTTAATTTTTTTTTTAAATTGTAATTTTAACGGATTTAAAAAAGAAAATAGTATTTTTTTAAATGTTAATTTTTTTTTTTAAATGTAGTTTGTTTGAATTTTTCCTATTTTTTGGTATTTTTGTTTGATTTTGAAAAAAAAATACAATTTGTTTTATACATTTTCTTTATTTCTTTTTAAATTGTTTATAAATGTTATCATGTTATAATATTTTTATAAATTTTGAGATTTTGAATTTTCACATTTTTTTTAAAGAGACTCTATTTTATGTTTTAACCTTGAATAAAAATAGGGGTGATTGTAGGAGGTCCACATTTCAATTCGGGGGTTGATTTAGGGTTTTGATAATAAAAAAGTGTATTTTCATTGGATATAGTGAATAATCCAAATCCTACAAATTGTATAATCCTATAAGCAAAAGTTTGTGGTCAAAAGAGATTTCAAATTTGTAGAAGACAAATATTGGAGTGAACGAGAGATGACGAAGTGGAAAGTGAGAGTCCATCTCTTTAATAGGTGAACAACTAGTAAATATAGTGTATAAAAACCTCAATATGCAATGATTGCAAGTTTAAAAATAAGAAGAAGAACTAGTAGATAGTTCTTCTTCCAATAGTAGTTCAACATTCACTAAGAGAAAGAAGAAAACAAAGAGTCTAAGAGAAATTTATGAGTAGGAGGACAAAATGAACCAACAAACTCACTTTGCATTATTATCCTAATAGGACACATATTTTAGAGAAGCAATGAAAGAAGAACATTGGGTGCATTCCATGAATGATGAAATTGAGGCCATTTAAAGGAAAATATGTGGGATCTTGTTGGTATTTGTGTAGAAAAAACCAACATTGGTGTCAGGTGGTTTTACAAGACAAAACTAAATGAGAAATAAAAGGTTGAGAAGCCTAAGGTAAGGTTATTTTCCAAAGGATTTGCTTAACAACCAAGAGTTGATTATGGTGAAAAAAAATTCTAGTTGCAAGGTCAGATACCATTAAAGCTGTGTTGGTCATTGCATCCCAAAAAAAGTGGCTAGTATACCAAATGAAGGTGAAGCCATATTTCCTAAATTTGATATTGGATGGAGATGTGTATGTGGATCAACCATCGGGATTTGAATTAAAATGGAAAGAGTACAAAGTGTGCATTCTTAAGAAGGAATTGTAAGGTCTAAATAAATCTCTTAAACCATGGTACAATGGAATTGACTCACACTTGCTCAACAATGGGTTTAGTACGAGAAACATTGAGCCAACTGATCTCTACAAAAAATGTAGCATTAAGGTAGAATTCTTATTATTGATCTTTATGTTGATGATATGATCTATACTATAAATTTGTAGTTGGAAGAACTCAAATCGGTCATGAAAAATGAATTTGAGATGATTGAACTTATCCTTATGAATTATTTTTTGGGCATAGAATTTGAGAAATATTCTCAAGGAATTTTTATATCTTAGCATAAGCATGCAACAAATATCTTGAAGAGGTTCATAATGGACAGATGCAAACAACCAGATACACCCATAGATATAGGCACAAAATTTAACGAGAAGGATGAAGCAACAACAATAAATTCAACTTAGTAGTATAATAGGTTTGTAGGAAACCTAATGCATATTAATGAACTGATACCAAATTTAATGTATGCAATTAGTTTCATTTCCATATTTTGAGTCCCCCAAAGAATCTCACTAGTGGGAAAATAATTCTAAGATATGTTGTAGGTACAACTAATTATGGTTTATGGTACACATTTTGTAAAGACAACAATGTCACTTGATACATAGACAGTGACTTTGTAGGCATCATTAATGATAGTAAAAGCACTCCAGGACATGCTTTTGATTTGGGAATAATTTTGATATTATGGGCATCCAAGAAGTGGCCCATTGTCACCATTTCATTTGCAAAAGAAAAGTATCTAGCAACAACTACAACAACATGCCATGCACTATGGCTAAGAAAAATTTTGTATGGTCTTGCACATGTGGAAAAGGATCCAACTCCTATATTCTATGATAATATTTCAATAATTGCATTAACCAAATTCCATGCATTCCATAGGAAAATAAAGTATATTGACACTCTCTACCACTTCATATGCGATCTTATTGATAGAGGTGACATCACACTACAATTTTGTGGTTCAAGAGATCAATTGGTTGATATATTCACCAAACGACTGGGAAGAATCATCTTTGAACTTCAGAGAAAACATTTGGGTATTGCTACTACTATTTAATATTGTAACAATTAATATTAAGCTGGAGTGTTGAAATATGTAATTTCTCATGTTCCAATTAACTAGGAGTAGTGTTCTGCATTTATGAATTGGTTAGAAAGTAGCGTTTGACCAAGTATGAATAGGATATGTCTTTTCTATATTTATCAATTTAGTTAAAAACTAGTTTCTCCATTTGGTTCGACTTAGCTACAAATAAATTTTTATATATAATGAGATCAATGGAAAATAGCATGATAGAATGCTCCATAGTCATGTTGTGTGATTCATTTTTCCTCTTCTTTCAAAATTCTAAAAAGTATGTCTACCATTTGTTTGCTTCAATTATAGATGCAACAATTTCGTTCAACAACCTAAAATGCATATCAAATACACTTATATTATAAAGTCACTATTAAGAATAGAAAACTTGATGATGTTAGTAGAACCTTGTCTAATTTTAAAGATAATTTTTAAATTGGAAAAGAAGTCTTAGCATTTTATTGTTTAGATAATCTTAAATCAATTTTATTCTCCCACCAATAGTTTTGACAAAAGATAGAACGTTATTATTTTTTACAAATGAAAAAATGTTGTTATTTATTTAATTTAATTTAAAAAATAATAAATCAAAATTAAATCCATGTGTTTTACTAACTAGTGCATGTCGTGGTGTCTCAACAAAGTTAAATTGAAAAATAAACAAGGGTAATACATGGAAAGAAATACATGTGCCCCATGCTTTCGGGATCTGTGGTTGTACCTAGGGGTATAGTGGTAGCACATTAGATTGGACCCCCAGACATTGTGTCACAAGGATACCATCCATATCCTAGTTGTCAATTCCCCTTGTACCAAAAAAATGTTGGAAATAAGTGAGTCCCTACCTTGGAAATATGTTTATGTTTATATTTTATTTAAAGAGAATAATTTTAATCCATTTGGTAGAGTTACTTCAAATCAATTCAAGAATCAATATTAATAATAAACAAAAACAAAGACATAATTAGCAAATAATCATACGTGAACATAGTATGCAAACAAGATTAAAGAGAACCCAAGGACGAAGGACAAGAGAGGCAGATGTTAGACAACATGTGATTCCTAAGAAGTATATATTATCTTTTCCATTTGTTATGAAATGTGGACAAGGACAAGCAAATTCATGCTGATGTATTTGTAACTTCAAAATGTATTCACTTGTATATCTTATGTATTGTACGTCGATGTTTCTATCAGGAAGTATCTCTAATGTAATTGAATCATGTCATGCCCCGATGTTCCTGTCAGGAGATTCAATAATGTAAACAAGTCATGTAAAGTCATAGAGTGTAACCCTCTTTATTGATCAAGGGTTTAATTCCCCACAGTTGTGGGGCCCTAGGGTTATTAGACTCTCCTAGAGAAGTTGGCCCTAGTGAGTTATTGTCAAGTTGGGAATTAGTATAAATAGAGAGGGAGCCTCTCTACTTAACACACATTAACTCACACTCAGTTGTAGCACATAACTAAGAGAGAAAGAAGAAGCCAGGACAAGAGAGAGATACCACTGCTGTCGAGAGATCATTTTACTATCTTTGGCTTTTACTTTTGGTGCTGATTCTATCTCTGAGGAAGTTGCGGAATTTTCTCCTTTATGTTTTCCCCAAGGAAAATATTTATGTCCATTGTCTCTTGTGATTGATTGTTGTGCTTGTTATTTTCTCAGATAAGATCCTAAGATCATATAGCTTAAATGTTAAAAATCTAACATGGTATTAGAGCTAACCTGAGAAGAAGACACTGTGCAGTTGTTGAAGCTAGGGCTTACTAATTTTTGGATCTCTCTCCATATATTTTTAGCAAAAGGAGGCTAGGCTAACCCTCCTCTCTAGAGCGCATCTTTTTGTCGAAGCAGAATCTGATTCTAAGCATTTTCAGTTTTTGACCCGACACGACTGCGGGAAATTAGGGCTTTCCACAAAAGGGGATTTTTTTAGTGAGCCCAGGCCTGGATTGATCTTCTCCCCAGAATCAAATTTTAGAGATCAAGATCAAAGTTTTTGGTCGGGTAGAACTTTGAGAAAGTCAAACCCTAATCTGCTTCTAAACCAGACAACCAAATCTGCAAACATTCAGCTCCAGATCCAGTTCTGACATCTTAACCTGGTAAGATTTAAATATTTTGCATTTCCATTTGAGGCTCTCTTTTAAGATGTCTCATCATACCAAGCTTGATGAAAATCTCTAGGGAGCTAATAACTTCCGATCTTGGAAGTATAGGATCTCCTTGGTCCTGGAAGAAAATGAGTTAGACTCTTACATCAATGAATAAGTTCTAATTCTAGAGGGAGATGAGGATAAGGCCTTACACAAGAAGAAATTGCTCATGGATAAGAGGATTATTGCTGATTCAATCAAGGATCATCTCATACCTCAAGTGTCCTCTCTAAATACACCTAAAGAGATGTTTGATGCCCTGACCAAGTTATTTGAAGGCGAGAACATAAATCGGAAGATGACTTTGAGAAACCAATTGAAGAATGTAAAGATCCAGAATGTGGAGACCATGCAATCTTGATTTACAAGGGTCTCTCAGACCAAGGAATAGCTTGAAGCTATAGATGAACAAGTACAGAATGCAGAAATTGTGATGACCACCTTGAATGGTATCCCTTGGGCATGGGACTCTTTCATTCAAGGGATCTGTGCCAGAAAGAAGCTAATCAAGTTTAGCAGACTGTGGGAGGAATGGTCACAAGAATAAGCTTGAATATTAGCATGAGACGAAAAGATGGGAAGTGAAGATCAAGCTCTCACAGTACAATCCAAGAAAAGCAGAACACACCATCACAAAGGTAAGCACTCTCACCAGAAGAAAAACACTAGAAAGTCTAACAAAGATTTGTCTAAGTTCATTTTCTATACATGTGATGAAAGAGTACACCTTATAAGAGAATGTCCTAGAAACAAAGATAGATTTCACAAGAGGAAGGGAAATAAGAAAATACATCATGCTCATGTTGCAAAAGATGATGAGCCTTCCAAGAAGAGAATCAAACAAGACAGTGATGAAAAATATGTTTTGATTTCCGCTCTCACAGGAAACATCACACATGGAAGCAATTATTGGCTTATTGATAGTGGGGCTTCCAAACACATGACAGGATTCAAAGAATCATTTGTGAAATTATCAGAACATGAATCACCCCACAAGGTGAAACTTGGGGATGAATACCAGTATCCAATAAAAGGTAGTGGATAATCCTCTTACAAATTAGACTCTGGAAAGTCTAGGAAAATGAAGGATGTTCTATTTGTACTAGGAATAAAGAAGAACCTTCTCTCCATCGCTGCATTAGATGCAAAAGGCATAATATTTGCATTTATATATGGCCAAGTCATCATGTGGCCAAAAGGAAAGACTATTGACGATGCAGTAGTAATTGGAGAACAAGAGGGAGGACTATATAGATTAAAGGGCCAACAAGAACAAGCTTTGGTTCATGACTCAGTAGAACCAAATGAACTTTGGCATAGAAGGCTTTCACATGTGCACTATAGGGAACTACCAATTGCAAGCAAAGTTGTTGAATTTCTTCCAGAAATACAAGCAAAACATGGAGTATGCAAGGGATGTGCGAAGGGAAAGAACACAAAGAAGACATTTCCAAGTAGCAAAAGCAAGGCTAAAGGAATCTTGGAAATCATTCACTCCGATATATGCGGTCTGATGTCATCCAGTTCATTAAGCAGGTATGTATACTATGTTTCTTTCATTGATGACTTTTTTAGAAAGACATGGATATACTTCATGAAGAACAAAGATGAATTATTCAGCAATTTCAAGAAATTCAAAGCCTTGATCGAAAACTACATAGAAAAGAAGATCAAGATTTTTCGATGAGACAATGGAAGAGAATTCACATCAAATGAATTCAAGGAAATATGCAAAGATTCAAGGATTAAGAGGGAGTTGACCACTTCATATAATCCACAACAGAATAGGGTTGCAGAAAGAAAGAATAGAATGATTATGGAAGCTACAAGGGTATTGCTTCATGATCAAGAGCTTCCTATGCCTATATGCGCAGAAGCTGCTAGAATAGTTGTGTATGTATAGAACCATACTCCACATAGAGTACTCGAGAAAAAGACACCTGAAGAAGTGTTTTTCGGAAAGAAACCAGAATTGAGTCCTCTCAGAATATTTGGTTGTCCAGTGTACATACACATTCCAAAAGAAAAGAGGACAAAGTTAGATCCTCCATGAAGGAAGGGTATATTTGTGGGATACTCTGAAAGCTCGAAGGCTTACAGAATATATTTCCCAAGATTCAAGAAGATCGACATCAGCAGGGAAATAACATTTGATGAAGACTCAGCTTACAACAAATCCAAAAAGAGACCTGCTGAAGAACCTAAAGAAATTTTTTTCCCAAAATTCAAGACACAACCATGAACGAAGCGATTCCAAAAGAAGATCGAGAAATAGAAGAACCTCAAGAACCTGTAATCCACCTCAAGAAAAGAATACTCACAAGAGGAAACCCTCTTAGGTATGAGAAGCTATCCAAGGCGCAGAAAGGTATGGGGCTCTAGAAGAGATACACATAAGAAGAAGAAGTGGCAGAAAAGAAATAATGGAAGGATGTTATGTTTGAAGAGTATCAATTGATCATGAAGAATGATGTTTGGGATGTTGTCCCAAGACCAGCGGGGAAGTCTATTGTGACTTCCAAATGGATCTATAAGATCAAGCATGATGTATATGGTAGCATAGAGTACTAATATTAAACATTGATCTAGGGACTAAAAATCAGTCTCATCAAAGATTAATCAACAAATAACTCATGAAATGGTGTAAATCAGACTACGGAATGAGTAGCCGCTCTGTATATTCAATAAAGAATGAACGATTACAATTACAATTACAATGTTATGCTACAAGCATGAATGAGAAGCAATTCGAATCCCTAAGGAGGTCATTCGAATTGAATGAGTGAGTCTCTCTTAACTGATTGTAAGCCATAGTCAACAGTCCAGTTAACCACTGATCAAAACCCTAATTGACTCAATTGAGCCCTAACTGAAGTCGGAGTGCAATAAATGACTGAGTCTCAACTGAAAGAGATTAGACACATGTCATAGCAAGCCAACCATCAAGTGCTAGCACTTCAATGACTCCAATGAACCCCGATGAGGTTAACTGAAGTTGAACTAAACATCAGAAGTTGGTGGAGGTGCCCTTGTTGACTCCAGTTCATTAATTAATCATTAAATAATCAATTTAATGAGAGGAGGCTCTTTCACTTCCCTATTTAACTGATTTTAACCATCAGTTAGCGATAAATTGCATTAATGACACTCAGATCACCCCCAGAGTGCTCTAGTTAGACTCCCTGAATGTAGGAGAAGGCTAAGTTAGCCTCCTTGATTGAAGGTAGGCGTGGGTGTGACTGGATGATGTTATTTAATGCTCCACTGATGTCAATTAATGTCAATAATACTTAGGATAGTGGTTTAACTAGGCCAATTTGACCAAAAAGAGTGTGCATGGTGGTAAATGTCTCCAACACCCCCCATTAAGCTATACTCATGAGGAGTTAGAAAACAAAATGCATAAAAATGCTAGGGCCACGGCAACTATGGCCATATGTCACCTTGTACAATGCTGAAACTGAAACAATGCTCAAAACAAACTAAGTGAGGAAAAGAGGGAAAACCCAGTGGGAAAAACCCCCCCTCAAGCTGAACACTGAAAGTAGTCTGAATCACCCTGATGAACTCACCCCCAATAGTGAACGGAGGTAAGTGAACCTCTTTTCTGAAAATTTCTTGGTAAATATGTCTGCAATTTGCTCATCAGTCGGGCAGTATTGCAGAATGATGGTCCTGTCATGCACTAGCTCCCTAATGTAGTGCATGTGGATCTCTACATGCTTGGTCCTCTGCCTAGTAACTGGATCCGTGGATATCTTAATAGCGCTTTGATTGTCACAAAATAGGATAGTGGACAAAGTACTACTACTACCAAGATCAAACTCTGAAAGAATGCCTTGCAACCAAACTGCTTGGATGCAAGCATTCACCGCTCCTCAATACTCGGCCTCTGCTGAAGATAGTGCTATGGCAGCCTTCTTTTTACTTTACCAGCAAATGGGGCCACCACCAAACATGAATACATATCCATAAGTATACTTCCAATCAATATAATAACCTGCCCAATTAGAATATGTGTATCCAACCAGCTCTAGCTCGGAATCTGTAGCATAGTGAATGTCGTAGGTCCTGGTTCCCTGAATATACTGGAGGATCCTCTTGGCTACCTTCAAATGAAGATCATGAGGCTTCTGCATGTATCTTGATACAGCATTCATGACATAACAAATATCAGGCTGAGAATGTGTCAAGTACAAAAAGCTACCAATCAGCTGTCGATAGATAATGTAGTCCATGGGAGGTGTGCTTTTTCCTTCTTCAAGGTTGATCCCTGAAAGGAAAGGGAATGGTGCAGGCCTACAATCAGCCATGTTTAACTTTACTAACAGGTCTAAAATATATTTGTACTGGGTGACCATAATCCCATCAGAATTTTGCTCAATTTTGAGCCCCAAAAATTGTTTTAGGAGCCCCAAGTCACTCATTTCAAAGGCATTGTGGAGAGCAGTTTTGATGGCTGAAATGGAGGCAACTGTGCTACCTATGATCAGTAATTCATCAACATATAAAACAATGATAATTATATGACCATAAAACTACTGTAAATACACATTTTGATCTGATCTACACCTTTGAAATTTTTGCGAGAGAAGGAAGGCATCCATCTTGGAATACCACTCTCTTGGGGCCTGTTTTAACCCATATAGTGACTTCTTTAGCTTGAAAACCAAAGATGGATCAGTGATGTAGCCCTTAGGATGATTCATGTATATATCCTCATGAATATATCCATGCATAAAGGTTGACTTAACATCCATGTGATGCACTTCCTAGTGCTTGGATGCTAAAATAGCCAAAACTAAGCGAATGGAGTCCATTTTTGCAACCGGTGCAAAGGTCTCATGGTAGTCCACACCTTGGACCTAAGAGAAACCTTTTGCCACCAGCCTTGAATTATATTTTTAGGTGCTTCCATCAGAATCAACCTTTTTCTGAAACACCCACTTGCATTGAACCAATTTCCTTCCCGGAGGAAGAGAAACTAGCTCCCAAGTACAGTTTTTCGAAAGATAATTCATCTCTTCATCCATGGCAACTTGCCATCTCGGATCCTTTCAAGCATGATAGTAGGATTTTGGATCTGAAATAATCATCAAATAGCAAGCTTCAGACATAAAATTATCAGGACAAGAGAGCACAATACCTGCTCTTTGGAAATCAGACCGGATTCTCCTTGGATCATCTGGATTTCCAATGTTGTCTCCTGTGGAGGAGAGTGTCTGTCGAGCCCATGTAGGAAGATTATTTTTCACTTCAGGTTCTGATTCAGAATATGATGATTGCTGCACATTTATATCAGAAATCAGAGTATCCAAATCAGGGTCATCACCCCCAATTTCATCATCCAAATATTCAGTAGAATAGGAAGGAAATTCAGCAGTTTTCTCCTTCACTAGTTCCACCTCCTGAAGAGGCTCATCGAACTTGACACTTCTCTCAATGATGATATATTTGGTATTGATATCTAGTAGCTTGAATCCTTTAGATTCATTAGGATACCCAATAAACAGACATTCTATGCTTTGTGGTTACAAAGCCCTTCTTTTATCAAGCAGAATCTGAGCCCATGCAGTGGACCCAAACACCCGTAGGTTCGACACATCCAGCTTCTGTCCGAAGTATGCTTCAAAAGGGGTCTTCCCTTTCACAGATGAGTGTGGAACCCTATTATGAATGTATTCTATATCATGCATGGATTCATCCCACAAATTTGCTCCAATCTTCTTTGATTCCAACATACAGGCGGTCATCTCCTTGAGAGACCGATTCTTCCTTTCCGCTACTCCGTTCTGCTAGGGAGTGTAGGGAATTGAATGTTTGACCTGAATACCACTTTGGGAGAATATGTGTAGTAACTCATTACTAACATACTCCCCTCCATTATCAAATCTCAAGATCTTTATCTTAAGCCCAGAGACATTTTCGATCAAGGCCTTCCATTCAGAAATTGTTTCACATACTTCTGACTTCTTTTTGAGGAAGAAGACCCATGTGTACCTTGAAAAATAATCAATAAAAGTAAGAATATACCTTGATCCATTCATGGATGTGAAAGGAATCAGACCGCTGATATCAGAATGTATCATCTCCAATATGCATGTAGCTCGGTTTGCCTTCCCCCGATCGAACTTGTGCTCAGGGTGTTTTCAAATCACACAGCCCTTGCAAATTCCCGTGGTTGCCTTGATGACCTGGAGGCCTTCAACCATGGATTTTTTCTATAATTGCGGCAAATATTTGAAACTAATATGGCCAAACCTCTCATGCCATATCCTACTAACCTCATTTCCATGAGTTAGCAAAGCGGTGGAATTTTCATCCGCAACAAAGTGAGAGAACTCATAGGCTTTTGCATGATGGTTTGCAAGGCCTTTAGCAATGAGTTTCTCGAATGCAATTTCTGTTATCTCAACATCATTTGGGATGAAATAAACTCTCTTAGGCACTCCTGTATGTGTCATCTAATAGACACTAAGAATATTTGATGCCAGAGATGGTACATGCAAAACATTTGAAAAAAAACCATTTTCAAGATCAACAGTACCTTGTCCTTCTGAAATGATGGTGGAGTCATCTCCCATGTGGATGGGGATGGATTTTCCGGTCTCCAAGGATGAAAAGGAGTCTCTTTCAGCCATCATGTGGTTCAAAGCTCCAGAATAAATCAAGAGTGCTTTGGACTTCGAAGTGCTTTCCATGAGGGCATGACCTTTTTCATGCTGTGGTTCCCGATCTTGTTGATCTCTCCTCTGAAAGATTTCCAGAAGATTGATGTGATTCCTCTCAAGGAGAGTGGTTGCTTCATCAAGCTTCTTCTTCATGCAAGCATGTTCAGGGTGGAAGCCCTTCCCACAATAAGAACACTTGACTTTTTCCTTGCCATGGTGACCTTTTCCTTTGTTCTTCCTTGAGCTGGAAGACTCATCATGCTGCTAATTTTCAAATCTGGGCTTAGGAGCATCAAATTTAGATTTTTAATTCTTCTACTGCTTTCCTTTACCCTTCAGATACTTGGGCCTTGAGACATGGAGGTCTTGATCATGGGAATATCTGATGATCCCCATCTGGACAAGCTTGTCATGTTCACTTGTTAGGGACTCAATGAAGGCATTGAGTGTAGGCATATTCCATCCAGGGGTTGTGATCTTCCCCTCACAGAATGTAGAAACAAAAACTGAATAATCAGCCCCAAGTTTGGAGAGTATGGCGAGGATGAGCTGATCATCCTCCTCCACTTTGCATTGCTTCAAGAGTAAAACAGTATGCTTGAACTTTGTGAAAAAGTCATTCAGAGTCTCGAAATTAGAGGGCTGGAGAGACATTAATTCATTTTCAAGCTGGTAAACTCTCAAGTCATCATGCTTTCCATATAGAGTTCCAAATTTGTCCCATATTTATTTTGGATTCTTCAATCCCGTAAGATGGAAAAGAAGATCCCGGTAAATAGAGAGGCACAAGAAACCGAAGGCTTCATCCTTCTTATTCAAGAATCTTGATTTTTATATGGCAGAACCAGGCTCATCTTTAGTGTCCATGGTGACTCTAAAGAGCATTTTGGAGTGCAACTGAATCTCCATATCACCTTTCCATGAGTGGAAATTGTATGGAGTCAAAATATCTACTGAGGAGGCCTTCTGGATCTGCTGGAGTGAATGCTTCACCTGTAGAAAAATTGAAAATCACGATAGAAAGGGAAATGTGAGGTTGGACAGCCTGCACATTTTAGGATTTCATCACACCCAGCATATTCAATCAAGCAAGCTTGATCAACAAGTTCTTTACTTGGGGTATTAAGTGGTAAGCCTTGGCTTCTGGTGCAGTGCTGGATTTTTGAGCTATTGCTCAATTTTTCATGCAGAAAATGGTCAAAAAGCTTGTTTTTGAGAGATAGAGATTCGTCCTAACATGAGCTCTAATACCATATTAATATTGCACATTGATATAGGGACTAAACATCAGTCTCATCAAAGATTAATCAACAAATAACTCATGAAATGTTGTAAATCGGACTATGGAATGAGTAGCCGCTCTGTATATTCAATAAATAATGAATGATTACAATTACAATGTCACGCTACAAGCATGAATGAGAATCAATTTGAATCTCTAAGGAGGTCATTCGAATTGAATGAGTGAGTCTAGCTTAACTGAATGTAAGCCATATTCAACACTACAGTTAACCACTGATCAAAACCCTAATTGACTCAACTGAGCCCTAACTGAAGTCAGAGTGCAATAAATGACTAAGTCTCAACTGAAAGAGATCAGACACATGTCATAGCAAGCCAACCATCAAGTGCTAGTGCTTCAATGACTCCAATGAACCCCAATGAGGTTAACTGAAGTTGAACTGAACATCAGAAGTTGGTGGAGGTGCCCCTGTTGACTCCAGTTCATTAATTAATCATTAAATAATCAATTTAATGAGAGGAGGCACCTTCACTGCCCTTTTTAACTAATTGTAACCATCAGTTAGCAATAAATTGCATTAATGACACTCAGATCACCCATGAAGTGCTCCAGTTAACCTCCCTGGATGTAGGAGAAGGCTAAGTTTTCCTCCTTGACTGAAGGTAGGTGTGGGTGTGACTAGATGATGTCATTTAATGATCCACTGATGTCAATTAATGTCAATAATACTTAGGATAGTGGTTTAACTAGGCCAATTTGACCAAAAAGAGTGTGTATGGTGGTAAATGTCTCCAACATAGAGAAATACAAAGCAAGATTTGTGGCTTGTGGTTTCTCCTAGAAAGAAGGAATAGATTATGAAGAGACTTTTGTTCCTATAGCTAGATATACTTCCATCAGATCAATACTTGCTTTAGTTGCAGTAATGAAGTGGAATGTACACCAGATGGATGTCAAGACAACTTTTTTGAATGGTGTAGTAGAAGAGGAAGTATATGTGGAGCAACCACTTGGTTTTGAGACACATGACAGAGAGACTCATGTGCGTAATTTAAAGAAAGCCATGTATGGTTTGAAATAGGCACCAAAGACATGGTACGGAATAATTGACAGATTGCTATCCAGTTTGAGAATTACCAAGAGTAAAGCGGATTCCAAACTTTACTACAAGGTTGAAGAAGGGAACCCAGTGATACTCCTACTGTATGTAGATGATCTATTTGTAACAGGTGAGGATGGGTTGATTGCTGATACGAAGAGGAATCTTGCTACCGAGTTTGAAATGAAGGACTTGGGTATGATGCACTACTTTCTAGGCATGGAGGTGTGGCAGAATGCAAATGGAATTTCCCTGGGACAAGGGAAGTATGCAGTAGAGATCCTGAAGAGGTTTGGGATGATGGACTACAATTCCATGACCACACCTATGGCATCGAACCTGAAGCTATTGAGTGATGCTTCATCAAAACCAGTTGAGGCTATGATGTATCATCAGATGATTGGATCCTTGATGTACCTGGTGAATACAAGACTAGATATTTGCTTTGTTGTAAACACATTGAGCCAGTTCCTAACAGATCCAAGACATGTTCACTTGATTGCTGCAAAGCATATTCTAAGGTACCTGAAGGGTACAGTTGATTATGGGCTCAAGTATGAGGCAAATCAGAAGATTAACCTAGAAGTTTATGTGGATTCAGATTGGGTAGGCAATTCCATTGATAGAAAGAGCACTTCAGGGTGTTGCTTCATTATGGGATCATGTGTGATCTCCTAGTTTATCAGGAAGTAATATTGTGTGGCACTGAGTACAGCTGAAGCAGAGTATGTTGCAACTTGTTTGGCTAGTTGTGAGGCAATGTGGCTAAGAAATCTACTATCTGATTTATTTGATCTCCAGATGGATGCTACTTGTATATATTGTGAGAACCTGAGCTGTGTGAAGCTATCAGGGAACCTAGTGTTCCATGACAAGTCAAAGCATATTGAGATCAAGTATCACTATATTAGGGATATGGTGCAGAGAGGAGTAGTGAAGCTCCAATATGTTGTAATGGACTAGCATATAGTTGATTTACTAACCAAACCATTAGCCAGAGTAAAGTTTGAGTACTTCAGGGAGAAGCTTTATGTTCTCCAAATTGAGGTTCCCTCCAAAGGGAATTGATGTGTCTGTTGGCGCTTCTAACATGGTGGAATGTTGAGCTTCACATGGTCAGATGTAAGTGCAAAGATGCTTCGATGTGATTGTGGGTTGTGTTACCACATGATCAGTGTAGAGATATTATGATGTGATTGTGGGATGTGTTCCCACATGATTAGTGCAAAGCCATTCTGATTTGATTGAGGGATGTGTTCCCACATAATCAGATATAAGTGCAGAGATGCTCTGATGTGATTGTGGGTTTTGTTACCACATGATCAGTGTAGAGCCATTATGATGTGATTGAGGGATGTGTTCCCACATGATTAGATGTAAGTGCAGAGCCTTTCTGACAAGATGAGGTCAGATGTAAGTGCAGAGCCTTTCTGACAAGATGAGGTCGGATGTAAGTGCAGAGCCTTTCTGACAAGATAAGGTCGGATGTAAGTGCAACACCTTTCTAACAACATGAGGTTGGATGTAAGTGTAGATCCTTTCTGACAAGATGAGGTCGGATGTAAGCGCATCGCCTTTTTGACAAGATGAGGTCAGATGTAAGTGTAGAGCCTTTTTGACAAGATGAGGTCGAATTTGAGTGTTGGGCCTTTCTGACATGGGTTTTGGATGTGTTTCTCCCATGGTCAGATGTGAGTGCTGGGCATGCCTTTCTAACATGGTTCTTGGATGTGTTCCTCCCATGGTCAGATGTAAGTGCTAGGCGGGCATTTCTGACATGGTTCATTCCATGGTCAAATATAAGTGCTGAAGACAATGAAGACCTACATGAAGGCTAGGCCTACAACCAGCATTCCATGGTCAAATATAAGTGCTGAAGACAATGAATACCTACATGAAGGCTAGGCCTACAACCAGCATGAAAAAGGGTTGGCTCTGTAGAACTTCCTGTGATGAGTAGAATTGCTAGTGATGATGACCCAATGATGATCTAGCGGTGATGATCCAGACTTGTTGATGATCCAGTGATGTCCATATCAAGTGATGATCTAGCAGTGATGATCCAGGCTTGATGATGATCCAGTGATGCTCCAGATCAAGTGATGATCCAGACATGATGATGATCCAGTGATGATCCAGATCCAGTGATGATCCATACTTAATGAAGATCACTTGATGATGAAGATGACTTGAAAATGAAGATGAATTGATGATGATCCAAACGATAGAGAGAAGAATACTTGTGCTGATAAATTGTGTCGAGAGATTATCTTCCTAGTTAAGAGGGAGTGTTGATGTATTTGTAATTTCAGAATGTATTCACTTGTATATCTTATGTATTGTACCGCGATGTTTCTATTGGGAAGTATCTGTAATGTAATTGAGTCATGTCATGCCATGATGTTCCTATTGGGAGATTCAATAATGTAAACAAGTCATGTAAAGTCATAGAGTGTAACCCTCCTTATTGATTAAGGGTTAAAGTCCCCACAGTTGTGGGGCCCTATAGTTATTATACTCTCTTAGAGAATTTGACCCTAGTGAGTTATTGTCAAGTCAGAAATTAGTATAAATAGAGAGGGAGCCTATCTATTTAACACACATTCACTCACACTCAGTTGTAGCACATAACTGAGAGAGAAAGAAGAAGTTGGGACAAGAGAGAGAGAGAGACTACTGATGTCTGGAGATCATCTTATTGTCTTTTGGTTTTACTTTTGGCGTTGATTCTATCTCTGAGGAAGCTGCAGGGTTTTCTCCTTTATGGTTTCCCTGAGGAAAATCTTGTGTCCGTTGTCTCTTGTGATTGATTGTTGTGCTTGTTATTCTCTCAAATAAGATCCTAAGGTCATATATCTTACATGTTAAAAATCTAATAATTCAGGAATACCACATCATATAGTGAGTAAAATCAATGCTCTCTTTATTTAGGATTTAAGGATTTATGCTAATCCTCCTTCATTGCCACAAAATGTTTCTCACTATTTGATGCTAGTTTAAAAAATACAAACCTCCATGGATAATGTAATGTCTAATACTAGTCATTGATTTATCCCTAATAGTTGGTCTGATTCATGTCAATAATTTGACAAATTGGAATTTCAATGTCTTTAGCTAAAAGCTCACAATATCCTCCCATGTGATCACCATAGAAGGAAAAATAATTAGGCCTAGTGAATTCATATCCTGAAATTTTAAGTTTTTAATTACAATTTTTCAACTTTCCAAATAAAAAGAATCTACAACTTAAATTTTAAAAAAACACTTTGGAGGATTTTATTATACATGAAGGAATTGTGACAGATTATATTACAGATTGAATTTTTTTAAATAAAAAGCATCAAAGTTACAATGAAAATGTTCTTAATATACATGTTGATAGGCAATGTATATAACAATGAGTTATACATTGATCATGCATTTGTTTATTTTTCCATCCAATAGTTTGTTCAACACTCATCCATTTTAATTAGTCTCGATATTTCATATTTGATGTGTGTTTAGTATCCAAATTTTTTAGGCCACATCAACTTGACCTCTTTTTCTCAGAGAGGTGGTGAAATTGTTAATTAATGTGTTGAGCATTCCATTGATATTATTTCACCTCTAAAATCAATTAATTTCATCTTCTCTTTGCCTCATCCTCATCCTTCTCATCACCTCTATACTTTGCCTCATATTCCTAGTTAATTGCCTTCACAGTGTTGCACCATATCATCATCTAATCTGTATGATTTCTCATAAATGCATGGATTGGTAACCACCTTGATGTGATTGCATTGCCTCACTAGTTAAGAGAAACTCTTTGACCACATATATGTTTTTAACCATGGCACATGCATACCTACAAGCTACACGAACATGTATCTTTTATCATGCATTGAATATTACTAGGTCAACTAGTAAGAACTTGTTATTTTACCAAGATAATTTTAACCTCTAGATACCATTATGCATGAATAAGGGATAGTGATGGCTAGAGGACAACATTCAAATACCAAATTTAGTCTCTATGAAGAAAATCCTTTTGTCTTGGGATTTCATTTAAAATAATAATTTTATCCAAATCTTCACACATGCCTCAATATTTTGAACCCCAATGAGAGGAATTATTGATTAGAAATATCTAAAATGCCTATCGTGGCATATATATTTGTATTCTCATGGAATAAATTTACATAGATGAAATAATATGAGTTACTTTCCTTCTTGGAATTATATCCAAGGTGGCATGTCTTATCAGGATGAGTTGGGTGAGTGATCCTCACAATGCCAAGGATCTTTCTACACTCCCAACACTCGACCCTATATATAAATATCATCACATCTAATTGCTTCTCCTTATATATATCCTATATGTATGTGTATGCACTTGCAATCTCCAAATCAACGATGCTAAATACATCATAAAAACTAAGAAAGTAAATTATGTGAATTAATGAATCTAAAAACTAAAAAAGTATGTATGCATGGATGGACTGATCAAACCCCCTACTATCTCCCTCCATGGTTGATCCCTATGGATGAGCCTTCCATTAGTGCCTCTGGAACCTAGTGAGGTTGGTTACAAAAATGAATAGGGGGGAAAAGGCCCATGTTCCATGTTGCTCATAATGAACAAGAAGAAGGAACTTACTTCATATCCCCAATTCCTATACTTTGAGAATAAGGATGCACTGAACTTATGTTCTAGAAATGATTGAAAGAAACTACATGAACATATTCTATTTTTGCATTAATAACATAATAAACCTATTTTACCTAACTCTTTGGATTGGAACACAAAACCATGGGGATCAACATGATCTCATGGAATGAATATTGTTGAATAATAAGTAAAATTCATGAAAGGAAGATATCGATTGAAAAATCTTTCTATACCAGTGGTGATTCCTAAACCCACCAATTACAAGCAAATATGTGCTAAGGTTGGCCCAAAATTGGTTGGTATCCCAATATATTGTGACACTAATATTGAATCTCTTCTCTTTCTCATCATTTTTTTAGATGACCCAAACAAATATGCTATGAAAAATCTAGTCTTATAGTAGTAGTAAACGAAGATACATAGTGTTTATTATCAACATCAATATGATTATGAAGTGTTGAAACATGACACCAGAGGTGAGCTTAGTGAACTTTATCTCAACATCATTTTTTTTGCACTTTTGTGTCCTGGGCGATCTTCTTGTCGTGCTCGTATCTTGTTTATGCATTTTCACTTTCATATGACCCCTTCGAAAAGCCTTCCAAGTCATGTATTATGCATCGTCAGAGTGTAGATGGTGTTCTATGTAAGATATTTTTCCTCTTTCTCCATGCACGTCGTCATGAAATTATTTTTACACCATTACATTCAATTTTTCTCAATGATCATGATCATATTCATTTTCTAAAAAAAGTCACCATTCGACCCCCTCAATAGTTGGTTGAAGTTTCGACAAGCATGAGTCATTTGTGTCATGTCACTAAAAATTGGCCAAAAGTGTGTCCTTCGTTAATTAAGTAGTAACACCCATCCATCATCATTCTCATCATTCCTATGCTTAGAAATTTTTAAATATCCCCCTTTCCCCTCCCACTTTGAAAAATGAGCCTATGTCTAGAATTTCCTACAAATTAAAATTTTGATCAAGTCGTTTTCCTTATCGTGCTTCTGATCATAGTAAATGGTTTTTGACTACCTCATAAGAACCAACTAAAGTGCATTTTACCACTTTAATCTATGCTTTCTTGGTTGATGGTTGCTTGTTTTCGATCAAAATTAAACTTTTCTTATGTGTTCAACTAGCAATACACATCCACGGCTCATCCAACACGATGTACAACTTCAATTAGGATTTTCCTATGCACTGAGCTGGCTAGTCCATTATCCACTAGCATGTGTTCTTCCAATCATTCCTATGCACACTATGGTACCAAGCGAGGATGTTTGTCAACTTGGCATAATAATGCAAATTATCTGCATTTTATACGTTTTCTCTCCAACATGGTCCTTGGATTTTCATTTCTTTTATTCTATATGCATTGGTTTAATTGTCTATCAATATTGATTAGGTTTTTTTAACCTATTCTAGCAATCTACCAAGATCCATTGCATTACCATTGGTGGATTCGTTGTATGAGTTTGTAGATGTTCACATTGCTAATCGGGGAATTCTACCTCTACTAACCTGGGTATGAGAACTCGTGTATATTCCATTGAGTGTCTAGTGGTAGGTGTTTGCATGAAAAATATGCTATACATTTTTTATCACCATATTGCTATCAACTTCCAGTCTACCATCCATGTCTGAGCATGCATGTCATATCGATTCTCACAACATATCGAGTATGAGAATGGATTTAATTTTTATTTTTATTTTTATTTATATATTTTTAAATTAAAATAAATAAATAATAACATTTTTTTCATTTGTCAAAAAATAATAACATTCTATCATTTGTCAAAAACTATTGTCGCCAAAATAAAATTGATTTAATATTATCTAATTAATAAAATGCTAAGACTTTATTTCCAATTTAAAATTTATATTTAAAATAAGACATAATTCCACTGACATCATCAAATTTTTTATTCTAGTATTTGATATGCAGTTTAGATTGTTGAACTAAACTGTTGTATCTAGAATTGAAACAAACAAATGGTAGACATACTTTTTAAAATTTAGAAAATGTGTACCATAAACCATAACCAATTGTACCTGCAACATATCTTATAGCTATTTTCCCAAATTTCCAGTAAGATTCTTTGGGGGACTCCTAAATTTGGAAATGAAAATAATTGCATTCATTAAATCTGGCCTAGGTACATTAAGATACATTAGGTTACCTACAAACCTCTTATACAAAGTTGAATTTATTACTGGTGCTTAATCCTTCTTGCTAAATTTTATGCATGTAGCTATGGGTGTATTTGGTGTATTGCATTTTTCCATTATGAACGTCTTCAAGGAATTTGTTGCATATTTATGCCAACATATAAAAATTCCTTGATAATATTGCTTAAATTCTATGCCCAAAAAATACTTCATAAGGCTAAGGTCAATCATCTCAACTTCATTTTTCATGATTGATTTGAATTCTTCTAATTACAAATTTCTAGTATATATCATATCATCAACATAAAGATAAAAAATAAGAATTTTACCTTCCTAATACGTTTTTGTGTAGAGATCAGTTGGCTCAATGTCGCTCCTACTAAACCCATTGTCGATGCTCATATTAAACCCATTGTTGAGCAAGTATTCAAGTCAATTCTATTGTACCATGCTCTAAGAGATTTATTTAGACCATACAATTCCTTCTTAAGCCTGCACACTTCGTACTCTTGGCATTTTACTTCAAATCTTAATGGTTGATCCACATACACATCTCCATCCAATATTCATTTTAGGAAATCTGTCTTCACATCCATTTGGTATACTAGCCACTTGTGTTGGGATGTAATTGATAACACAACTTTAATGCTATATGACCTTGCAACTAGAGCAAAAGTTTCACCATAATCAATTCTTGGTTGTTGAGCAAATCCTTTGACGACTAGCCTTGCCTTAGGATTCTTCAAAATATGTGTCGTAATAGGATAATAATGCAAAGTGAGCTTGTTGGTTCATTTCGTTCTCCTACTTATATATTTCTCTTAGACTCTTTGTTTTCTTCTTTCTCTTAGTGAATGTTGAAATACTATTGGAAGAAGAACTATTTACCAGTTGTTCTTCTTGTCTTTAAACTTGAAATCATTGAAGCTTGAGGTTGTTTTCTCTTGTATTTACTAGTTATTCATCTATAGAAGAGATGGACTCTCACTTTCCACTGCATCATTTCTTGTTCACTCCAATATTTGTCTTCTAAAACACTGAAATATCCATTGAATACAAACTTTTTGCTTATTGGATTATACAATCTGTAGGATTTGGACTATTCGATATATCCAATGAAAATACACGTTTCAGTATCAAAACACTAAATCAACCCCCGAAGTAAAATGTGGAC
>LPNX010151989.1:0-34601 GCA_001517045.1 Pseudotsuga menziesii | reverse complement strand
GACTGCTGGTTTAAGGGAGCTGTACATTGTTTATCCAGCATCTCTGTGTGAAGGCTGGGCCCGCCTTCCGCAGAGATTGCTGAGTTAAGGTAGGATCTTTCACNGTAGGATCTTTCAATTTATGGTTGTGTGAAGTTTCATTAATTACTTTTCTGTGTGCGCAGCAGTAGTGTGTGTGGTTTACAGGATTGCATTTCTCAAGAGTGATTTCTGTAACAGTGTGACAGTCGACTGAGTAGTAATCTCTATGCGATTCATTTATTATCTGTGCGCAACTCTGTTCATCTCATAGTTCAGAACGACATTCCCCGAATCTTGAGTAATTCTTTGATTGTTATAATTGTTTATTCTTATTCCTGTAATTCAATTCTTAGAATATCTGAGTGTGATCTGTCGCAATTGCATCTTTAGATTAGAGTTGATTTATGATTCTGGATTCTGAGTGTGATTAGATCAATAGGCAGTTCCATTGAATTAAGCATTGAGTAGAATTTCCTTTCTGTCAGTAATTGTCGATTTCCTTTCTGGTTGATGCATTGAAGGAAGAGTTGAATTTGTAGAGTTAGATGATTTGTGGGATCATGCATAGACAAGGGGATGAACAGAGTTATTAAGGACAGTAGTTACTATAATGATTTGGTGTTTGGCATATACTGTGCATTTACCTTTTGAAACAAACGACTTCCCTGGGTTGACATTTTGAAACAAAAGACTTCCCTGGGTTGACAATGAATTTCGTAAACTCTGTATGTTGATAACAATCTATCTGCATTTAGGGTGCTCGACAATTATATCTCTGAGGAAGTTGTGGGTTTTTCACCATTTATGGTTTCCTCGAGGATAAACACTGTGTTCATTGTCACTTGTGTTTCATTGCTATGCTTTTTATTCTCTCAGTTAAAGATCCTAATGTATTGCTAGCTTAATGATGAAATTATGACATGGTCTGCAGAAGACGAACAAAGGAAAAGGACCTTATGTTTGGGAAATTTAACTAATGTATGAAGTATAATATGAAGAATTTATGATGTAAATTCCCTTATGATGACCTATAATGTGAACTAAATGCTTGTATATCATGTAGGTGATATGAGTAAAACATGTCCTTAAGGGAAATGGATGAATATTGAACTGAAAATTCCAATAAGCATTTGGTTGTTCAGCATATTCTTCCATATTTTATGTTATTATACATGCATGATGTTGCAGGTTTGCAATTGTGAAATTTTAAAATGAGAGGCACAGACCTCCTTATGTAGGACACCATGGCTACAAAAATATGATAACATCCTCAAGGAGAAAATATATTGGCCCAAAATAAAGGATTTAGTTAATTAATTATCTAGCTAATGGCTTGGGGTGTCAACAGGTGAAGATTGAACGCCTATATCCAACAAGTTTGATTTGAACACTTCCCATTCCTCGAGAAAATGGGAGGTGAAAATCCTTGCATTTAATCACATATTTTCAATTAATGCAAAAGAAGCATGATCTGAATATGGTTGTAGTAGTAAGAGAATTTAATAAAATCACTTGTGTACTTCTGTAGAGTCAACATATGGAGCTACTAACACTATAGAGATGTTTCTTGAAAGGAATCCTGACTTCATGGAGTGCCAAAGAGGGTAATTCCCTGACCAAGATGTAAATCTACATCAAAATATTTTTTGCGGGATTGAAGACCAAGAAGAGACAGATCAACAAATAGATTGACCGAGTCAATTCATCATCGACATTCTCAAACAAGAATTCTACACCCAAGGCTAGACAAGAAGAAAGTACTACTTAGGGATTAGAGGGAGTTTAAAAAGTTACATAAAACGACTGAGAACACTGTGGATAGTGTTAAATTAAGGGGGAAAGGATGCGATATCCCCTAATTTTGTAATAATTTTGAAATACTGTTTTTTTATTTTGTTTTGTTTAAATATAATTGGCAGACCTCAAAAATTCCAATCAGTCATTGGAGGACAAATGTAAGTGAAAAACATTATTCTTGTAATGGAATGCGAATGATATGGACAACCACTTTGAATGAGGAATTATGCATGCGAAGAGTGGGGCACGTGAAGGGTCATCCTCAGATAGTTTCACTAGGCATGGGAAGGCCAGTATGGCACTAGAACCACTGTATGAATCGAAAAGGTAGTGGAACAAAGATTATGGGAGCTGAAAAATACCTAGGATCAACTATAAACAGAACATCGCTTAGTATGCAAAGGGGTGTGTCGAGAAACACTCTGCATTTAGGTAAGATGAAGGGGACATTGTCTGCGGAAGAGAAGGGACTCCCTACTAGAGAACATGACTGAGGTTAACTGTCACCACTATTACCATGCATACTTAGCTCGGGGGTGATTGAGGACAGAGGGAACCTATGTCCCTAATATATTGTTGGGTGGAACGTGGTTGTTCCCTTTTCATTGTGGATTGTGTTACAACCAGGTTTGAATATTGGGATTTGTTATTCCACTTTAATAAACTCAGAGTATGTGGTTTATGAGAAAATTTGGGTTTTCATAGTTAAGGAAATGATAATTAGTAGCTTCAGATTTACTGTAAGAAATAATTCTTATGAACCATTGTTTCCATACACTATTGTGCCATGTATTGAGGAAAATGGCAACTCGAACAACATAATTGTTTCTATAAAGAGTCACCATATAATTGTGTGTTTTTCCTCTGATTTAATGAGTTTAGGGCATTTTTGAAGAATGCAAGTGTATGCTTCATTATTTCTATGACACAAAGAGAATGTCTTAAGTATGTTGTTGAATTTATTAATGTATTATGAATATGTTACACCTACTGTGATGACGTCTTGTAATGGGTTTGGTCATTCTCATGGGTGAAGTACTCTTGGTTTGTTGGGAAGGGTTATGGATGCTTGAAATACACCCTCTCTTCCTGCAATCCAGTATAACTGATAGGTTTGTTTGAGTTTCTCAAATTGGAAACTTTTGCTTTGTTTAAATGATTGTGACTTGTTAGGGTTTCCCCTTTGATGTCCTAACAGTTTTTGGAAAGAGTTTCTTACTTGATGTATATTTTCCCTGGTGAAGTCCATAAATATTACTTATAGTCACAATTAATATTGTTACACTTGCTAGTCCTCCCTACAAGATTCAACAATGTGGAAATCTTGTATGTATTTATGACTGAGCTGAATTTGTATAAAACTTGTTACATATTTCCAGTACATTTTACTGTGGTTAAAGGTTCCTGTATGTCGCATCTGAATATGCTTGAGTTTTCCCAATACAATTTCTTAAGTCCATGGAGACCAAAAGTCTGGTTTAAAATTCAAAATGTGACTGAGTTGAAGTTAAGATGTACTTTCCCAACTTTCAGAATCCACAACGAGAGGCAGAAGTCGGAAAGTGGAAAAGAGGAACCCGAAAAGGGTAGGTAAAGTCTTAAAGAATGTTAATACTTTTGCGATCTGCATAAAAGAAAATGGAAATTGGAAGGTTAAATTTAAAGTCTTAAGGATTTTAATACTGCATTCCATGGTCCAAAAAACATATAGTGGAAAGCAAAGGGAAAAGATTGGAGTCTTAAAAATGTTAAGACTTTCATGATTCGCGATCCATACTGTGGAAAGAGGAAGGTGGAAGAGAAAAGTTGAATTTAATATGTTGTATCCGAGTTCTGCATCGGAAGGCAGAAAAAGAGAAAGTTGGTTATTGTTTTTCCTGATTTCGGAGTTCCGCAGCGGAAGGTCGATGTCGAAAGTGCAGAAAAAGTTAAGGTTGGATTTTGGTTTTTTCCCAATTTCTAAATTTCGTAACAGAAGGCGGAAGGAGAAAGTTGAGAGTGCAGAAAAAATTAAGGTTGGTTGTTGTTTTCTTGATTTCTAAGTTCCACAATGGAAGGAGGAAGGAAGAAGTGTGAAGTGCAGAAAATTTAAGGTTGTTTATTGTTTTCTCAATTTTTGAGTTCTAGAGTGCCAGGGGGAAGTCGAAAGGAAGAGAGTGGATAAAGGATTCCACCGGTTGTTGTTTTCTGATTTCCAAGTAACAAAACAGAAGGAGGAAGCTAGAAGCTAGAAGGGAGAA
Organism: Pseudotsuga menziesii; assembly: GCA_001517045.1. Classification (NCBI taxonomy): domain Eukaryota; kingdom Viridiplantae; phylum Streptophyta; class Pinopsida; order Pinales; family Pinaceae; genus Pseudotsuga; species Pseudotsuga menziesii. Next base: position 30,543 of record LPNX010151989.1, on the reverse strand, counting down.
ATTGGATAAAGGACTCCATCGTTTGTTGATTTTTTGACTACCGAGTTCTACAGCAGAATGCAGAAGTTGAAAGTGGATAAATTATTATCGTTGTTCATTCTATTTCCAATTTCTGATTTCTGAGGTCGAAAAGGTGGAAGCAGAAGTGCGGAAGGAGGAAGGTGGGAGGCGAAGTGCGGAATTGATCAATTTGGTCACAGAATGGATTTGTCAAGGGAGGAAACGACCTCCCTAGTTGCATAAGTGGATTTAAATGTGAAAGGATGAATTTGTTCATAGAAATTAATGTTGGTTATTATTTTTTTTAGCTTAAGGTTGAATACTTATGAAGGTTATAGCCAAATATCCCGTGAAATAATTATATATAAATATACTATGCATATTTTTAGGTTATATGGGTATGTTACATATTTCTTCTGATTTCGAATTATAGAGGATATGAGAGACATATTACAGAGCCATGAATCATTCAACCATTTGGGCATCAACTGAACTCAATTGGGATCAACCACCATTCATGCAAGTGTTCCTTCATAGGAAAACATGGACATATGGAAGTGGAAATTTAGAGAATGGGAGGAGAGATAGTTCACGAACACCAGCACCCTCCTGTTTGCAAATAAAAATTCCATGAAGCTTCAATTGATAGGTTTGAATGGCCTCTCCCATGGAAAACTTGGATGAGAATCTCACTCTCTCAAAATTAGCTAACTAGCAGGGTAAGTGTGCACTCGCCGTGCAAAGGACAAGCTAATGCTCTCCAAATTCCAAAGGAAAATTCAAAAATGATCAAAATCCATTTCCATTCCTCGTGAAATATTTTTACAACCCTCCTAAGGTCATCAAAGTTATAATTCATTCCCATAGTCTTTCTCCACCTCATTCTTGATTTTTAGTAACCTCCATGCCACTTGGCCTTCTCCTTAACCCTTAATCCTCCACCAAATTTGAATGGCTACCACATAGCCCAAAATGCTCCCTCTTAGAGGATATTTTTATCCCTAACATGTCAGGTTTTCCTAGGTCTACAATGAGGTCTGACTTTTCATAGAATCTTTCATCATTATTTTCATAAACCATAGCGAATCTAGCTCCACATGGCACCTAGTTTCTTCCTATACTCTTCCTCTTCTATGGGGAGTTACTCCTCCTCACCCATTCAAATCCTTCATCTCATGATATGTAATTGTTTGACTCTTCGTCTTCCAATAACCTTCCATCACTCATAATTTTGAATTTAGGGTTAAATCATGACATGTGTAAAGAGGAGCTTAGCCACCCAAGGCCTCCATGGACCTCCATATATCCTTATAAAGAAATGCCACTTTATTTTCTCCATACTTATTATTTTTATGACCCAAATTAATGTGTAAATTATAAATAAGGTTCTCTTGGTTCCCATATCTTCCTTATTGCAATATTTAAATGCATCCTCCACCAACCTAGGGAACGAGTAGGCGGGTGAAACATTGTCATCTAGTAGACCTATTGAAATGGGGACATGACATGGTAATCCAGGAATCTCTTCTAGAAATATATATTTAAAATATTTTAAAATTGGTATTTCTTCTATATAAGTTGATTATCTTTCTCTTTTTTTTTCCATTATGTAAACTGCAAAAAATTTGCATCCTTTACGAAACAACCTTTTCATATGTAAGGATGATATTTCTCTTATGGTAACTTTATTGGGAATCCCTTTTATGACTATAATATTACCTTTATCATCCAACATTGAGAATGTTTTATCATAGTTTTTCAAAATAACTCTATGTTTCTCTAATGAATCCATTACCATTAGTAAATCATAAAATCCTAGCGGTAAAATATTTAAATTAGCATGTGTTTTTAAGCCATTCCTCATAAATAAATATTTTTCATGAAATTAGTGACCTTTCACTTTGTTTATGTAGCAAGTTCAACTCAGAAATATTTTTCAAACTTATCTTGTTTTAACTTGTATAGTAGTACAATCCTAGGGGCAATTTATAACTTAAACTTGCACCTAGATCAATCAATATAGAAATGGGTTTGTCTTTTAACATACCTTTGATTTTGAGCATAGATGTTTGATGATCTAGTTGTTTGTTCTCCAATGTTGCATTGATTCTCGGCATGCGTCTTTCTATATATCCTACTATAGTAGCTTCTTGATTGAATGGACATTACTTACACTTTTCCTTCTTACAAGGAAATATCTGATCTAATGTGGTTCACCACATTCTCAATATTTAAAGGGTTTCCTTTGTGCAGTATTTTTATTAAAGGTAGTGGGTATTTCCCTTTATTTTATACCTACAGGATTCTATTTTTATAATATTTAAAATTATTCCCTTGTTATTCTCAATAATTATTCCCATATATCTTATAAAACTTAGTACCTTTCTTTTTCTGTTCAAAATTTGCGTGTATTTTATTTTTCCAATCAAGTATGTTCTCTCGTTTTTTTTTTATCATAGAAGAAATTTTCTTTCCCCATTTTCTCTTCTATATTTATCGAATTATCATATTCAATTCTCTCTTTAAACATAAGAGGTAAATAGTTAAGGAAACATTGAATTTTTTGGTTTTCATCAATAATGTAAGGTACATAACTTAATAAAATTAAAAATTTGTTGGAAAATTCCCTCATATTAATTACACCTAATCATAATTCATAGAATTCATTGGCTTTCTCTTCATAATATTCTTCTAACAAATATTTTCTTTTAAAATATTTCTTAATTTTTTTTCGAGTTACATAACATTCTTTAATACTTTTTACTTTTTTTATATCTTGCCATTAAATATAAGCTTTTCCTGTCAAGTTAACCATTTTAATTTTTTCTTTTAGCTCGTCAGAATAACTATAAATATGGAAGTTTTCTTCATCGTAGATAGCCAAGCTTATGCTTCTTCTCCTTTCTTGATTTCTCTATTGAACATAGCATCTTTGATATTTTTGAATTCACCGGAAATTTCTTCATACAGTTTGGATTTCTTTTTCTTCTGGTTACTATTACTACTTTCACTAAAATAGTTATATTTTTCATTATTATGTTTAGTTGATTCTTCATCTAAAGATTCGGTCTCATTATTAGAAAAATATAGTTTTCTTAACTTACATTTATGAGGTGTAGTTCTTGCAAAATTTAATTCGGGTCATTTATTTTCTTCTTCTTCATTACTATGAAGTTTAGTTAGAAGAACATTATTTAATTATTCTTGTGCTTTTGAAATGCATTCATTATCTTCCTTAAATCATTTTAGTTCTACCCTTAAATATTTTATTTCTTGTATAATTTCATATGGGTTGTCATTCCTACTTTCATTCATATTTACCCATATTTCACTATCTCTAATGTTACCTTCCTCGTTGTTTACTATATCCTTAGGATGTGATTTCTCTTCAAAAACCATTCCAACATCTGCCATGATTTCTGAAAAGCAAGGTTATTGTTCTCTTCATGTTTGGAAAGAGACTCAATCTAGAACAATAAAGTTAGTTTTTTGTTTTATATCAGTTTGAGTGTTGGGTTTTTCACACCAAGTGTTGTGACCATGCTTTAATAACATTTTATCACATACCTGTAATTTTCATAAATAAATTAAAAAATAGGTTTATAATTTACCACTATTACTTGTCACAACATGTTTTTATTAGTCATGACATACTTTTCACTTATTTTCATGGATATTATTAACTTGACCTTTTAATGGTTTGGCGACAGGGCTTATTGTTCGCTCAGCATTGACGCCATTTGAAATGACAACTTGGTCGTATTCCTTGACAAGGTGATGTAAATTTTTTGAATCCTTAAGCTATAAGATTTTCTTATCTAGGATCTAAAATCTTAGACTTGGAAATTTAGTCCCAAGCTATACTGGTTAAGTTTGTTTTTATGTTCAAGCTTTAACTCTAAATCAAAAGTCAAGGCAAAGGTGATGCAACCTTATGGCTTACATCCATTGGAAACAATGTATGGAAAGGTAAGTAAGGTTAAAGATTAAGCTACAAGGTAATGGCGTAAGGTGCTATCCCATGACATTTACATGCAAAGAAGGTGATAGTATAAAGTTTAGCTATGTTATAAAATATTTATGCGATGAAATGGCATGCGGCCATGGGAGGCACAAGGTGGATTCCAACGGTGATGAGAAAGGTTTTAAGGAGGTTTTAGTGCTATGTTTTAAGTATTTGTCATAACCGTGGTTATGAATTGACAGCGCATCTAGGCATATTAAATGACCAACATACTCTATATGGAGAGGATTGATCCTGGCACTCCATCTCTCATTGATATGGTTCTCGTTGTTGTAAATGTTTACTGTGTCTTTTACATCGCATTCATTTGGTTTTGAGGGTGTTTGTCTAGTTTACTGTTAATGGTTGTTGGAGGTTTGTGCTTAGCCACTCCATGGTGCGTTGTTGCAACCAGGATTTCACTTCGAGGTATACAATAGTTGTTTGGGTTAAACATTGTGATTTTGAGTTTTTTTAAAGTTTTTATGTTAGTGTTTACTGGTTGCATGGCTTCCATTCCTTCTTTGCATAGTATCAACCATATTTTTTGCTCATCATATAGTTAAGTGGAGACTCAACTACTTTCCTTCAATTTTGGGAAGAGTTTCTCGAAATCCCGCAAGGGTTATTAATAGGCATGAAGTTATATTTATTACATCTTAACTCTTCATTTAATTAATTATTTTTGTAGTTCCTAGACAAAGCTAAATCGAAATTGGTTTTTTCGGTGGCTGGCAGAGAAGGAGATGATAACCAAGAGGAGCAAACCCTTCACCCTTTGTGCATTGAATGAAGGTAAGAATCTTTGTTAGTACCATTATTGATTGATTTCGATGTTGTTTTATATTTTAAGAGAAGTATGAATGTCATGACACTGCCTTAGTAGGTGAAGCCAAGGTGCTATCACAAGGGTTTATGAAGGCTTTGGAATAAGCCTGGCATTTCCTTTACAGCCTCAACCCTCAATCTGGTAAATTTCATAGTTTAATTGTAGAACATGTTATAGTTGGATAAATAATTAAAAGTTTCAAACACTCGAACAATAATGTGGTTGCAAAATTGATGTATGGCCATGCGATGGTGGTGACATGGTTACCTCATCTCATGTTTTGCCATTCTCTTCCTTGAGGTTTGGAATTTTACCCTTAACTCTGTTAATATCAAGAGTTTGTTTATTAAGTTATTGCAGGTTTATACTAATAAATGTAGGTTCATGTGCATTTATACAATGGTGTTGCACTGCTCTTTAATGCTACACTTGGATCAACATTCAATTTGAGGTATGACTACTTGAATGTATGTGGTAGGAAGGGTTATGGGACTAGTCTTGTTTCAGAGTATTGGGGGAAAGAAAAGGGATTTACAGCCTCTGTCAAAAATTTAGAAAAACCTAAATTTTATTGATCAATAGTTGGGTTTGTACTTTTATTTGGGGATTTATGGCAATTTCATTGATGACTATAGAGTGCTTTACCGATTGGCACACCGCCAGCATAGAATTTACAGTTTGAAATTGGTTGTTATAAAAATTTGGATGTGGATTGATTCGGTGGATAATAGGTTATTAAATCTTGATTTGATTTGCTTTTATCATGATTGGGTTCCTTATATCTTTAATTAAATGTATGTTTGATTTTAACTTGATATCTTTGTTCTAATTTTAATTAAAATAATTTATCTTAGATGTGTCTAATTCTGGGTATGGAAGCCGAGAACAGAGACTTCTAAAATGTATGTTCATTAAAATTAAAACATAGTTTAATTCTCTATAGAAATCCTCCAGCTCATAGAAGATGTGATTGGTTTACCTAGATATAAATGGCTAAATGACCTCAGTTCAGTTTAAATATAATTTAATTATTTTGATTCAGATATGTGTATACTTTTCTTGGTAAAGGTTGTGACTAGTTATATCATTTAGATACATTATTACAGCAATATCTTCGATATAAGAATGATGAACAGAGACTTATAGTTTTACTTAGATCTATATTGTAGTTTTGGTTTTTCTTTGAATCTGTCTACGTCTTATTTCATTTTTTTTTTAAACAAAGGTTTATTAACAGTATCTAAGCTTATACTTATTTATACAAAGATAAACCTTTTAAGGAATCCTTTTGGCTTTGCTTAGTGTATCTGTGAAGTTTTCTTCAAGAATGAAAGGTTTTGATATATATATATATATATAAGAAATTTCTACAATAGATTATATGGTTTACACTTAATATTTCTAGAGTTATTAATAGGTACAATAATCTTGATTTCTCTTTTTCTATATACAATAATTGATTACTAACAACATGTAAAGCAAGAATTTATAATATTAAGATAAAAAGGATTATTAATTAATACATTGTAAATTATTAATTTATAATACATTTGGAACTAAAATCTACCTCGTGAGTGTAAGTACTAATACTAAAACACTAGATGAATTCGGCTAAGGAACCTGTCACAACTATTAGGAAAACAAAACTGAAGCTTTTGTTCCTCCTAACCAACTCCTAGACTAGTCAAAACTTACTTGTTCCAAAACCACCGAGCCTATTTATTGAATCGCAAGGGAAAAATATGATCAATGCCCCATATCTTTGCATCAATAGATACCTCCTGCTCATTTGATGGACATACTATTTTATATTATTTTTCCTAGGACTTGGTCATTTATGAGGCTCCTTCTCTTTATGGCTCCGCAATGAGTGTTTACCTGATTTTGGTGAAGATGCCTCCTGCATCAATTGAGTTCTCACTCAACAGCTTTTGTCATTTGTCATTTTTCCTTGTGGGAAGTTCTCATTGATGTTAGTGTTTTAACTATTCAATAATAATAATCCATTACATTCATTTTGACTTTATTGTTAATATATATATTAAAAGTAATATATAATTAAATAATTCTGTATTACAATTTTATTCCATTTAATCATGTCTTTTTTATTTAATTTCATATGGTTTATCCCAGAGGGTCATTATTGAAATTTGAGAGGGCATTTTACATGTCATAATACTCCCACTTCAAAAAATTAAACATCATTAATGAAGTGTGAATTTTATATATAATATTAATATGAAAATTTTGATTGGTTTCTTTATGGTTTTTTGGTACCATGGTATTTGGTGCCTCATGGTAATGCATCATTATATTGCTTGTAAAAAGAAGTATTTAATAAACTATATTTGTGATTTGTGTGTTTGGTTTAATCATAATATTTATTTTTTATGTTTATTAATATTTAGTAAACATTTTTTATTTTGTAAACTTATTTATATATATTAGTAACAATAATAAATAATGTTGAATATGACTAGTAATAATAATAGATAACTTTATATTTATATTTATATATATATATTAAATATTAAATTTTGATTGACTCGGTTGTGAATTTTTTTACAATGAGATTTGGTGATTAATGGTGAACAAATCTTTTTTTTGTCATAACGTGTATTTGGTGATTAGTGGTAAACAAATTTTCTTTGACATTATGTGTATTTGGTTAATGATTATGTTCTTTTTATTCATTGGTTAACATAACCTAATGTTTTATATTAGTATTATAAATATTATTTAAAATTAAGTTGTATAAGGACAATGTGAAAATTAAAAGGTCACATAAAAATTTTTTAGGTTCAATATAAAACCTCAATTTTCAACCATGATCGGGACAAACCTTACCTTCCCACACGGTAGACACAGCCAAGAATGGTCGGTATCTAAAGTGCATCAAATAATTTAGATTCTTTAAAGTTATACATATAAAGGACTGTATTAGAAAGAAATTAGTCTTACGATCCAGATATGAGTTTACATCCATCAACAATGTAGAGGTAACACAATGTTTCACAGCACAAAACTTATTTAAAGTGCTTACCTTACAAAAGTATGCCTATCGCATAATTTGTTAAGTTTGCACTTCGCTTGGAAGATTCGATAGACAGATAATTAAGATGGATTTAGACACGTACGGAAATATAAGCGTTCATGAAAGCAAACGTTGAAGCTGGATGACAGCTTCGTATATAACCATTCAGTATTTAAAAAGCGTTCATGAAACCAAACGTTGAAGCTGGATGACAGCTTCCTATATAACCATTCTGTATTTATCTTCTGTTGTTCGCTTTTCGATTCCCCATGAAACAGAATTGTCACACACCAGGGGGCTCATCGTGCCCTATTCCTGGACTATGACCCAGCGGATGAAAAGCCATAGTTCCATCCTTCTTCATTGTCCTATCATGCTCGTACTTTTTATGCGGAGAACGTAGTTTTTTCTTCTTACCAGTTTCCGGGACAGTTCTACGGTGAGCGAAGTTGTTGTAGCCATCAACAACATTGCCGGGAACAACGCCGTCGCTAGGCTTTGTATTCATACTGATGAGACCGACCTTATTTCTCACTGCACCATTGTCTGACTGGATAAACCGACCGTCCGCCAATGAAAAGGCGTCGACGAGAAACAAGAGAATTGGTATAACAGCAACCATTTTGAGCTTCATTTCAAATCGAATACCCGGACTCCGCCAACTTACAAATGAAGTCAACTACTTCAGAGGTTCCCTAGAAGACAATCTATCGAGCCGTGAACGAGTAGAAATGCTCTTCTTTCGAATTGGCTAAGCACTAAACAATCCTTTATATAGATGTTTCTCCGATAGATTTCCACTAAAATATTGGCGCATGCTTCGGAAAATACCATATAATGCTGTACTAAGTATGACCAATTTCTTTTCTGCCAAATCATGCCAATTCTCTGCATTTATAACAACAATGTCTTTGGTATCTGTCATGATAAATACTGAAACTGGAAAGCTCTTTATTTAAAAGATATCATGCTCCCAACTCGAAGTGCTTAAACTGTTCACAATGTAAGCTTTAATCATTGACACTTCTTTATTTCTTCTGTATCAACTGCCAAAGCAACAGATACTTGCATCTGCTGAGCTTACCGACGTTTTTTTTCATTTTTAAATAGCCACCTAAACTTGCTGCTTTCGTCGGTGATTCCCTTGCCCACTTCGGGTACTTCTGATTGGCCTTCGTCTTTTCCTTTGTTAACTCCGGCAATCGTGCATAGATCTTATTTTAAGTTCTTTGGAATCTAGGCTATGGTCGATGCAAGTTTATCGATTCTATTTATTTAATCAATCTGAATCAAAGCTTTCCATGCCGGTCGAGGAGAGTTTATCGCTTCTATTGCGTCGATAGATCTTATTTTATTTATCCAGAGAGGGCGAGGGTGCTTTGAGTTGTTATTTATCATTTTTTTTATGTAAACTGTTGCGTATCTAAAGATGTCATCGAGTTAATAAAAACACTTGCAACAAATAATAATATTATTATTATATATTGCGAATGGAAACCTGCCTTTCAAATTAATAAATGTACCAGCACCACATCGAAAATTGTCTATAAGGAAGATATCTGAAGACCATCTATATCATTTTCTTTCATTAATGTAGGTACTTATTCCTTGGTTAGGTATAGTAGGGTTAGCAATAAATTGATCCATTCGTTGATTGTCCATCTAGAAGGGCTTAAAAGCCGAGTACTCTACCATTGAGTTAGCAATTCAGATTGCATACCATTGAGTTAGCAATTCAGATTGCAAATAGATATTGAGGATATATACGATCCAAGTGGAATGCGAGGTTACTAAATATAACCGGTAAATAGAATATTATCAATAGTTGTTGTTAAATGACGAACGGGAGGGATCAAAAACCTATGTGAATGAGGTCTTAATGTAGGTTTGAGGTGTTGTTGATATTTTGTCTAACACATTTTATGTTTTTGTTATTTTTTTTTTTAAGGAAAATTGGCTATTGGAGACTGGGCTGGTAAAGCTTGGTGTGAGTTGAGTTAGTGATTTCTAATTTACAACATATGACTTCATATCAAGTGAATAGCCAATGAACCACAGCCCTCAAGGCTAAGAGATTTTATAATAATTTTACAAAAGTTACTACAACAATATTAATATTACTGAATAAAAGAAAATCTCTCATAAATTTGACAAATAAACAAGTTGAGAATTATGAATATACCTTAAAAAAAAATGTTAATCATAAAACATAACATCGATAATTTAGTGGATATTGATTTAATAAAAACAAAACATACTATAGTATACATGTAAGATTTTTATATTCTCACCTCCTTGCCATGAAACACTCGTTGAAAAATTATTTCCATTTTATTTCCATTTATCATCAAACTAAGGGAAATACTATTTTAATAACAAACTAAAGGATCTTGACATAATTTCGAGTAATATTACCGAGTTTCATTACAATTGTTTCTATTATTGTTTCTATCACCTTGGAAACAAACGGATGGCAGGTGGAATGGTTTAAACCACTTGAGTTCCAAGGTTTGTGTATAGAACTTCAAACAAATAAGTAAAGCACGTCTAGATAATTTTAAGTAATGTTACCGAATTTCATTGCAATTGTTTTTATTATTGTTTCTATCACCTCAGAAACAAAAGGATGGCAAGTGGAATAGTTTAAACCACTTGAGTTTTGTTAGCCAAAACTAAGCCAACTAAACTTGAGTTTACCGCTTAGTTAATATTAGAAATTTAATTTTCACTTTTTCACGCCAACCTCTTTTTTTTTTTCACTTGTCGGGTGAAACTTGTCTATCTCTTGTAACGTCCTCGACCATCAAACCGGCGAAGAGGATGATACTATCACCAAACATAGGGGAAAAATAGCCCCATGAACATGAACATGTATATAATGCTGAAATAAAATTCTTAAAACATAAAATATACTAAGATGCATAATCCTTCATATACATAGTAGAAGCAAACATACATTCAATCAAGCATGCCACATGTTCATTATATTCATTAATCAGTAATATAAATGTAGAGACGAAATAGTCAAGAATAGTTATCTTAAACAGGATTCGTCTGGCAACTAGCTATGTCGCTACAACGTTCCACCCAACCATAGGCCAGCGTTCTCATCAATATCTCAGCAACACTGCCACCCCCGAGCTGGGCATGATTCCTCAAGGAATAAGGGTCAAAGCAAGATTACACATAGCCAATGTACACAAATCAGCCAAGCCCACACAGTAGGCTTTATTAGGTCGTCAAGGAGCTAGGAAAGGCTTAATGATAAGCTGGTGGCCTCAATGGAGAGCTAAGGACGCCTACACCAAAGTTAACCTAACTTTTAAGACATCCACACACCCGACACTAGAAATCATTCATTTCTCTGCTTCACAGTCCCTCAAGCTCTGAATTCCCTTTCCAATACTCTTCAAGGATTATAGAGAAGAAAGCCAGCAGTCTAAGTTTGTCTAAGTGGATCCAAACACTAGTTTTCGCAAGCATACCTAGCCTCTAATCCTCCTCTTAATAGTCCAAATACCAACCACTGCATGCCACAGTAAAACAAACAGTTCATAGCTCTGTGAAGAAGGCAAAGCCAATAAGGTGACAATCCCCAAACAAAAAGGTGAAACATAGATCAGGTCAAACCACGATTCAGAGTTTTTCTTGGCCCTAGCATGGTCAAAACAACTCAGTAATAATCCCCAAAGGATGTCTGCAGCTTTAGCAATGAAGAAGCAACCCAAAACCAGGGGAAATCAATAGCCCCAATCTTACCATGAAACGATGGCAACCTTAAATCGTCGGCAAATGGTAAAGAAGCAAAAATCCCAGCATAGACAGGGGAAAAGTCATCCAACGAATGTGGAAATCAACAACAAACCAACATCCATGAGCCCACCGCACATAGTCCCTAAACAAAACACTGGAGAACTTACGTAGGTAGAAATGGGAAAGGAGCCAATTCCCAATCTGTACGTAAGGGAGAAGAACACAGCCAACAAAATGGTGGAAGAAAACATAGCCCCGATTCAATGATGGAGTAACAGAACGTTACACAGTCTAACAATGGAGGAGAAGACACAACTCACTGAGTGAACAAGAGAAAGCTAGAGCAACTCCCTGTGGGAGGAGAACAGATCCACAACCAACAATGGACAAGAGAAGGGAGAACATAGCCGACCCCTGCCTGCGGGAGATGGTCCAGATAGACTCATGATGGAGAACCCCATGGTGCGAGAGAGAGCAAAATGTCTCTTCATCGGGGTAAGCCTTACCAAAACCGCAAAATGGGAGAGTGGAGTGAGTGGGAAAGTGGTGACCATTCTCCTACCCTTCGCGTGAGGAAGAGCGAGCTCGCTGGTGGAGTGTACGTGGGGTAAATACTGATGGTCCTACCACCCACCACTTCGCAGCCATAACTGATCCCAACAAATCAAACAACATAATTTTAGTGGGTGGTCATCACATGGCAAATCCCAATGGCCCCCATGGTTTAGACAACCCCGCCTTAACCTTAGGAATCATGCCCTTTTCATTTAATGTTGCATCGTCGTAGCTGGATGTAGGTTTATTTTAATTAATGTGCATGTTTACATGATTCCAAAACCATTATGTGCCATATAGCATGATATATCATCGGCAACGATCCCAATATAACACAACCAAATTGATGGTGTGGTTTTTTCCTTTAGCTCCACACCACGATTAATTACAATATATACATTATGTACCTTTTAATGCATCAGGGGTCAAAACCGAGGGTATTACAATCCCCTCCCCCTTAGAATAACACTGTCCTTAGTGTTCCAATACATAGGACTACATATACAATTTGCACATCCAAAATTTCAAAAATTTGCAGATCTGTCCCTGGTTCAATTATTTGCTTTGAACTTTCAGGACAAAGCCCCTCGGCTTCCATGAGCTTCTCCTCCTAGTTCTCAGTTTTCGGTTCATCCCCAAGTCAGGGAACTTTGTGGCTGCTGCCCTCTTAATGTTCTCTAATTGGGAAGTCCCACCATAAATGATGTCCTCTGCATTCCCAACATTTCGTTGGCTGCTTCATCTTTCCTTGCTCAATTTCCTTTGAGTCTTCATTCCTGGACTGTTTCTTAATGTATCGCTTCGACGAATGTCCCATCATTGATCCACCTTCCTTGCCTTTACGGATTTCTCCAAAAAGGATTTTTACCTCCTTTTGCAAACCAGTAGAGTCTTGTAAAGTTTGGTGGTTCAACTCATTCTGCCTTTTCTGTATCTCGAGCATCTCTCCAAGATTCTCTTGGATCCTGGCCATCATTTGAAGGAGACTTCCAGCCAAGTCCACTAACGTTTGGTCTGCTACCATGATCAATGTTCAGCACTGGATTTCACCTTTTTCACCTGTGAAATGCATCATTGAAATTTTGTTAGACCAAACATAATATAGGCATTAATGTCAGTCAATTAATTTCCCAATTGGCATGACGATCCAAGTCTCATCAAGGAAAGTTTCATATTCTTCATGCATTCCAAACTAGCACATGAGCTCATTCATGTCCATTCTTGGGCAGGGAATTAACCATTCCAGCATTCACAATTTACTTTAAGCAAATACACACATTCTATTTTCAATCATACATGCATTCAACAATATTTTGTTTTCAGAATGCATAAATATATATATATATAATAAAAAAGGAAGAGAGAGCAGCAAGATTTTTTCCCCCTCTTTGTTTTGTTCCATCCTAGAACCCACACCACCACTATGGATTTTCATGCTCTCAGCCTCTTTCATTTCACCATGAATGCTGGACCAATCCCTCTTGGTCATGAAACTTAGTGTCTCCGGTCTATTTCAAACCTCTCAACCCTGGAGCCTCCCCACATGGTTTGTCTTGGCTTCTAGGAACTTCACAATCTCACTATCACCTTTTTCATTACTGCTCTTTCTGAGCTCTTCAGGACAGTTACATGTCCACATGCACCCCTACGATGATCTCATAGTCCTCACTTCCAGCGATACCTATATTCAAACATTGAATAAATTCAAATGTTTAGTTTATTCTCATCAGTTTTTATCTCTTAAACAAGAGCTTAAAACATCATAACCAATTCATATACACATGCATATTCATAAGCAAGAATTGAAAAATAATCCAATACTTCTTTGTATTGTGTGTTCCCTCATTGGTCCACAAGATCCTACTTTGCTTTGCAAGCCTTGGGATCATATATGGACTTGGATGTTAGACCAACACGCAGGCTACTTCACAACATTATTTTATACATATATCAGGCACAGTCAAGCAAACATATAGTTGGGTTTATCACACCATTGACAAATCGCTTGCACTTATATCAACAATCAATCATCAGCCAAGCCAACACCGTTGGGTTTATTAGGCCATCAACAATAACACATGCACTTATATCAACAATAAATGACCATTTCCAGGTCTCATTTCTGGTAGTGAACTCTAATTCCATTACCCCATATCACACAAGAGACCACTCCCTTCTCTGAGTTGACAGTCCCTTGGAAATGTCTCCTTCTCTCTACTAGGTAGGATGAACTCAAGCCATTGTCCATTTAGTGTACAACACCAGACTACATATGTTTAGCCTCACAACACAAGCAATATAAGCATATTCATCAGCGTTATTGTTCTAAAACTGTAATCACATTTCATATCATTGACTATCAAGTATTGAGACACCAGGAGTGTGTCCACTCCCTAGGGTGTAATCAATATTGAAAAACCCTTCCATGATTCGACATCTGAAAAGTGTGCACCCTTTTTTGGTGTGTGCCATGTAGGCCCTATTCATACTCGAGCAATCTTCCACCATGGAAATAAAATCAAAACATGTTCTGCATATTGAATTCAACAATTTGGCATGCATATTCTTAGCTAGGGTTATGGAACACTTATCCATTTGCTGAGGCAGTATTCCTTCGTTGCGAAGGAATGGGGGCTCACTTCTCTAAGTTGACAGTCCCTCGGTTTTCCATCCCAATTCATTTTTAAATTTCATATCCACACATGTCTTACTGACATAATTTATATCATCTCACTCATGTGGCTTACAAAACATGTAGTGCAGATGAGACATTTCCAAAATGTCCAATGGAGTTTCACCGGAAACCCATTTCCAAGATAAGGGAAAACCTTCCCATGAAGTTTGGCTCCTGCAGGCCATCACACATGATCTTCCTGTAGTGTGTACCCCTAGAACATTCATTAAATAGACAAACAGTCAATCATTATCTGATAATACAATCCAAATTTGATTGTTCCATAACCAAGCAATGACATTAGTAATTAAATTCAATGGGAATTTGTAATTCTGTCTACAACAGAAATTGGTTTTCTTGGCAATGAGGTGATCCTCAATTGTGGTTCTCTTGTAAGCAGCACCACTATGCCCATTATAATTTTATGCTTATTATCATAACATGAATACCCACTTACAATGCGTCCTCCTGACACACTCTTATGCAAGCCAACAGTGGTTAGTAGCTGTCAGCAACTTCTTAAATTCAAAATTCACACATTCAAATTTACAACTCGTTATGCATACAAACTAGTTTCACAGCCATGAGACTCTTCTCATGAGGTTTGGCTCTTTCACATGGTAGATTTCACCATTGTCATAGTCTTACCCACTTTGCCATGCCCCAACAATCTATCTGAAACCTGAACCTCAATCAGCTAAACACTTACTAAGTCTTGAAGCATATAACTTTTTCATCCCTGCAACAAGCACTGGAGCATTTTCAGAATTTATAAAATTCAAATACTTCCACCTGTTAATAACATCAATATTACAAAAACTCATTTACTTCACGTAATCATTGTCATATTAACATTCAGAAGGTATTGTCGCATGATTTATGCAATTTAAATGAATTGTTTAGATACTCCTTACTTCACAAGCGTATCATTATACCACCTTGCCCTTCTATAGAGCATTTCTGGTAGCCAATTGATCATGACTACCCTCTTCATGCACTTACTATCCTGCGTTCACATCATCCCTCGAAATGGTTCCAGAATTGTCATCAATTCATCATTTCAACCATTAGTTATTCATAATATCACATGCACTATCTCAATGCATCACAAAAATTGCACCCATACTTATGTATGCATATCTACAACATTTACTCATACTTTTCATATGCATCCATTCAATGCATAACTACAAGATTTATAAAATCTTTTTATGCATACCCACTTAATGCTACCTTGCATTGAATGAGGAACACTATGCATTCAAACATACCATCCATGGCCCAACCATGACTACTTCATGTATGATGCATGACTATAATCAAGATCATTAGTGCTTACTTTCCTTGGGCTACTAAGCCCATAACAACATAATGCAGGCATGACACACTTCTATATGAAAGCAGTATAAAATTCAAATACCGACATGGTATGAGACCTCTTGCTTTTACCACTCCATGCAGTTGTCATAATTAAACCCTTACCTTCATGGGTCCTACTTACACCCTTGACATTACCAATTTGGTTGGTCCTTTGCAGGAGTTTGTAGAATTTGCTCACCAACTTTTGATTCTGGACTTGTTGCCTTATCCCTTTCTCCATAAGGTTGCTAGTCACATTCGTTAGCATCAACAACATATTCAACCATGTCCATGTTGTCATTGGTTTTTCCACTAATGCCAACATGAATGCAATAACTACCATTAGTGGTTCATTATACATGTATAATGCTTGCTAATATTACCAACATGTAATATCCTATGCATGAAAGGCATATCTTCATACATTTCATGTATGAAACTTATAAATTTAATTATAATTAGCAAGACAGAGTTTAAGGAAATTTTCCTTTTCAAGTCCCTCTTCCCTACATGGAACTCCTTTTCCACACAACAGCTGGTTTGACTTCATGGTCTTGCTACCTCTAGGCAAGCAATTCTTGGATCTGTCCATTTTGACAGTAGCACATTCCTCTTTCAAGCAAACACTAGCACTTTGCTGCTCCACACTCAGATTTTGGTGACTCTCCCTTGTTCCCTGCTGGATAAGCTTTCCAACGCCTATCCACATGCTTCATTCTGACCTTGGGTGTGAAAACCACACCATTTAAAAATGATGGCAAAACACACCACTGAATTTTGGTCTGGAATGCAAACTTCAGCCACCTGGAATTCTCTTCCTTCTCGGCCCTATAATCCACTGGAAGTATCGTGAAAATCCACTAAAAAACAATTGGAATTTGTTGAGAGAAATTCCACTTTAAAAAACCCAAAATTTCTTGAATAGAATCAGGTCTCATCCCAACTAACATTCTGACATTTCAGTGGTCAGGACGACTATTTTCCTCCGCTACTCATCGGTGGCCATACAACTAACCCTTTTCACGGTATTCAACGGTCTGTTCATCTAAGCTTCCGAACTTTGTCAACGATGCCAAAGGCTATCCCTCGGTGGTCAAACAACTGACGTTTTCTGACGTTTTGGGTCTGTAGTTGTCTAATATTTCGATCTTTATTGGTGATTAGAACCCTTAAGCCTAGTGTTTCATTGGCAATGCCAAGGACTGTTCATTGCCAGTCAAATGGCTAGCATCTTCCATTGTTTTGGATCCCCATCTGTCTAAGCTTTCGATCCCTTTATCAACATTGAAAAATCCATGATAGGAAATAGGATCCTCTACCTGTCGGATGGCTAGTTCTCTAAGCTTTCACAATGGCAGGCGCACAAATGTCTGACTCCTCCGAATTCCATCGGTGCTCAAAACCCTTAAGTGCTATGTGTCAGTGATCGGCAGTTGAAAGTTCTAGCCATCAGAATGCTAGTCCACATGGTAGCCGCAATGGAGGGTCCACGATCATCTAATTTATTCCAATGTCAGCCACTGCCTCGGCGTCTCCATCCTCTAAAGTTCGTCGATCAGATCAACTAAAAGTCCGCCGACGAATTCCATACTTAAGAATTTTTAGTGGAAAACTTCTTTTATCCCTCCATTGCATTGGCACTTTCATCATCTATTTTCTGCCAATGTATCAGCGCCACCATCGTCTATATTTTGCCAACGTTTCTCGTACTTAGACAATTTTTCGGAAATTCCTTTCCCTCATCCACTAGCGCATCGGCCGCTCCATCTACTAACTTTCTAACAATACATCAGGGGTCAAAACAACTAATCATTAGGTGGATAGCTCTCTAGGCGACCGCAACGGTGGGCAGTAAACCATCTGTGGATTCCATGGGCTAAAACTCATCGGTGGTCAAAATGACTAATCTCTCCCGATGCATCGGCAGACCAAATGAATAGCTTCTCCTGACCTATTGGCGGTCTGTTCAACTAACTATCTCCAATGTATCGGTTCCTATTGGCGGTCTGTTCAACTAACTATCTCCGATGTATCGGTGGTCCAATATTCTAATATTTTCCAATGCTTCCAACACTTCGGCAAAATTTTTCCTTCCTTGTCTGTCGCCGCGTAGGCTCCACAAACAACTAACCTTTGCTGTCGTTTCGGCAATCTACAGGAGATCTCTACCGAAACCTTCTCTTCTCTTCCATCGTCACATAGGCTTCTCAACATCTAAATTTCACTGACGATGCTAGTGTTTTAGCGGCACCATCACCTAAGCATCAGTGATCCAATTAGCTAAACTTTGCCAATCATTGATGGTCTCATGACTTAGAAATTTTTTTGAAATTTTTTCTCTTTATCTTCTTTCTATCGTCGCTATCGACAGGTCATTCTAGTAAATTTCACCATTGCCAAGGTATTTTGTATCCGACGACCGTCAAACTAGTCTGTCCACTGTGTCGAACGACCTTCGTACTTAGTCCTCCAATGGGCCGACGATTCCAATACTTAGAGAAATTTTTCAAATTTCTCAAAATTTTCTTGTCATGCACGGATTCCTTCTGATTTCTGCTAGGCAGAAGGCAACTAGCTTCTGCTAGCTGACCTGTCATGGCCCATTCAGGCCCATGTTGTAACCTTGAGCTTTGATACCATACTGTAACATCCTCGACCCTCAAAATGGTGAAGAGGATGCTACTATCACCAAACACACGGGAAAAATAGCCCCATGAACATGAATAGGCATATAATACTGAAATAAAATTCTTAAAACATAAAACATACTAAGATGCATAATCATTCATATACATAGTGGAAGCAAACATACATTCAATCAAGCATGCCACATGTTCATTATATTCATTAATAAGTAATATAAATGTAGAGACGAAATAGTCAAGAATACTTATCTTAAAAAGGATTCACTCCTCAACTAGCTACGTTGCTGCAACGTTCCACCCAACCATAGGCCAGCGTGCTCATCAATCTCTTAGCAACATTGCTATCCGCGAGCTAGGAATGATTCCCCAAGGAATAAGGGTCAAAGAAGGCTTACACATAGCCTAGGTACACAAATCAAGCAAGCCCACACAGTAGGGTTTATTAGGCCGTCAAGGAGCTAGGAAAGGCTAAATGTTAAGCTGGTGGCCTCAATGGAGAGCTAAGGATGCCTACAACAAAGTTAACCTATATTTTAAGACATCCACACACCCAACACTAGGAATCAGTGCTTTCTCTGCTTCACAGTCCCTCGGGCCTTAACTTCCCTTTCCAATACTGTTTAAGGGTTGTAGAAAGGAAATCTAACAGTGTAACTCTATCTGAGTGAATCCAAACACCAGTTTTCTCAAGCATACCCAGCTTCTAATCCTTCTCTCAATATTCCAAACACCAACCACTGCATGTCGCAGTAAAACAAACAGTTCACAACTCTCTGAAGAAGTCAAAGACAATAGGGTGACAATCGCCAAACAAAAAGGTGAAACATATTTCAGGTCAAACCACACTTCAGAGTTGTTCTTGGCCCTAGCGTGGGCAAAAAAACTTAGCAAAAATCCCCAAAGGATGTGTGTAGCTTCAACAAACAAGAAGCAACCCAAAACCAGGGGAAATCAACAGCCCCAATCTTACCATGAAACGATGGCAACCTTACACCATCCGCAAATGGGAAAGAAGCAAAACTCCCAGCATAGAAAGGGGAAAACTTAGCCAACGAATGTGGAAATCAACAACAAACCAACATCCATGAGCCCACCACACACAGTCCCCAAACAAAATGTTGGAAAACTTACACAGGTAGAAATGGGAAAGGAACCAATTCCCAATATGGACATGAGGGAGAAGAACGCAGCCAACAGAATGACGGAAGAAAGCATAGCCCCAATTCAACGATGGGGTAACCGAATGTTACACCATCTAACAATGGAGGAGAATACACAACTCCCTGCATGAACAAGATAAAGCTAGAACAACTCGCTGTGGGAGGAGAACAGATCCACAACCAACAATCGGTGAGAGATGGGAGAACAGATCCTACCCCTACCTACAGGAGATGGTCCAGACAGACTCACGATGGAGAACACCGCGGTGCAAGAGAGAGAAGAATGTCTCTGCGTGAGGATAATCCCAACAAAAACCATGAATGGAAGAGTGGAGTGAGTGGGAAAGTGGTGACTGCTCCCCTACCCTCTCTGTAAGGAAGAGTGAGCTCGTTGGCGGAGTGTATGTGGGGCAAATACTGGCAGTCCTACCACCCACCACTCCCTAGCCATAATTGCTCCCAACAAATCAAACATTAGAAGTTTAGTTGGTGGTTAACACATGGAAACTCCCAATGACCCCCACGGGTTAGAAAAACCCCCCTTAACCTTAGGAATCATGCCCTTTTCATTTAACGTTGCATCATCGTAGCTGGTTGTAGGTTTATTTTAATTAATGTGCATGTTTACATGATTGCAAAAATGTTATATGCCGGATAGCACTCATACCATCGGCAACGATCCTAATTGCCGAAACATAACACAACCAAATCAATGGTGGGGATTTTTCCTTTAGCTCCATGCCACAATCAATTACAATATATACATCATGTACCTTTTAATGCATCTGGGGTCAAAACCAGGGATATTACATCTCTCGACTAGACAAGTCTATCAACTTTGGTCGAACTTTCTACCCAACTAATTTACTTCGACTTACTTGTCACTTCCAAGTCAGCTGACTTCGACCACTCAAGTCGGCTGACCTCTTCGACTTCTGAAGTCTATCGACCTCTTTGACCTCTGAAGTCGGTGACCTCAATCGGCTGACTCGACTGACCTTGTCGGTTCACTTTGGTCGAAATATACAGAGTATGTTTTTTACTCTAAGAGACTTAAGAAATTACAAATGCTTTTCACCTGTGAGTAAGATGAAGTAAAATAGACACAATAACAAATCCAAATAACTTATAAAACATATGCCCAAATACGTAGGAAGACTTGAGTTGACCAATGTGTCGTAAAACCATGGAACTTTTACGCGGCGAAAAATTTATGGGTTCTTTGATCTTTCACTTAACAGTAATTGTAAAATACATTTACCCAAGTAAATCTAGAAATATGAATAGCCAAATAATCATGCATTCAACCATATACTATTTCATATATTTAACTATGTGGAAATAACAAAGTATTACAAACTTTTCAGTCTAGACTTGTTGGTCTAGACTTGTCGGCATCTAGACTTGTCAATATAGACTTGTCGGCTCACCAACTAATGATTTTACAGAGCTTCAACTCTTCGACTAAATGACCTACACAAACTCTTGAGCTTCGACTTCTCTTTTCTCACCCTCAGTTCCTCTGTCTCTCTATTGTGCCTCTTGTGTCTCTTGACTCTCTATCTAACCTAAATTACAATTTACTTCTTCTATTTATAGGCAACCTAAAGATTGCTTCTACATGGGTCGACTGACAAACCATTAAATACTATAATAACTATCTACCTAAAAACTTAGCTTCAGAAATAAATTCAACTAGTTTACATTGTCAAATTGTGGACTCTTCCCTCTTGTCAGACTGATCAACAAGATCTTGACTGGTACAAAATCTGACAGAGTCAGCTGAGAGTCAAGTACGGATCTGTGAGTAATTATTTTTTCCAACGCTCCCCCTTAATTATGAGCAGATGGGGTTTTTAAAACAAAATTTACAAAATGTTTGAGAGCTTAGACATGCTCTGTTTATGATAGAGTTCATTGTGGAGAACTTGTCATTCCAAGATAATTACACAAATACTAGAGTGTTTCCTTTTCCAATGGTTTTCTAAATATGTCTGCAAGTTGGTCTTCAGACCTGCAAAATTCCAAACAATTTTCCTTATCGTTCACCAACTCTCTTATAAAATGAATCCTTGTGTCGATGTGCTTGGTTCTCTTGTGAAACACATGATTCTTTCATAATACTATGGATGAATTGTTGTCGCAGAAGATTGTTGTCGGTTCTTGATAGTTCTATGAAACGTCTTTTCAGACTCCCCTCATCTAGATAGCTTGACATGTAGCACTTGTCACTGCAACATACTCTGCTTCAGTTGAAGACAAAGTTACAATGGGTTGTCCTTTTGAATCTCATGAAACAACACCTATACCAAAATGAAATGTCTACCCAGATGTGCTTTTCCTGCCATCTATGCTTCCTCCATTGTCATTGTCAGTGTAACCAATGATTTTAAAATTTTTTGAGGTTGAATACTTAATACCAAAATCTTTTGTGCCACTTAATACCTCAGAATTCTTTTACCCGCTTGCCAATGTGAGTCTTTTGGTGACTCCATGAACCTTGAGATCAGATTTACTCCATACATAATGTCTGGTCTTGTCGCTGTCAAATACATAAGGCTACCAACAAGCCTTTTGAACAGCATAGGATCTACAGTGGATCCTTCATCATCTTTGATCAATTTTAAACCTATTATTACTGGTGTTGGGGCTATCGTGCAGTTAGAAATATTAAATATTTTTAAAACCTCACTTGCATACTTTGTTTGTGATATAAAAATACCACTTTCAGACTGCTAAACTTCAATGCCCAGAAAAAACTTCATAAGCCCTAGATCAGTCATTTCGAATTCACTTTCCATGACTGCTTTAAACTCTTCTATGCCATAATCACCAGTAAATATTAAATCATCTACATATAGGTAGACAATTAACATCTTACCTTACTCATCGACTTTGGTGTACAAAGTCGGTTCACTTTCACTTCTGTGAAATCCATTTTCAGTGAGATAGGAATCAATCTGACTATACCAAGCTCTAGGAGCTTGTTTCAAACCATATAATGCCTTTTTCAGCCTATACACTTTATGTCCTTGACCTGGAACTTCATACCCTTGTGTTTGTTTCACAAATACTTCCTCTTCTAGATAGCCATTTAAGAATGCCGACTTGACATCCATTTGATGAACATGCCATTTGTTTTGTGTAGCAATGGCCAAAATTGTTCTAACTGTATCCATGTGTGCAACATGTGTAAACATTTCATTGAAGTCGATGCTGGGTTGCTATGTGAACCCTCTTGCTACCATTATTTCTTTTTGATTCTGCACATTCCCATCATCACCTTGCTTTGTCTTGTAAATCAATTTGACACTGATTACATCTTTGTCTGTTGGTACATCAACCAGTTCCCATGTCTGGTTTTTCTCAATGCATTCTATTTCTTCATCCATGGCTTGTGCCCATACTTCTTCTTCAACAGCTTCTTCAAATGTTATTGGATCATATATAGGGGAAAATAATGCAAAGAGAGAGAATGAACTAGGCGTACCAGCTTCATATATCTCTTGTGGACTTCTTGTCTTCACCGGTTCTGTCGATGTGAACCTTGACAAAATGCTTGATGGATTTTGCTGTCCCCTTGGTGTACTTGTCGGTGTAGCTTGAGCTGCTACTTGTGTCGATGGTCCTTGTGCTAAACGATGTCGTGGTGTCATGGGAATCAACGGTGCTATGACCAGTTGAATTACATGTGGTATTTGAGCCACTTCCTCTTCCATATCATCACTGTTGACATTCGACACAATGTTGACATTTATGTCGACAGTCCCATCCCATGATTCGTTCTCGACAAATTGAACATCTCGATTGATTATCACTTTCCTTGAAACAGGGTCATACAAATTGTATGCTTTTGTGTCTTCTGAATAGCCAACAAAAATACATTTTTGTCCCTTCTTGTCTAGCTTCTTTCTCAGCTCATCTGGAATATGAGCATAAGCAACAAAACCAAAAACTTTTAAAATGAGAAACACTATAATTCATACCTGTCCATGCTTCTTGGGGAACTTTGTTCTTCACACTCTTTGTCAGAAATCGATTCATAATGTATATGCCAATTGCGACTGTTTCACCCCAATATTCATTTGGTAAATGCTTGGCTGCCAACATGCTGCATGCCATCTCCATGGTGGTTCTACTTTTTCTTTTGGCAATACCATTCTACTGAGGTGTATACCGTGCAATGAATTGCTTCTGTATGCCATAGGTCTTGCAAAAATTTGGAAATTCATTTGAAGCATATTCACCTCCTCTGTCGGTCCTTAAGATCTTGATGCGATGTCCACTCTGGTTCTCCACGAGTGCCTTGAACTGCTGAAAATAACCAAATGCATCAGATTTATGTTTTAAAAAGTATACCCATGTTTTTCTTGAGTAGTCATCAATAAAAGTTAGAAAATACTTGCAGCCACCAATGGATGATGTCTGCATCAGACCATAAATGTCAGAGTGCACAATTTCAAGTGGTGTGTGTGCTCTATATGACTTTTCGACTGGAAAAGTCTCTTTGTGCTCTTTGCCAAAAATGTAGGCTTCACAAACACTCTATAGTTTGTCGATCAATGGTAATCCTTTCACCATATTCTTTGTGTGTAGTAGTTTCATCCCACCAAAATTCAAATGTCCAAATCTGAAATGCCACAATCAGGATTCATCCTGAACTTTTGTCTGAAATGTAGCTTGCAAATTAGCACTGCAATTTTCTCTCTTGTCGAGGAGATCGACTATTTCTTCACTTTCTGCCTTGAATGCAGCTCCTGTGTTTGTCTTCCCTTTCATGTCGGGAACTATCCTCAAAGGAAACAAGCGATTTCTTGTCATTGGCACTTTTACTATCTGCTGGTCACTTGGACGCTTGTCTTTGATCACATAGTAATCATCTTCCATGTAGACTCTGTAGCCTTTTTGTAACAACTGTCCAATGCTTAACAAATTATGTTTCATACCTTCGACATGATAGACATCAGAGATATACTTACTCTCGCCCTGTTTGGTTTGAATATAAATAGTTCCTTTTCCCAAGACAGTAACTTGGACATTGTTTCCAAGTGTAACATTAGTTTTAACTGAATTGTCTAGACTAGAAAACAAATTTAAATTACCAGTCATGTGGTTTCTACAGTGTGAATCTAAGTACCATATGTAATGTGGTGTTTATTGAACAGCATTGCATTCAAGTGGAGATGTCGATACCATTAACATTGCACTTGTCGAAGTGCTGGTGTTGGTCGACTAATTTGGGCTTTGGCTTCCTTGGTTATATTGCTTCTTTCTGCATTCATATGCATAATGACCAGATTTCTTAAAGTAATGACATTGGATTTTTTATTTATCAAACCTCTGGCCACTTGGCTAACTTGGGTTCTGATTATCTCTTCTGCGACCGACATTTCCAGGACTTCTGCCTCGTCCTCCTCTTGAAGAACTTCTTCCTCTTCCTCTGAAGTTGTTTCTCCCCCTGCCTCTACCACGGCTTATGAATGAATGTGTTGCAAATGCACCTTCCAATGATGTTTGTGTTCTGCTGAGTCTGTGTTCATGATTGATGAGTGAATCTTGCAACTCATCAATGGTAAATGTCATCATGTTTGTGTGTTCTTCTAAGGTCACAACCAAGTTTTCAAATCTTGGGGGAAGACTTTTGAGAAATTTTTCAACAATTCTTTGGTATTCAATAGAGTATCCATGATATTTCAGTTGGTTTATCAACCCAACAACTCTGGTGTAGAATGTGTCTACATTCTCTGAATCTTTCATGGACAGAGATTCAAAATCTCTTCTTAGAATATACAGCTTGGATATATTTACCTTATCCAAACCTTGATAGGAAGTCTCCAATATATCCCATGCTTGCTTAGCAATAGTTTTTGTTGTTATTCTTGGGAGTATGGTATCATGCATAGCTTGATGTGTATAGAACAAAGCTTTTCCATCTTTCTTCCTTTGTTCCCTCAAGACATCTTTCTCAGCCTGTGTGAGATTATTATATGCTGTCATGTCTGCTGGTTTTGCATAACCATGCTAGACTATTTCCCACACATCTTGACCTCTGAATAAAGCCTTCAGTGTGAAAGACCAAT
Organism: Pseudotsuga menziesii; assembly: GCA_001517045.1. Classification (NCBI taxonomy): domain Eukaryota; kingdom Viridiplantae; phylum Streptophyta; class Pinopsida; order Pinales; family Pinaceae; genus Pseudotsuga; species Pseudotsuga menziesii. The sequence continues at coordinate 4,451 of LPNX010151989.1, read as the reverse complement.
ATTCATAATTCTTTTCTGTAAAAATTGGAGTTTGCAATGAACTAGAAGTGGAAGCCATTTTAATTTTTTTAATTAACTTTCCTTAGAAAATTAAATTTCCACCTTTTAAGACAAGATTTCTTTCCTAAATCTTGGGCTGATATAAACCTTGCTCTGATATAAACCTGGCTATGATACCAGTTAGCCAAAACCAAGCTGACTAAACTTGAGTTTACCGCTCAGTTAATATTAAAAATTTAATTTTCACTTTTTCACACCGACCTCTTTTTCTTTTTCACTTGTCGGGTGAAACTTGTCTATATCCCGACTAGACAAGTCTATCAACTTTGGTCGGACTTTCTACCCGACTGATTTACTTCAAATTACTTGTTACTTCCAAGTCGGCTGACTTTGACCACTCAAGTCGACTGACCTCTTCGACTTCTCAAGTTGGTTGACCTCTTTGACCTCTCAAGTCAGCGACCTCAGTCGGCTGACTCAACCGACCTTGTCGGTTCACTTTGGACGAAATCTACAGAGTATGTTTCTTAGTCTAAGAGAGTTGAGAAATTACAAATGCTTTTCACTTGTGAGTAAGATGAAGTAAAATAGACACATTAACAAATCCAAATAACTTATAAAACATATGCCCAAATATGTAGGAAGACTTGAGTCGACCAATGTGTTGTAAAACCCTGGAACTTTCACACAGTGAGAAATTTATGGGTTCTTTGATCTTTTACTTAACAGTAATTGTAAAAGACATTGACCCAAGTAAATATGGAAACATGAATGGCCAAATAATCATGCATTCAACCATAAACTATTTCATATATTTAACTATGTGGAAATAACAAAGTATTACAAACTTGTATGTCGAGACTTGTCGGTCTAGACTTGTCAGCTCACCAATTGATCCTTTTACAGAGCTTCGGCTCTTCGACTGGATCACTTACACATAAGTTTGAGCTTTGACTTCTCTTTCCTCACCTTGAGTTCCTTTGTCTCTCTATTATGTCTCTTGTGTCTCTTGACTCTCTATCTAACCTAAATTACAATTTGCTTCTTCTATTTATAGGCAACCCGAAGATTCCTTCTACATGGGTCGACTGACTCACCATTAAAGATTGTAATAACTATCTACCCAACAAGTTATCTTCAGAAATAAATTCGACGTGTTTACATTGTCGAATTGTGGAGTCTTCCCTCTTGTCAGACTGACCGACAAGATCTTGACTAGTACATACATTGACAGAGTCGGCTAAGAGTCAAGTACTGATCTACGAGTAATTACTTTTTCCAACAAGTTCCAAGGTTTTTGTATAGAACTTCAAACAAATAAGTAAAGCACATCTAGATAGAGTGGTTGGTCATTACTAAAACAAGGCTTTAGGTTTGGTACTCGGTGAGAAACTTTAAATTTTATGAAATAAATATTATTAATAATAATAATTATAATTAGATTGTGTTGGATTATTATAATATATTTTAAAGACCAGAAACCTGTGTTGTTGATGCTGTTAATTTGTATATACTTACTCTTTAGCTGAACCCATTTTTAGGAGAAAGAATCTCTCAGTAGAATGTAAAGCTATATTCCTTTTATAAATAGTGAACTAAAAAAATATTTAATATTCATAAATAGACTTTTTGCTTAATTTGTTTTTATTGTTTTGTATTTTTATTATAATATATATTATATTTAAAGTGACAAAATTGGATGGCAGCGTTGTATCACTCCATCATTTAATTAGAGGAATCGACTCTATTAGTGTTCACACATCTTAGGACAATGGAGACTTCTGGTTCCACAATTTCATTGTCCTTGATTTTTTATGCTTTAGTAGCAGTGAATCTATTTGTCTGTTCTATTTCTGTTAGATTTTCATAAAGGGATATTGATGTATTTATTCTACTTATTCTTCTGCTAACTCAACCCGGACGAAAAAAAAATGTGCAACGTCGATAATTTTGACATGAAAAGGACCGAGTGTCCAGCTTCGTAACTCAATAATACCTTTGACATGACGATTCGTCGTAGGCAATTTGAGTCTTTCTAAAATTTGAGTTCTTGTTTAGATGTGAACTTTGGACATTATTCTAAAACGCTAATTATTATATTTACAGGTGAATTGGGAATTTTTTTAATTAAACATAATTGTTACCATTTCAATATTTAAAAAACAACTGAAATAAGAAATTTTAAATAAATGAAGCCAGTTTTCATTTTTATTTTAATAAAGCATAATTGTTACCATTTCAATAACTTAAAAAAAAAGTGATTATTTATGCATTCCTCGTAGAATTGATTAATAAATGGATACATTTATAGAATAGAAATGAAAAGTCACTTCCATAATAAACTACAAATAGCAATACTATTTCTTAACAAAATTGCCACTAAGTTTTTATATATTAATTTCTGTCAAAACCTTGTATTCACCAGAGTCAAGTGGCATTATTACTTAATGTGTGTAATTAAATTGTGCTAGGAATAATTGGATTGCTAAGAGTAATTTATTTAAATTTGAATATTTCAAAATAAAGGGCTTGTATACATGTAGAACATTGAGGTTAAGGTTTCCTTATACTTGATAGTACTAGGCTTTCGTAGTTAAAGTTGATGAAGACTTATCGACGACAACAACCCAATCATGTCACCTATAGCATTGCAACTATATCTTATGAGCTCTACAAATAATTGTGTCATTGACAACACGATCAAGTTAACCCGTGACATTCCAATTATTTCTTGCGAGCTCCACAATTAGTTGTGTCCAGCCTATACTAATATAGTTTAATGAATATTTTAACGTCGCAATATAGTTCAGAAAAAACCTGCATAATTTGTTTCTTATTGACAAGTTGAAATTAATCCCAACTACCAACTTACACATTCACTCCTTCGTAACTGAAATGCTCTTCCATGTTCTTAGTCCCTCCTCTCTACAGTCGAAAAGTCTTAATCAACCTTCCCCTGACGTCATGGTTGAGTACCTAAGAGCACAGAAATTTATATTTTCTCAGAATCTCCTTCACTTTCTCTAATGGTAGATGGAATACGTATCCATATTTTATATTTCATCTTTTATGAATAGGTGTATTAGTTACTGTTTTAATATACACCGATAAGGTGATGAATAGAAGACAAAGTGTTGGCTGGATGTAGATGACAGAGTTTAATCCTCTTTTGGTGTAACTGGTGTAACTTGCGTTAAAGGAGTTATTTTATAATAGGCGATATCATAATTTTTTACTTCTGAATGTATGGAAAGAGAAGCATCTCTGTTTTTATTATTAATGTTTGGAGTATAAACCCTCCAGTAGCTTATCTCTATTCTCTTTGTTATTTGTTTCGTGCTTAGTTTATACTCTTCCTCTCCCCTTAACCTGGTATCAAATCTTAAGGTTTTAAGAGATGAAGGTTTTCAAGAAATATTTTCAAGTATTTAAAGTGTTACTCAGCAAAAAAAAATTACGGTCAACAATTGAACCTCCAAGCACAATCTTGACAAACCCACAAATTTCTTAGTTCAATGGGAAAAGTTATGATTATTGAGAAATTTCACTGAATGCATTATTCTTGTCTTAAGATATTCGGGATCTTGTTTAAAATTGTTACATAGAACCAACAGAGGCAACAACATGTAATGCTCTAACATAAGAAGAGGACTTATTAAAGGATAAGAAGGACCCTAAAGTTCTCTTTTATATTTACCAAGCACTGCATGAAAGGCAAAGGTAAATCAAATTTCAAAGGTAAAGGGATAAATTGTTGTAGTGGTGGAATACATAGCCCACCAAGCTCACATGGAAGAGGCACTAGCCAAACCTCAAGCCAAAACACACCTCACAATAAATCACAAGGTTAAAGGTATGAAAAATATCAAATTTAATGCCATTATTGTAAAAGTATCGGAATTATTCAAATGATTGTAAGACACGTTATGACAATCATATGATGGGGTGTTAGGAAAACATGATTGTAGAACAATAGCATAAAAGAAGGGTCAGTGCAAGAAGATGATGGACCTTTAAGATGCAATCCTAGTTTTCAAAAACAACATCATGCTACCAAAAAATACATCAACCCGAGCCTGACATAGCACTTGGTATGGTTCAACCCCAGCCTGACATGTCATATGACATGTAGGATAGGAAAACACATCGCGCACGCGTTATATAACTATAAAACGCGTACGCGTTATATACCTACAAAACGCGCACGCGTTTTGTAGTTATAAAACGCGCACGCGATATGGAAATTATAAAAAAAAAAAAAATACACAGTCCCGAGTTCATTTTCATAATCAGAAACGCGATTTCGACGGGCAGCGCAGCGTTTGGAGCGAGGTTTCGACGGCCGTTGGAGAATTTGGAGCTGAATCAAGGGGAAGGGAGGAGATTTCACGCCCACCATTGGTTCATTCCCATACTTTCTCTTCAATTTATAACAAAATTACCATTTTCCC
>LPNX010151986.1:348381-364675 GCA_001517045.1 Pseudotsuga menziesii | reverse complement strand
TTATTTAATTCATATACATCATTGAACTGCTACTAAGGATTCCAGATTCCTTAGTAGGTGCTCATCAGCACAAGCTAGGGTGAAAACCCTAGCTACACTATGCCTACATCAAAGCATATTCGAGAAATGCCTAAGTTCAAAGGAATCAATCATCAAAGATGAGACAATGCTGGAAATCCAAAAAGTAATCAATATTAGGTAATCACCCCTCATGACCCAAATGATATTTTTGATATGGGTGTTTGGTTTCAAAAAGTTAAAGTATAAATTCTTGTAATTGAAGTGGTTAAAATTCCAGCGCAACGAGAAAAATTGATGAAAGTGTTAAATCCTACTCCCCCTAATAAAATAACCTTTCAAGAAAGACAAGAAAAAATTACTCCAACAAACAAACATGGTTCCGTCGATCTTCCAGTTATTTTACAAACAAAGGAACATGGAAGAAAAGATCATCGTACAACATGAGTTGGCCTAATGGTTAAGAGCATGTGTTTCCTCTTAGGAGGTCACGGGTTCAAATCCAGAGGGGGGTAGTGTATGTACACCTCTATAGACTTTAGTAGTTAAATCCCTGCGCAGAGGGGGGTCCCTTGTCCCACAAACAAGGGGGTCTCATACACCAATTTGGTGTCTTGCTTGGCGGTGACCTTAAAATAGATTATTATTATTATTATTATTATTATATTTCACTATTGATGAATCATCTTCTTCTTCATAATTGTATGTTAGTTCCGGGTCTTTACCCAACATAATGAACAGGAAAGTAATGGAATAGTTAAATTTAAAAGTCTCTAGACATTATCATAATATATGTGCCATGGACTCTATAGAAGTTGAGGTGGTTGGTATTATTTTGGGATTTCCAGTAAGGATGACTAAGTACCCCGATATTCATCTAAACATGGATATTCTTGTAATTGATGTACCTGGAAAATGGGGTATGTTGCTATCAAGAAAGTGGGATGTTGATTTGGGGGGATCCATTCAAATGGATTGGAATTATGCCACCATTCCTTTATCTGAGAATAGAATGGTAACAATGCATAGTGAAAATTAGAATATACATCATGTATAAAACCCCAAGAAACCTTCCAATGAATATGTTTACTACATAGAAAGTCTTGGAAATTATTCTTGCTACTCTACCTTTTTAGCCCCAGTTAAAAAAAAATTTAAAGATGAAAAGGTAGATGAAATATGGAAGATGAATTTTGATGGCACTCATTCAAGATTTGGAATGGGAGCTGGATTTGTCATCACTTCACCTAAAGGACAAGTTTTTATCTTTTCCTTTATGTTAGAACTTGAAGCAACCAACAATGTAGCAGAATATGAGGCACTCCTACTTGGGTTTGAAATAAATAAAGATATGGGGATTAAGATGTTGAATATAAGAGGCGACTCTGATTTACCAATTTGACAATCTGGTACCTCGTGGTCTAGTTTCACTTGAGCATATTTTTTATAGGAAAGATAGAAGGAAAAACAACATAGACTCAATGAAACCTAGGGGTTACATTGAGATCAATATTGGAACAAATAATGAACCAAAAATGATAAAAATTGGAAAAGGTACGTTTGAAAAGGAAAGGAATGACCTAGTTAATCTTGTCAAAGAGTATAGAGATGTATTTGCTTTCACTTATGACGAGCTCAAAGATTATCGGGAGGATGTGTTCCAACACACTATACCTCTCAAACATGACATGAAAGAAGTTAACCTTTCCGACAAAAAATGAGACAAATCAACCCCAAGATTGCACCAATAGTTAAAAAGGAGCTTAAGAAAATGTTGGCTGCTGGGATCATTGCACCAACACACCATTAATTTTGGTGATCCAACTTGGGGGTTGTGAGAAAAAAGAATGGGAACATAATAATATGTATAGATTTTCAGAATCTAAACGTTTCTTTTCAAAAGGACAACTATCCATTGTCGAATATGGAAACACTTCTTCAAAAGGTAACAAGTTTTGAAATGATGTCTATGCTAGACGAATTTTCAGGTTATAATCAAGTGGTGATCCAAAAGGAGGACATACATAAGACTACTTTCACAACCCCATGGGTTACCTTCGAATATTTAAGGATTCCTTTTGGTTTGTTGAATGCAGGGGCCACCTTCCAAATCACCATGGATTATGCATTTAAGGAATTAATTGTAAAGGTCATAGAAATTTATTAGGATGACTTAACAGTTTTTTCAAAACAAAGAACAAGTCATGTAAGTCATCTCAAGCAAGTATTAGAAAGATGTAGGAAATATGGTATCTCTTTGAATCCAACAAAGTCTATCCTAGGTATTGAAGAAGAGAAACTATTAGGACATATCATTTCCAAAGATGGAGTAAAGGGGGACCTCAAAAGGATTGAGGAAATTAAAAAGATCCCTTTGCCTAAAAATGTGAAATCTCTCCAATCCTTTAATGGCCACATCAACTTTATAAGAAGATTCATCCCTAGATTAGCAGAATTAATGAAGCCAACCCAAAAGTTATTAAAGAAAGATGCTAAGTTTGAATGGACTAATGAGAGTCGATAATCTTTCAAATTCATCAAGGATGCAATTACCAAATCACTAGTTTTGGTTAGCCTCGATTATTTGAAAGATTTCTTGATTTTCTCCTTTGCTTCTGAAAGTACTATCGCAGGGGTATTGCTCCAGAAAATCAATGAAGGATATGAGAAACCCATTGCTTTCATGATTTCAACTTTACAGGATTCAGAATTGAAAATATACAAGTATGGAAAAGTAGGCTTATGCCTTAATAAAGTCATTAAAACATTTCAGAACATACATTGGATACTAAAAAATAGCTGGTTATGTACTTCATGCAACTATAAAAGATATATTGTCTCAACAAGATTGTTTGGGCATAAGGGGTAAATGGGTCTCTAAAATTCAATAATATGATCCAGTTATTAGGCCCACAAAATTAATCAAAGGTCAAGGTCTAGCTAAGATGTTAACTTACGGGAATGAAGAGGCTTTAGGGATGGTGTGTCATAACAATGGTCTAGAGCAAGTAAAGTCAACAGGACTTCAATAGTTAGAGCAGGATCCATGGTATGCATATATAATCTTCTTTCTCCTTAATATTACATGTCTTGATCACCTTAAGGGTCACAAAAGAATATCTCTAAGGCTTAAATCCGTTAATTATTGCATCACTCAAGAGGGACTTGGTTGGAGAAACCCTAAAAAAATAATACCTAGATGTGTAAATGAGCAAGAGTCTAAACAAATCATAAGTGAGTTTCATGTAGGATTTTGTGGGGGCCATTATGCAACAGACACAACAACCCATAAAATCCTTAGAGCAGGTTATTATTGGCCCTCCTTATTTGTATATGTACATAAGTTTGTAAGGAGTTGTTCCCAATTCGAGTTATTCACGAGAAAGCAAAGGTTAGCAACACTTCCTTTGCAACTAGTTGTGGTGTTAGCCCCTTTCCAGCAATCGGGGTTTGATTTCATTGGGAAATTCAAAGACAATTCAAGCAATGGGTTTTCTTGGATCCTTACAATGACTGATTATTTCACCAAGTGGGTAGAAGAATTACCCACCAAAAAGGCTATTGATAAAGTTATTATGGATTTCCTTGAGGACAAGATTATCACAAGATTTGAAGTTCCATACAAAATAACAACCGACAATGCCAAACCTTTCAGTTCAACAGAGCTCACATCATTCTGCTTCAAATATGGCATTATCCTATCCCACTCATCCAACAACTATCCTTAGGGAAATGGTCTAGCAGAGTCAAGTAATAAAAACTTAATGACCATCCTTAAGAAAATAGTTGGAAGTAATAAGAAGTCTTGGGATAGTAATATTAAATATGCACTTTGGGCTGACATAATAACTAAGAAAAGTGCAACAGGAAATAATACTTTCGAGTTGGTATATGGTTCAATTGTCTCCTTTCCTATCTATCTTCAATTGCAAGTGTATTAGATGCTTCAAGAATATGGTCTAGAAGAATATGCTATGCCAAATGGAATCAATAAGTTAATTGAATTAGATGAAATCCAAAGGAATGCTCTTGACAGAAGTATAAAAAACCAAGAGAAGGTTAAAATAAAATTTGACAAGTTTTCAAAACCAAGGGCCTTTCAGATTGGAGATACAGTTTTATTATGGGACAAACGAAGGGAAAAGCTAGGAAAATGTGGGAAGTTCAAGAGTCTCTAGATGGGGCCATTCATCATCTACGATGTGGTTGGAACCAATTCTTTCCTTCTCAGCACTATGGAAGGAGAAAAATTTCTCTTATCAATGAATGGGCAACAATTGAAATTGTTCTTCAACGATCCTATCTAATTCCCAATGGGGCATTATCAGGACTTTTATAAACCTTTTTTCTTGGTATCATAATTTATGTATCATATTTCTTTTTGTATCATAGTTTTTGTATATTTTTTTTTCTAGTATCTTGTGTATTATAATACAGGTTGTATTTCATTTTGGAATTAATTTACATGTATATGGGACAAATGCACTTTAGATTCTTAGGAGTTGGACATTCTAGGGTCCTCGCACACTCTCTTTGATTGAAGATCAGTTGAGTGCACGTCCCATAGTTGGAGCTAGATTTTATCCACTAAGTTGCACTTAGGGGATTTTTTCAAGTGAGCCACCAAGGATCATAACAAATCAGTGTTCTTACTCAGTGCTCAAGAAGTTCCATGGTTTCATCAGGGCCAATTGTGATCTCTTTTTCGCATGTTCACACCCCCTCGTGGGAATTGTAATAAATGACATAGCATGATGGTTTCTTTTTATAAAATGATTGGCCTTCTTAGGAATTGGTCATAAAGGTCATCATCCTTGAGTGTTTTTTCCCTTTTCGATTATGTGATGCTTTTTTAAGTGACATATAATTCTTGAGTTTTTCACTCAAAATCCTCCAAAGTCAGGATGGTGAAATTGGTGATTATGTATTAAAAGGTTATTAAATCCTAGGGTCTATGTATTATACCATGCTAGTCATAGTACCAAAGTTTCGTGGACATGCGCTATGTCTTTAATAGGATTTTTTAATTTTTAGTTTTTTAATAAAATCATCGATAAGGTGTATTCTAATTGTAAAAGTTCAAAAGGTCATAAAATTCAGCCTAGGGAGCCAATTTGGTCACGCTGATGCTAATTTTTGGACCTATATCCCCCATTGAAACCACTTTTGAGAGTCAAATTAGTTATTTTCAATTATTAATTTTTTATTTTCTCTCCAAAATTACTCCGAGTGTCTAATAAATGGGACGATGGGAGAAAATATGATTTCTAAATCAAAGGCATATTGTCTGGGACTTGTCTACGAGGTGTAAAGGTTGTTGAGGATGTTTTATGGAGAATTTATGAGCATAGAGTATCATCTTCTATCATCAAGGGAGGATCCGCAACTCACCTGCACCAAAAGGGGGCACATTCTCTCATGGAGGGTGTAACTTTCCACATGGAAGAAGCAGTTAGAGGAGGCAGAGGCTTCCAAAACCAAGTGGGATACCTCATGAGAAGTGGAATCCTCATATTCCACCAATAAAAACCTCCTCCCACCATTCTCTCAACCACCAAAACCACCTCCTCATTGGTAATTGCGCCCCCTTGGGGCTTGGGCTGTTTTCAAGCTATAAATGCAAGGTCTTTCTCCTCATTCAAGAGGATTTATTGAACCTTTGTTGATTCTATTTTTGTTATTGAATTTTGATTAATAATATTGAATGTTTTAGAGGCTCATTGTAATGTCCCTTTTTAATAAATTTTATTAAATGACCAATTTTTCACTTTTTCCGTAATTTGACCTTTGACTAGTTTTGATGTCTAGATCTCCAAATTGGCCCAAATGCTCCCAAATATTCATAGAAGGTGTATGAATGATATTAATACTTGAATATTATGTTCAGGGTTGATTTATGACCCTCCAATTGCTTCTGAAAACTTGTTTAATATTCTGGCCAAAGTAGGAGTCTTTACTAGCAAATTGGGGTTCCAATTCCCCCTGGGTAAATGCTGGAAATGGATTCTCAAATGCTCCGCAAACCACTCGAATTTATGAAAAGAGGAAGAGTTTGTTTAAGTTACATTTTTAAGGTCTCATATGAATCATTATTCAGTTTATAAAGGATGTTATGACCCTCTCCCAAACATCTACAAAATCACTAATTCGACCCTTGGGGAAAAGGCACCAAATCTTCTCCAAATGTAATTAAATTGAGTAAAATGACTTCAAATGATTAATTTCTGAAAATTAAACTTTTAGTACACATAAATTAAAGTCCATTCATTATAAATATATCATAGAGGAATTATTCCATTCGAAATAATCAACATTACCATAGCATACATCAATATAGTGGGGAAATGGTCATTGTTTGCTTATTAACAGTCACGTTTACATAAAACCATTTGGTATTTCGAATTGAGAATTTCTAAGAACTAAAAAAATAGAATATTTAAATTATTAAAATCATAAATATACCAGGATAATCTCTCCCAAATAGTACAATTCCTCACCCAATGTGCAATCCCTCCATGAGCAAGAATATGCAATAAAAATTGGAAATGGTGGAGAGAAAGTGCTGCAATAGAAGGAACCATGAGATTCCCTATATCTTACACCTAAAAATAAAAATCCATTAAATCTCCATGAAATACCTGATTTTCCTCTCCAAACACCAACTTGGATGGGAATCTTTCACCCTCGAAATTGGCTAAGGTAAGAACCTAGTCATCTACTAGCTCTCCCAATTCACAAATGAAAATTTATCAAATGATTAAAATACCTTATATTGGTTGATACCTGTATTTTATAAAAATACTTATCCTTCTAATATTACCAATCCATATACAAACTCAATCCAATTCAAGTTAAGGCGTGTGCTTAAGATTTGCCATGTGTCCTCCCTTTCCTAGCCTTCCATCTTCCCCCAATTCTAGTAGGAGCCCATTGAGCTTCCCCAACTCACATGAGAACCCTCTTGGATGCTCTATTTCTACCTAACATGTTAGATATGTTAGATTTCAGCCTTCGTATTTGATTTGTCTCATAGGTGTCATAGCATGTTCATCATTGTTGCCATAGAGCTAGGGAATCTAGTCCAAGTGCCTCACTAGCTCCAAAATGACTCTTCATCTCCCATGTAAGTTAAAAATTTCCTTCAAACTTCAACCTATGATGCATATAGCCAAGTGTATTATCCTTCAAACTCATCCAATAACATTTAGGCTTCCCATGGATTCAAAATTGCAAGAGGAGGATGCCACGTGGCACATAAATTCTAGCTTGTGTGGGTCCCATAGTCTTCATGTGTCTCCATGCTCCATTTCCACTTCAATTTTATTTTGTATTTATTTAATAAGCTCCATTATTAAATATTTATTCCATCCTAATGCCTGAAAATCATTTATTATCTCCCTTATTAAAATTCCAAATCTATCCATCCAACCTAGGGAACTAGTAGGACTGATGGAATTGTCATGCTATGTAATTATTTGAATGGGGACATTACATTCCTCCCCAACCAAGATTGATTTTCCTCAAGCAATTTTATATTTGGATTCTGCAACCTCAAATTAACTAAATCATTAACCTGAAAGATCCTTTCTTCTATATGTCTATCTGCATATTGTTTTTGTTGATTTTGGGAAACATGCAAATTGTCTTTCAAAAGCTTTAAAATTTCTTGGCTCTCTTCCACCCAATATTTAGGTTTTGTATCTTTATTATCACCAAATATCATATCAACAAAGGTAAGTGCATCCTAACCATATAATTCTTTGAAAGGATACATCCCTATTGACATATGAAAAGTGGTGTTGTATCAAAACTCACCCAAGTGTAGCCATTTTGCCCATGCTTTTTGCTGCTCTCCCACATAGTTTCTTAGGTACCCTTCCAACCATTTATTCACCCTCTTTGTTTGTACATCAGTTTTTGGATGATATTTTGTACTTGGAGTCAACTGAGTGCCCACCAATCTAAAAATTTCTTGCCAAAAAGGACCCATGAATCTACTATCTCTATCACTCACAATGATTTTGGGGAGCCCATGCAATCTGAAGATTTATTTGAAAAAAATATCAGCCACTTGTGCGGCACTAAAATATGATGTAAGAACAAAGAAATGAGAATTTTTTTTCAATCTATCCAATACCACATATATGCAATCCTTACCCAAATATTTGGGCAAACCGGTGATGAAATCCCTTGAGATACTGTCCCATTTTTTGCTCCAGAATGGGCAATGGTTGCAATAAAATAGCTTGGAATGTAAGTTCTGATTTGTTTTTCTGACATACCTTACATTCATTCACATATTTATGAACATCTTACTTCATTCCCTTCCAAAATAATATTTTCCTCAATTTCCTATAAGTTTTGAAGATCCCTGGATGGCCAGCTAGTGGGAAATCATGTGTTTCTTGCAAAATTTTTGTACCAGATCTTGGTCTAATGAGTCCCAAATCTAAGAGTTCTTGTATGGACTTCTCAATATCATCTCTAAATTTCTTGGGATGTCTATAAGGTGATATTTTAATGGGTGAAGTACCCTCCTCCAAAACAATGTTGTGCTCAACCCCCCTATCAGGTGGTCTACCATGTGGAAGACCTCTAAACTTTTTTTCATACTTTTGAAATAGTTTCTCTATCTCCTTTGGGTGTTAAAAAAAATTTATGTTTGACTTTGTAGATGTGGTATGACACTAAACATCCCATTATATGTCCCCATGCCTCAATATATATCTCATACTATTGCAAGTCACTACTTGATTTGGGTAAGTGTGTTTCCCTTTTACAACCCTTAGTACACCTTTCGAATCTTGAAATTTCATCTCAGGAATTTGATAATTTACTGTATTTTCCCCTATAGAATATAGTCATCACACTCCCAAAACCACATTATTATCAGCAACATCAACCACATAAAAACTATCAACAAAAGTATAGTTACCTACGGTGACTTGCAGCTTTGGAACCCATGTTTTGCATTGCATTGTGTTGTGACCGGGAATGACAACTATGAAGCCATCGAATGGTTAAATTGGTATCTTCCTTATATCTACCATATCCACATCAATGAAGTTATGTGTGGCTCCTCCATCTACCAAAACTGAAGCTCTTTGTCCTAGTACCATACCCTTTCATCGAATAATGTGATAGCGAGGCACTGCTGAAAGTACTGCCATTCTTGCTTTGTCCAGTGAAGGATAATTTTCTTATTGTCTTTATTCTTCAACTGATATCTCATATGCCTCCTCTTGATATTCAATTTTTCCTCCTTCCTCCACACCCCCTTCATAGCCATCATTATCAAAAAATATTTCTATGTATTGAGCCTTTCCCTTAGTACATTTATGCCCCAGTGTCCATGGTTGAAAGCATGCGAAGCACAATTTTTTCTTTGAAGTTCATCCCTGGCTAGTACTTATTTCTTATTCTTTTAGATGAATATCTTTGCCAAGGATTCTTATCAGGTGCATATTTTTTCCAAGGTTTCTTTTCAAATTCGGAGTTAGGCTTGGGAGGAAATCTTGTTCTAGGAAGCACAATTTGGAGATCTCTAGTCAAGCTCATTGCATCTTTTAATGTGGTGGGATTGTGGGATTTGAACAAACATTTTAAGGGTTCATCCAAAACTTCATTGAAAAACAATACTAACCTTCCCATAGACACATCAACCACCTTGAATGATAATTTTTGAAATTCCATCATATAATCAGTAGGGGTCTCGACTTGCTTCAATTGGGCTAGTTCTTTGAAAGACAATTCTGGATCTTTTTGCTCAAATATCTCTAGTACCCTATCAATAAATTATCCATATGTTTTAACCTGATAATGACCCTAATTTTTCAATCCATGGAACCACCATTCATTGGCATCTCATTCCAAGTGCAAGATGGCCATTTTTAAGGCATCTTCTTCCACCATTGGATTCAACTGAAAATACACATCTAATTTTTGCACCCAAGTGTTAACAAAACTTTGAGAGGAACCATAAAAAGTAGGGAGTGGCACTTTTCCAATGGCAAAATTTAATTCTTTGTTTTGATGTAGAGAATTATTATTTTCCTTCTTTTTGAGTTTGTTTGCAGCAAGAAAGTACTGATCAAGTGGTACACTTTTCTTACAATCTTCATCCAATTTATCCCATTCTTTTTCCATTGTAGCAAGTTCAAGTTGAATGTTAGTCTCTTCTTTAGGAATAATAAATTTAGGTGTTGTATGCCTTGGTGTGATCTGAAATTCATGGGGTTTATTATGGGGCCTTGTTCTTGAGAAAATATGCTTACCCATTGTCTTATTTTCTCCTGATTGTGAACTACTACTATCTCCTATTACTCCTTTGCTTCCAAATTGTCTAATCAACGATTCAAATGCTTTCATAAGCTGCTGGTTCATGTTCTTGGTTATGTCATCAAAGATAGGTTTCATGATCTTAAGATATTACTCCTTATTCTTATCATCGTGGAGTCCATATCCCTCGTTAGTCATAGTTTTAACAAAATGTACCTCTTATTCTTCTACTTCTTCAACAAAAACACCTTCAACTTCAGGTTCTAAGGGTAGTGGATTATTGCTTTGAATCCTTGTTAATACCATCAAGTTCCAGTACCATGCTCTGATATCACTTGTAATGTCCCTTTTCAATAAATTTTATGAAATGACCAATTTTTCATTTTTTCCCTAATTTGACCTTTGACTAGTTTTGATGTCTAGATCTCCAAATTGGCCCAAATGCTCCCAAATTTTCACAGAAGGTGTATGAATTCTATTAATACTTGAATATTATGTTCAGGGATTATTTATGACCCTCCAATTGATTCTAACCCTCCAATAGTTAAAATAATAAAATAATATTTATTAATTTTGGAGGAAGAAAAAAAAACTACTTTTTTGTTTGTATTTTCGACATATCTCCACATGTTTTTACTCAAATTTCGATCGGGAGAGATCGTTGGATGCTGAATTAAATTCTACATCCAACGAGTACCCACTTGGAATACTTTTGACGGACCCTGCTACCCCAAAAACAAGAAATACCTGAAAAAAAGTGATGATGATGTCATCATCACATTTTTCAGGTATTTATTGTTTTTGCGGTAGTGGGGTCTGTCAAAAGTATTCCGAGTGGGTACTCGTTGGATGCGGAATTTAATTCCACATCCAACGATCTCTCCTAATCGAAATTTCAGTAAAAACACGGGGATATATGTCGAAAATACAAACAAAAAAAGTAGTTTTTTTATGATACCTATCCCCAAATTTATATTAAAAAAGTGTTTAAGACCTATACGGTATTTAAAATTTAAAGCAATTTCATTGGATAACACATGATGACATGGAATTTGAGTTAAAGTTAAAAGGCCTATTTTGAGTTGAAATTTCCTCTAATGAGGAGTCTTTACTAGCAAATTGGGGTTCCAATTCCCCCTAGGTAAATGTTGGAAATGGCTTCTCAAATAATCCAAAACCCAATTGAATTTATGAACAAAGGAAGAGGATGTTTAAGGGATATTGGTAAGGTATCATATGAATTATTATTTAGTTTATATAGGCCGTTATGACCCTCTCCCAAACAACTACAAAATCATTAATTCAACCCTTGGGGAAAAGGCACCAAATCTTCTCTAAATGTAATTAAACTGAGTAAAATAAATTCAAATGATTACGTGATGAACATGAGAATTGTAATACACATAAATGATAGTCAATTCATCATAAATATATCATATAGTTATTCTTCCATTTGGAATAATCAACATTACCATGGCATACATCAATATAGTGGGGAAATGGTCATTGTTTTCTCATTAACAATCACTTTTACATAAAACCCTTCGGTATTTCTACTTGAGAAATTATGAGAATTAAGAAAATATCATATTTAACTTATTACAATCATAAATATACCAGGATAAGCTCTCCCAAATATTACAATAGCTCAACCAAAGCACAATCCCTCCATGAGCAAGAATATGCAATAAAAACTAGAAATGGTTGAGAGAAAGTGTTGCAATAGAAGGAACCACAATATTCCCTATAGCTTACACATGAAAATAAAAATCCATTAAATATCCATGAAATACCTGAGTGGCCTCTCGAAACACCAACTTGGATGGGAATCTTTCACCCTCAAAATTGGCCAAGGCAAGAAACTAGTCATCCACTAGCTCTCCCAATTCACAAATGCAAATTTATAAAATGATAAAAATCCCTTGTCTTGGTTGATCCCTATATTTTATAAAAATCCTCAGCCTTCTAAGGTTACCAATCCATACACAAACTCAATCCAATTCGAATTGGGGTGTGTGCTCAAGATTTTCCATGTGTCCTCCCTTTCCTAGCCTTCCATCTTCCCCCAATTCGAGTAGGATCCCATTGAACTTCCCCAAATCACATGAGCGCCATATTGGATGCTCTATTTTGACTTGAAATGTCATATATGTCAGATTTCAGCCTTAATATCTGATTTGTGTCATAGATTTCATAACATCTTCATCATTGTTGTCATTGAGCTAGGAAATCTAGTCCAAGTGTCTCACTAGCTCCAAAATGACTCTTCCTCTCCCATGTAAGTTAAATTTCTTTCCAAATTCGACCTATGATGCATATGGCCAATTGTATTATCCTTCTAACTCATATAAGAACATTTAGGCTTCCCATGTATTCAAAATTTCAAGGGGAGGATGCCATGTGACACACAAATTCTAGCTTGTGTGGGCCGCATAGTCTCCATGTTTCTCCATGCTCCATTACCACTTTAAATTTCTCTAGTATTTATTTAATAAGATCCATTAATAAATATTTATTCCTTCCTAATGTCTGATCATCATTTATTAGCTCCCTTATTAAAATACCAAATGTATCCATCCAACCTGGGGAACTAGTAGGATTGATGGAATTGTCTTGCTATGCAATTATTTGAATGGGGACATTACACTCATTGTGGCATTGTATCATGGTTATACAATTGGATAATTTCTAAGGTGATATTCAACTAAATTAGGTTTTCTTTTTTGTCAAGTTTGGTAGTATTGATCTAGCTTCCTTTTGGATGAGCATTTGCTGCTATCAATTTGTTCATTTATGTTTTATTTGTAGAATATTTCATTAGTAATAGATTGTATTCGGTTGTACTAATATTCTCCTTGTCCTCTATAATGAATTGTACTAGATTAACCATGCTTGTTTGAAGGATTGCCTAATTTTTTCAAGTTTATTTAGGTGAAAGGAATTTGGAGCTCACTTGCATCCACCTCCTTTCCATGAAATTATACCAGATGCAATCTAATGTGTTTTGTTTCATAGATTCTTTATCTCCTTCATACCTTTCAAGATCGGGCTTGAGCTCCCTTCTCTATCTAAATTTCAAATCTTTCTCGGTTACCGGTACTTTGTGCTTGAAAAAATTTAGATATGAAAAGTATGATATTAAATTATGTTTTTTTATGCATATATATTAGAGCTATAATTTATTTAAAAGTATCATCTTAAACTAGATCTAGATTCATACTTTAAGTGCTTGTTTTTCATAAAGTTTTCACAATTTTTCAAGTAGTTGAGTAGTATGAATTTTTTGTACTTTTATTTGATTAATCCATGAGATTCTAAAATAAATTGTTCTCTATTTGTTTTCAGGTATGAGAAAAAGGGGAAGTAAACACTGCTGAAAATCAATTTTTTTAATCATCTGGAGCACCCGGAATCTTTCCTTCTTCCCCCTTCTTCTTTCCTCTTTTATTCCAAAGAGTGTGTAATAATTTCGATCCATTTTAAAGGGTCAAAAGGAATTTTATTTTATTATTTCACCAATTGGTAAAGTTCATTAATAAAGAAAGCAAGTGGGATACACAACGCCCACACTCGATCCCCCATAAGGGGGTTCACAGTCTCCTTCATGGTTTGATTTTTACTAATTAACACATTCACACACTCCGCATTCTAGAAAGGTTGTATAGGTCAATTTATTTTCTTTAATTTCATTATTCAAATAAGAAATAATTTCATACCCGACTCATTGCCATGAAGTATGCTCTCGCCACCAACCAAAGGCTTTTTGTCGATTATTGGTGGAGGATTAGAGAGTGACACATAGTTTGTGGTCCTAATTTGTTTTACTTTACTTGTTTTACAAACAACTTTGCTTTACCAAATTGGAACAAACATTTGTTGTAAATTTCGTGGATGCTTTTTCCCTCTATAAGCTTTGCCTGTCGTTGGGGAATCAAAAGTGATTTGCGACACTTTCTAAATTCTACATATTAATCTAATAATCCATTAATAAAATAAACTCCCTGAAAAACATTACAAAGATCCGACGTACAATATTTGACAATCGTGGGAAAATTCTTCAAAGGAAGCGAGAACCACTGAGTAGCGACCTCGAGATACAATCAGGATACATCCTTGTAGTGTTGGACACCTTCTCAGAGAATCCGATTCTACCCACATTTCTGAGTGAGGAACCAATTTCATCATCTTCCGGACATATTCTCAGTATTTCAATATATCGAGAATCTCCTTCCCATCACTCAATTCATATTTTAATAATTAAAACTGACCAAGATAGAATGCAAAACATTTCATTTTCAAGAGCATTATTTCTTTGATTTGACTCCATTGGCACTTATCTAATTCACAATATTTCAATTTTTCTTATGTGTTGATGTTATACTAGTGAAATTCTTATTTAAATTTGCAAACAATCTTGTCTCATTATTTTACACCAAAAAATCCTAAAAAAAACTTACTTCCATCATTAAATGAAAAAAACATAAGAGACTTTGTTAAACTCTTTCTTAGAGACTACCCCTCTTGGCTTCGTTAGGAGTTTTTCCTAAATGGATGAGTCAAGATCAAGTGACAGTACTTGACTCGAGACTTGCCCCCAAGGACACACCTAGCAACTTGAATATTCTTGCTGCACTTAACCACTAGGTGCATGAAAGGTGGCAACATGCCACAAATTTGTCACCATCAGGTCACCGTCATCATCACTTGTAGATATCCATTTTATCATTGTCACTTCATTTTTCATTCCCTTGTCACTCTTTTTGTCATAATAACTCATAAATTGTCATTTTAGACCCTTCTGGCTAGTTCATGGTTGTTTTCCTTCATTTTTTATTAATTAAAGATGATTATACTTCTTATTTTATCAGATATAACTAATCACAATTTTTTCCGAGTGATTACAAGTTTTTCCTAGTGATTACAAGTTTTTCCCAGTGTTTACAAGTTTTCCAAAAACTTGTAGTTGGAGTAGTTTGAGATAGTTGTGGTGCCAAATGAAAATCTGCCACTTGGATCTGGTAAATATGTCTCTTACATGGTTTTATGTTCATTGTATCTCTCCCATCTCACATGTGGGAAGATACAATACCCATTTAAGGTTTTGTTCAAACCCGGATATTTAACAACAGATTTTACAAACTTTCAAATTCCTCCTTGGTATGCATGCATGTGGAGGCGAATATAAATATTTCCTGACATGGGTTTTTCTCAAAAACCAACAATTCGTGTAAGTCCTGAACTGTTTCAAAAAATATGCTTATGTTACAGAGATATGTAGGGCACATTAAAACTAATCTGCCCAGAATCACGAATTACCAGATTTGAGGGATTTTTCCTAAAAATGACAAATTCGATTTTTTGAGTGTGGGGTATTTGATTTTATCATCCCCATTGAATTTTTTATGTGTAAATACACCCTCATGCATAAAGGAAGGGGGAATTAGTACTCAGATAGGGTAATACACTTACATTTTGAGCTCGAGATTTGTAATTTCTGCTTCTATTATGCAATAAAATATCCATGAGATTCTGTTGAAAGTAAAGACCATCTAGTGCAACATTTTTCCAGTGGTTGTTACCAGTTTGAGAGGGCCCCTAAGTCTGGTAATTTGTCACTTATTTGTATTTACCATTTTGTGATTATCATTAAGTTAAATAGACTAATTTGATTTGATTTCATGTGTTTTAATTTTATTTCACAACATTTACATTTGTTCACAGGAACACAATCCATTGATAAAGGGAGTCTTCCTCAATCACCACAATTTCTACAATACTCATTGTTGTATATCATATCCATATTTCACGCATCAATCTGTATCCATCTGTGTTTCAGTAAATTCACTTATCTTATATGGATTCCGTCCTTATTGTGTGTATACACACGCTCACCCTCCCACCCACACCCACACACATATATACATACGTGTGTATATATATAGATGTGTGTACACACACACACACACACATATGTGCGTGTGTGTATATATATATACAT
>LPNX010151986.1:293422-348152 GCA_001517045.1 Pseudotsuga menziesii | reverse complement strand
ATATATATACACACACACACACACACACACACACATATCTTTGTGTAAACACATTCAACCAGAGAAGAGATTTATGTAGACACATTGATCTCATTTGCCTATGCATCGATACATTAATGCACATTGTGTCCTATGCAATAAGACATTGACAAATACCTTTTTTAGGTGTACAAATGATTTTTGCACATTGTTTATATTTTGTCTCTTCGATTGTAACTATGTTTTTACAGGCATAACTTTGCTTATGTATTAAATTGCATTCTACTGTAGCAAGGTTTACTTGTACATCACACAACCACTCTTTATCACAATAAGACTATAAAAAAATGCACCTATCATTGAATTTAGTGCATTTTATTGTGTGTATGTACATATTTATTTTGCAAATTTCAAAAGCTTTTGGTGTGTTTTGGTTTTGACAAATCATTTATTGTTGCTTTTGTGTGCAAGTTTGGTGTTGGCCTTTACAATTGCATAGTTTAGGAAGAGTACTCACAAGTACATTTACTTTCCTGAAATTTACTTTAGTGTGGTTTGGAAACTTTAAGAATTATTAGAAATTAATAAAATCCAATAATCTCATTTGTATCTTTAGGAATACTGTGTCAATAAGCGAATTCATTCCACTGCACTGTTGTTGATAAATACTCCTGAGAATAAAGTGTAGATGAATGAATTTGAAAAGGATTATTACTTTCAAAGGACTCTTAAAGTTTGTAGATTTGAACTTGAATTTAATTCATAGATTGCATATTTAACTAGAAATAACTACTTAGTTTTAGTCCTACACAAACAATGCTTGCACCTCACAAGCCTATAAGCCCCCTATTGACATTTAATTGTTGGAGAAATTAAATAACATAATTTTAACCCAACAAAGATAGCATCAAAACTAGAATTCCACCCAGTCACAAGATCTCCAGGAAAACCTTCCACATTTATGGAAAAAAAACTATTGTTTTTCAAGAAAGTGCACAAAGCATATATGACCTTTTCACTTAAAAATATGTTTTCCATAAAGACAAAAAAAAACTCCAGTTTGTACATAACACATATTCACTCGAGGGCTTCCAATTTTGGGGCAACCTCGATCCCTCTCACATCTATTGAGAGAATGATCATTGGGTCATCGATATTTGGGGATTTCTTGCTCTAAGTACCCCATTAATGGTCAATTGTTTACCCTTAAGGACTTATTTTATGACTTTGACTTAGCTTTGAAAATTTTCTATTTTCTATAAATGATAATAGGTGTAACAAGAACTAGGGATATGTTTTCATCCACATCACCTATATCCTCCATCTAAACAACCCTTTGATTCATAGCTGATAATTAAATTGCAAGGGTGGTTTGTGGTGGGTCCTAGAATTTGTTATATTTTCTACATCTTTTTTCCATAATCCATTTCCATTTTTGTTTAACTTTTAACTCTCTATTGATCCATTTTTATGTTTGGAACCTTATTTAGGCATTGAGGTACTTTTGCTTGGATTTCTTCATGTCTCATTGCTTTTCTAAGTAAAAAGTATGAGAAAAGTGTGCTTGTAACTTTATTTGGAATAACAAGTTCACTAGGATCCAATTCAATGTTGTAGATCTAGTGCTACAAATCCTTGGTATGGATCCTATTCTATAGATCCTTGCTGTAGATTTAGTGCTATGGATCCTACACTATAGAACATTTCTACATAAATTGAGTTAGAGAATATTGATATGGATCACATGGTGTTATCTCTCGGAAAATTCCTAGGCCATTTAGGAAAATACCTGAGGTAACCTCGAACCAATTTTTAGATTGAAAGTTGGCCCTTTCAGTCAGAGAGGGATCCCTCTACAGAGTTACTGCTCAATGTCACTACAACAACAATCTATCTCCTTTTCTACGATGGAAAAAATATTCATATATAAGTTATAACAGGTTTTAGGTTGTAGTTGGTCAAACCAGGAGAAAGAGACCATTGATATGATTGAGGCTTGGGGATTTGGAAACACGACTCACATCTATGTTTCATTTTGCTTTTAAAAATACTTTAAATAAAACCTGAGTTCATGCTCTCTAGTTTGCTTGGCATATGGAACTTGGTGCTCATTTAACACTTACATGGATGATGTTGTGTCATTTGGGTTCAATTTATCATGAAACGATCTCTTGCAACTCTCAACCAAATGTCAATCACCTTTGACAATTGGA
Source organism: Pseudotsuga menziesii (assembly GCA_001517045.1). Lineage (NCBI taxonomy): Eukaryota > Viridiplantae > Streptophyta > Pinopsida > Pinales > Pinaceae > Pseudotsuga > Pseudotsuga menziesii. Next base: position 345,960 of record LPNX010151986.1, on the reverse strand, counting down.
AACACACTTGGTACTATATTTTGGGTGTTCATTCTTAGATTCATACTTTGGGATGCTATCAACTATATGCGCTTCTCATTATGGCATTTTTGACCCTATTTCATTTGCTTTTAAGTGCTCATGAGATGCTCCTTTTATCATTATTTTGCACTTTTTTATATATTGTAGAAATTATCCCACATTGATTAAGTGGAAGATTTTTACATTGTTTATATACACCATTGCTTATATTACCTATTGATGTGTTGTGCACACTATTATGCTCCTCTTCACAGGTTCCTCCTTTGTGACTTGGTGCTTGTTCTCGACACTAGGTTGTGATATGTATGGTTTAACCGAGTACCGAGGATTGTTTTGTGACTGGTAGGCCTTGATTCTCAGTTTGGAAACTTGGATATTGGGATTCATGCCCAATAATTTTTTGTAAAAAATAATTAAAATCTTGTTATAGGCCTAAGAGTATACAAAGTCTATCAAAACCAGAATTTTAACCAAATTGCATTTTTTTACAAAAAATTACAAACTCGTTATAGGCTCGAGAGTATACAAAGCCCATAGAAACCAAATTTTTAACCAAATTGTAAAATTTTTACAAAAAATTACAAAAAAATTGGCATGTGATAACACATGCTATTGAACCTTGTTGCAAATCTCGTGATATAAATCATTGCAGCAAATCCCATGATATAGGTCCTTGTTGTGGATCTTTTTCTATAGGATCACATGCTATTAATCCATGTGTTTAAGATCTTCGTTGTTTTAGTATGTTGTGAAAGTACACACTTGGTTGGAAATTTGATTTCAAAGATTCAGGAGCAACACATCTTTTTGATATTTTTTTGTTGATCATGTGCATAGCACATAACTACATTTTCATTTCTCTTTATTGAATTAGTTATGTAGTCATGGTGATTATTGTCACTAGGATGGAATCGATTATATGGTATTTCTATTTTGGTGCAAATAAATTAACTCTTACTCCAATCCTAGCTGCTTGTTGGAACAACTTGAGAATATTTGATTCTCAAGCATGTTCATATATCATTTTCTTTAATTGGGGTATCTCTCAATTTGTATAAAACTGAGCCTCTTGTGTCTACGCAAGGGGGTTGAATATCTCCCTAAATTTAAAATGATTTGTTTAATACTATTATGATCAATTCAAAGCTATTCTCATAATATCACTATGTAAATATTATGAGTGACTAAATTTAATTAGTTAGCTTGTTGTAGCTCCGCCAACACTTTGTTTTAAGGAGGCACCTTCCACTCCAACAAAACAAGCGATGTATTTTATTTATGTAGATTGTAGATTTTAATTGTATTTATTTTCTTTGCAATAAACTACTTACTTTTTTCTTGATTGAATATTTTTAATTTTCAAGGTGTGATTGCTAGTCATCATTGACTTCTTCATATTTGAGTTTCTAAAGTTACTATAGGTGATCGAAGGTACCATGAGTTCATAATAATAACATATGATTATAATTGTTGTAAGAATGTTTTTATGAGTGTTTACATTATTTTTGGTTTATTAGTTTTCAAAAATCATAGATAAATCTCTTTACTCCAACCTTATGATAGACAAACGAGTGAAAGTTAAGAAAGTGTAGATTACATATATTGCATGATCATTCACAAGTAATTAAAAACCTCAAATTAATAAACTAATGTACGATATATTTACTTACTTCTACCATGAAAAATTAGAAGGATAATTAAATATACCGTCAGTTTGGGAAACTTAACCTAAGCAACACCTTCGCAATCGTTCCACTCGAGTCCACCAGAAGTCAAAACTACCCCTCCCAATTTGTTAAAACCATTCACAATATAACACTAGGTTATATGGGGTATTCCCAAGGAGACACATAAAGGAATGAATGTAGATAATATATTACTCTTTCCCACAACATTTACATCATATAGAGAAGAAGCACGAGGAAATAACTAAGGGATGGGAGTACTTTACATACCTTGAACATGAGTCAAAACCTTTGGAGACTTATGGAATGACCCCTCCACTTATTCTTTTGAGGTTGGATCTAGTGTCAGCATGATTCTATCTTCCAAATAACCCAACTATAGAGAACTATTCATACCATCCTCCTTTGAATCATATATAGAAGAAGCACAAGGAAATAACTAAGGGATGGGAGTACTTTACATACCTTGAACATGAGTCAAAACCTTTGGAGACTTATGGAATGACCCCTCCACTTCTTCTTTTGAGGTTGTATCTAGTGTCAGCATGATTCTATCTTCCAAATAACCCAACTATAGAGAACTATTCATACCATACTCCTTTGAATCTTCATATTTTGTTGTGGATCCCTTCTCCTACCCTCAATCCTTATGCCAAACTATATTTTTATATTGCTAGGAGGAAGGAGACATACAATCTCTCCAAATATGCCCTAACCCATGGCATAATGCACACTGAAACAACAACTTCCAATAATCTAACTTATGAGTGAAAGAGATACCCTCCCCATTCTACATCAATTTCTATTAGAAGACCCCTCCTTAGGTTAATTTCAACCAACACCTAGGCCATTATTTTGTTAGGGTTGATCCAAGGATCACCATATGGAGACACAAAGCTACTAATGTAGTTCACTACTAATTTCTACGATGAATCACAACATAATTCTAATGGAAATCATAGGAAAAGGATCCACACACATTCGATAACCATAGGATTTTTCCTTGGATAAAAAACAAGATGTGAGGGTTTAATACCAAGTTCGTTGGCCTTAGAGCTAATATCATGAGAGAATGTCTAGTTCACTCTGTTCAAAGGACAACCAACTTCTAACCAACACATGAAAGCATGGAGAGTAACCCAACAAAATTTTATGGCCTTCCTCTATCCATGCTTGCAAGGTCACTCGAGACACTGATTTCCCATAAACTTGGAAACCAATGCCAGTATCAATATATTTTGCACCTTTTCCATGATGAAATATTGGCCAAGAACCATCTTAATATTTTATATTCTTTGTCCAATATTTTTGACCCAAAAAACTAGAGTCAATGTTCCCTTAGCATGGAGAACTCTCTGGAAGTGAGACAGACACCAAGAATAAAATGATACTTCCAAAATGTGTGAAGTACACACTACATTAATATTTTGCTTTTGGATTAATTGCTATAGCTAAGGAATGCCAAGAGGAAAATGTACAAGTTGGTATAACATTGTCTTAGCCTTCTTACTGTGGAGGTTTTCATAGTGGTTAATCACTATATTAAATCTTGTGTAATTTCATTGTGTTGGAGTTTATGAAAAACCTAACATTTCAGTGGACACTCCAGCCATCATCAAGGGTTCATAATGAAGCTACAAAAGATATCCACAATCTTTAATACCAAAAATTCCTCATCCTCCCTTTTGTTGATCGCCATTTGTTATTTTACTAACACTATCTACTAGGTGTAAGTCCTTCATTAAATTCAAAATAAAATCATGATAAGTGTGCCAAACGTTCAGTCGTTTCTCAAGCGTAGAAAAAACAGTTTATGGGTTAAATTACTTGCCCTCCTTGTAGTCCAAAAGTTTGAGATTGGGGTCCATGACTTCAAAAGGACTAGGGATTAGGAATTTATGGCTCATCTCACTGTTGAACCCTCAAAAACTAAAAATCCTAAGTATTACCATCACCACCACAAAACTACATACGGTTTCTTTGTTATATCAATGTGAATAAATTTAACTATTTCCTTATGATGCATTATATCTACATTAGCTTGCATGTATGTTGTAATTGGAGTTTTTTTGTGTACCTTATCACTTCAATGGTGTATAAAGGTCGCTACATATGTTACATAAGGAGTCATAAGAGAAAGTACCTAGCCATATCATTATGTACTATTTTAGTACCAAACAAGGGTGGGACTTGGATACTGCAAATTGAGTAAAAATCTATGAATAATATCACTCTTAATAATTGGCATCCTTCTCCCTTAATTGACTACTTGTTGTATTAGTTGCAGTGTGTGATGTACTTCAACAAATGGATCTAAAATATAGATATCATGGATTTCATATCAAGGAATATGACACTTGTATGCCCATTCTCAACATAACGTAATGTTTGCATGAATGCTTAGTAATTCCTTTTAGATTGAGTAATGCACTAGCTACTCTCAAGCATTTAATGAATGATGTGTTGCACCCATCCACAGATTAATTTGTTATAGTATACTTGGATAAAATTTTGATTTATATTTATATTGAAGAAGAGGAGCATTTCATGTATCTAAAGAAAGTGTTGGAGATATTGAGGAAACACCAAATGCTAGAAAACAAAAATAGACGTGAGTTTGCTAGCGCTCCCTTGTGTACCTATGGCATGTGAATGGTGGAAGTGAGTTTAATATTTATCCTACAAAGATAGAGTCCATCCTTAAATGAACCATTCCTATGGAAGTCACTAAAGTTAAGATTTGTTTTGGGGGTTCCCCAATATCTAAGTTTATAACATCATTTTTGGTTGTGACAACACTTCTTTGTGTTGTGACAATGAGTGGTAAGAGTTTCTAGTGGGGTAAAAATCAACAAAAATATATTTGAGATGTTGAAGTAGAAGATTGCTCATTTCCTAGTCCTAACACTACATTACTTGTAGAAGCAATTTGAAAGGGATCACATTGATCCCAATGGGCATGTTATGGGTGCAATGTTAATGAAAGTGGGGAGGTTGGGTTGATATCATTTGAATATATTCAATAGAGAAGTATTTAACTACCCTGCATATAATAAGAAACTTTATGCCTTAGTGTAGGTATTAAAGAAGTTGAAGCACTACTTCTTGGATAAGGAGAACATTATCAATATCGATAACCAACCTCTACAATACTTGCAAATCTAGGTTAAGCTCTAACAAGAAATACATTTAACTGGGTGGGAGTTTTGAAATAATTTCATGTAGTGATCATAAATAAGAAGGACCTTGCCAAAAAATGCTCGATATGTTATCAATTATGAGAAGGAAAAAATCATAGATTTGGGAACCATTATGTACACAACTCCATTTACCTATGAGGTATACAAAGAATAATAAAGTGGGGATAAGGATTTCAAGGGGATGTGTATACAACTTTAAGGCCATACATAACTAATAGGTAAAGGTGATGAGACTGATTTCCATCTCTAATATGGATTTCTCTACAATATGGGGAAGTTTCATTTACCAAAGGAACAAAGACTGCATACAATAAGGGAGGATCACAACTCCATGGTTGATGGACATTTTAGTGTTGGGAAGACCATGAAAAACTTGCATAGGTATGTTGATTGTCCCAAGTTATAGGATGGAGTAGTAATGTTTATCAAATGATGTATATTGTGTTGTTCCAACAAGTATTAATAGGTGGAAAAAACTAAACTACCAACTTAAAGTACTAACAAGGACATGGAAAAGTATTCATTGACTTTGGGGTGTTTTGTCAAGGACAATAAGAGGGCATTCTTACCTATGTGGTAGTCAACATTTTTATTAAGATGTGCATTTTATTTAAAAAAAAATCTAAGGAAAATAAACATCAATTTTGTTCTTTGAGATGGTTTGGATGCACTTTAGGATTCCAAGGAGCATACTATTGAATATAGATACTAGATTGCTTAATACCTTTGGACTTCAATATAGAAGAATATGGATACTAAATTAAAGATATACATAGAATTCCACACTCATATTAATTGGCAGATGAAGTTGGTGAATATGAATTTGGTATAGATTCTACAAGGCCACAATTAGAGGCATCCAAGGATGTGGTACAAAAATTTACATACAACACCTATTGTTAAAAAATACGATCAGAGAGCAATAACAATAAACGATAAACAAGATGCAAATATAAAACAAATTACAAGAGAGACACCAATATAACGTGGTTCACCCAATATGGGATACGTCCACACATAAATTTCCAATCCTTTATTATTATACTATTCAACAAAAATAAAGGGATACAACCTGCAACACACCCGCTGCACTTCCTCTTCACTATCTCACAATCTCTCTCACATAATAACATAGATCATTTTACAATGCTACAATACAATACAATACACAACCGTATTACAATTTCTTCCTTCTATAAAGGGAATACCATGGGAAAATACCATGGTATGACCAAAAGCATGGGCCCATAAATCACCCACTAATGACTAAGTCATGACTTTGAAATTACAACATTTTACAAGGCATTTTTTCCTAAATTGTTTCTACAGGGGAGCTTCACCTGAACCCCCGCTAGGGGGAGGCTCCCAAATCAGTTGTCACCCCTTGGACCCCCCATGGAAAATTTAGTGGGGGGGAAGCCTTGCACCCCCCCGTCATGGTACTAGGATCCAAATACGGCTAAAACACGATCTCTACACCAGGAATATTAGGCTCCACAACCAACAATCTCCCACTTGGAGACTGATCACAACAAATCCATCGTTGTTGCACTTGTTGGACTATGATATGAACCTTAGAACTGAAAATTTTCTTGTCTTCACTTTCATGATTGAATGCCAAATGAAACTGAGCAGGAAATCAATTTCTCTCTAGTTACTACCGTTTCCAACATGTCTGCAGGAATCTGACTAGTATGTATCTTGTCCAACATTAACAATTATTCTTCGAGAACATATCTTATGAAATGGTACTTGGGTTGTATATGTTTAGTCTTGGAATGGAAGGCTGATTTCTTTTCAAGATGAATGAAGTTCTAGCTGTCACTGTACAACCTACTATTATCCCGCTTCTTACCCAATTCTTCCATGGACCTCTGCAACCAAATCATCTCTTTACTAACCTCTCTAACAACAACATACTATACTTCCATTATTGAAAGTGCAACAACCTTTTCCAGTTTCAAAATATAACTTACCGTTGTTCCACCTACAATAAAAACAACCATGTGGTGCTCCTCATACTATCTTGATCACCTGCCATATCTGCGTCAACATATCCATGTAGAACAGTGTCTGAACCTACAAAAAGTAATGCATGATAAGTGGTACCTCTCAAATACATGAGAATCCACTATATTTTCCTCCAATGCTCTTTACCTGGATTGTTCATATACCTGCTTACGAATCCCATTGCATGTGCAATATCTGATCTTGTGCACACCATGGCATACATTAAGCTGCCAACTGCTGATGAATATGGAACCTTGGACATGTATTATATCTCCTGCCATGTCTTGGGACACATCTCCTTACTTATATTGAAATGACTGGCCAAAGGTGTACTAACTAGTTTTGCATTCTGCATTCTAAACCTCTCTAAAACCTTCTCTATGTACTCACCCTAAGACAATGTCAATTTGCATTTTTTCCTATCTCTTGTTATTCTTATACCAAGGATTTCATTTGCAACACCTAAATTCTTCATTGCAAATGGTTTACCTAGTTTCCTTTTGAGCACATCTATATCATGCATGTTAAACCTTGCAATAAGCATGTCATCCACATACAATAATAAGATAATATATTTTCCATTATCCAGCCTCTTGAAATAAACACAGTGGTTAGAATGACATCTACTATAACCATGTTCTTTCATAAACTTATCAAATTTCAAATACCACTGTCTTGGAGATTGCTTCATGCCATACAAGCTCTTCTTCAACCTGCAAACCAAATTATCCTTCCCTTTGACCTCATACCCATGTGGATGTTGCATCTAAATCTCTTCCTCCAAATCTTATTAGAGAAAGACTATTTTTACATCTAACTGTTCAAAATGCAAATATTCTACCACCACTAAACTTAAAATAGTCCTAATTGAAGTCATTTTAACAACAAGAGAAAATATTTCATCAAAGTATATACCTTTCTTCTGTGCAAACCCCTTTACAACAAGTCTATCCTTGTACCGCTTCTTGCCTCCACCTTCTTCCTTCAACCTGTAAACCCATTTATTCTACAATGCTCTTTTAACTGCATGCAACTCAACCAAATCGAAACTTTGGTTTCTTACCAATGATTCCATCTCCTCATTCATTCCTTACTCCCACTTCTTTCTAGTTTCCACTTGCATTGCGTCTTCATAACATTCTGGTTCACCAAAGTCAGTCATCAATAAATAATACAGTGAATGAGAAAATTGTTCAAGGGGTCTACTTAACATAGTAGATGTTCTTACAAATCCAAGAGTTTGAGGTACCTGTTGTTGTTCTTGATTTTATGGCACCTTGGGAACTTCATTTTCCTTTATTTCATCAAGCACTGTGTACTCTTTGTTTTCCTTTTCCTCTTTATTTCCTTGCAATTGATATTTATACATAAACTTTTCTTTCAATACTACATCTCTACTGCTAATGATTTTGTGATTTTCATAATCCCATAAGTGATAACCAAAATAATCAACCCCATATCATATAAAGGTGCATTTCTTGGATTTAGCCTTAATATTTTTTCTATTTTCTTTATCAATATAGAAAAATGCTTCACAACCAAAAGTTCTCAGAAATGAGTAATTTAAATTTTAACCTGTCCATGCCTCCTCTAGAATTCCACCATCCAAAGCGCTTGAAGGCCCTCTGTTTATTAAGTAAACAACAATAAATATATCATCAACCCAAAATTGTAAGGGAAACCCTACATGCAATCTCATACACCTTGCATGCTCCATGATCATCCTATTCATCCTTTCCAACACACCATTTTCTTGTGGTGTTCTTGGGACTGTCTTCTCTCTACAAATACCATGGTATGAATAGTAAATATCAAACTGCTTGCTACAGTATTCACCTCCATTATCAGATTGAGACACTTAAATCTTTTACCTGTCTCATTCTCAACAAAATCCTTGCACTTCTTAAAAGTATCAAACACATCATATTTCTTTCTAGTATAATAAACCCAAGTTTTTCTAGTTGCATAATCAGTAAAAGTAAAATTCTAATGAGAGGTACCAAGAGATTGCACCTGAGTTGGTCCCCATACATCTATATGCACAAGATCTAGATTTTCACTCTTCTTTTGTTTCCCAACCCTAAGAAATATCACTCTCTTCTATTTTCCATAAACAAATTTCTCACAGAATCCCAAACCTACCTGCTTCAAATCGGGAAGCAATTTCCTTGAGTGGTATTAGCCAGAAATACGCACCTCCTACAGACAGGAGTTGTTTCTCTATTCTAAATGGTTCAGATCTAGAACAAAACAAAAACACCAAATGTTAAACTTCCCCTAGATCTGGTTAATCACTTGAATGAAATGCCATGATACTACTCTCAAAGGTTTTCCTCACTATCCTCGCAGAAGAACATGTAAAATATGGAAAACAACAAGAGAAACATGATAGAATACAATACAATGAACTAGATCTATGCTTGTGACCAAGGAATCAAGCAATACATTCAAATGAAATAGTAAATATGGGAAAGAAAATAATTTTTTTATTAGAAATGATTGCAGAGACTACAACCTTTATTCCTTGGTGTTGAGAGTTCCTTCCAATGGCTCCTTTCCTCTAACTTCACCTTTCCTCCTATAGTTCAAGAATTATTTTGGCAGAGTGTGAGTATGCAATACAATTCTTCCTCCTCTTCCCCATGGTGGATGAGCTAGTATTTAAAGGCATGGGAGGATAGGAATGGTTGAGGATCTCATGGGTGAGGTGGAGATTAGATCCAAAAAGGGAGGATCTCGAGCTCCAGGTGGTCCTAAACCATAGTGATGAGGCTCCACGAAGGTAAGCTTCGAGAAGCCTCTCGAAGCTTCTCTTTTTTCCTTGAAAACTCGCTCACCGCTCCTCCAATGAATCAAACAGGCGGTGTTAAGGGGGTAATTCTTCTTGCAATAAGGCTAGAAATGGTGGCACCGCTCTTTGCTCATGTATCTGGAGTGTTACCAACTCTTTTCTTCTTGGGTAACACTTTTTGTCAATGGGGAAAGAGCATTACCAGCTCAAAACAAGGAAAAACTGTGAGGGGATATTTTTCCTGTCATTTCTATAGGGAAAACTTTGAGCGATTAGAGAAAACAAGGGAATACCTATCTCATAACATGATGGTGAAGAGATTTAGGTGTAACAAGTGGAGAATCTGCATACCCTTCTCACTGATGTGGCCAAGCCTATGATGCCACAACGATACACATGTTTCCATGGAATCTACATAGATAAAATAATCAATATTATGAGGACACAAATACAACGTACCCATCCTATCTCCTTTTGTTATTAACTTATTACTAGTGCTCCTTTAGTGATCTTCCACCACATTTTTTCCAAACGTAGACAAACAACCACTATCTCCCAAATGGCCTGTTGAGATCATGTTTCTTTTCATATTAGGAATATGCCTTACATCTTTTAGCAGCCATTCATTTCCATTATTTAACTTAATCCGTACCTTACCCATTCCAACAATTTTACATGGTTCATCATCCCCCAATAAAACATGTCCAAAATCACCTAGAACATAATCATGAAAGAATTTCATAAGGGGTGTAGCATGACACAAAGCCCTTGAATCTACTACTCAGTAATCGACAGTATTATCTAATGCAAGAATCAAATCATCTTGTAACACATCACTTGCTACATTTTCTTCCTGAGTAGTCTCCTACTGCCAGTTTCCTTTCTTCTTTGGAGCTCTACAGTATTTCTTCAGATGTCCTCTCTTACCACACTCCCAACACTCTATCTTTTTGAGTCTAGACTTGGATATTCCCTTTCCAGACTTGATGCAATTAACTAGGCTCTTTCCTCTCTCCCTTTGTCTTCCTCTGCTTTCCATGGTCAACACATTACTTGATGTTTCCCCTGTTCTTTTTCTTCGCATTTCCTCGCTAAGAATAACACCAACAACATCATCAAAATTAAGAGTGTTTGAACAAGAGACAAAGTTACTTACAACCATGACCAAGCCATTCCACCTTTTTGGCAATGAGCACAAGATTATAAGAGCCCTAATGTCATCATCAAAGTTCACTCATATATGCTTAGTTGATTAGTAACAATATGAAATTCATTTAAATGATCAATAATAGATTCACCTTCTGACATTTTCATATTAAATAAATGCTTCATTAAAAATACCTTGTTGGACGCCGAGGTTTTTTCTTACAACTTAGCGAATGCGCTCATCACAACCTTTTGTGTCTTTTCTTTTGAATTATTGAAAACCCCCGATGAAGGTAGGCACAACCGTATTAATCCCAATGCATTTCAATAAAAAACCTCCCATTCTTTATCCTTCATAGTCGTCATCTGTTTTTCTTTTCTGGCCAACAATAAGAATACATCCTTTTGGAAATTAGGATAAAAATGTTGATTGTTTATTTTCCTTAATTTGGTTATAACTAATAACAACCTAGATCTACTTGTCGCCAACAATATTGATTATTGTTCATTCTTGATTTGGTAACAACCTAGATCTACTTGTGTCCAACAATATTGATTATTGTTCATTCTTGATTTGGTTGCAACTCACAAAGAGGACTTAGTAGAAATTTGTCGGCGTAAATTATGAATATTTAGTTTTTGAATTTTTCAAATTGTAAATTAAGAATATTTTTTTTCTTTATCATTTTAACAAAGTATAAAACCATTAAATTTATTTTAACTAATACTTGTTGCTTTTTTCTTTCTATGTGACTTCATTCGTGACTGATTTAAACCATAATATGGACCTTCTCTTTTTGGAAACCTAAAAAATGTAAATGGAGGGTTTCATTCTTTGGGACTTCTTAAACTTAATTTATATTTCACTAGGTTTGAATATATCAATACTTTTTTAAATCAAATTACTTTTTTAATCAAATTAAATCAAATTACTTTTTTAAATCGTTATCTTTGGAGTACAAAGATTTAATAAAAAGACATCCATACATTCTTTTTTGGAAGTGAATCTTCAAATTACTCATATATTCTTGGAGTGGAAACGATCTTCCTGGGATATTTTACGCCATATTTTAACTAAATCACCAAACTAAAATGCTGCGATATTATTGAGTTGATTGTTTCTGAATTTTTTCTGTGCACCAGAAAACAAGGATTACAAAGGTTGGATTGTCAATAAGTAATTCACTGGCATACCGCTAATGGACCAACAGAAGCAGATATAGACTACAATTGCATAATGTAAAGAAGAATATGCCTCTATCAATTCATGACCTTCTGCTTCCTCGTCCTAGCAGGGCTAAAATGATCCATTTCCCATTAGCGGCCAGTTCTAGATGTGAAAGTAAGAAAATTGATGAAGTGAACAGGTTGGTAAGACTTATTTTGGGTGTCCTAAAGATGAAAAAACAATAAATTAAAGAAGAATTACTCAGGGAAGGTCTGAAACGCTAGATGTTTGTACCGGTATTAAAAATCGATATAGTTGCAAGACGAGCAAAATGATTTTAAGAGTGAATTAATCTGGCAAAAAGCAAAAAAACAAAAGTGAGTCATTTGAAACAAAATAATTGTGAAAATAATTGCTCACTGTTCACAATTGAGAACTACTATGCAAATCCAGGTTGACCATAAAAGAAAAAAAATGAGAAATTGCATATAAAACAATGAATTTAAAGAAATAGAAAGAAAATGTACCTAAGTGTAATTGTTCCGCTCAGCTACAAATTGCAATTGAATTGGTTTGGCATGAGCTGGTAAATAAATAGAGGATGTAACTTCATGTATGGCCCATACTTCACACCACATGTTAGATGTCTCAAAGAAACTGTCACCCACAGCATGTACCACCTACTTCACATTATACACACAGGCACAATCTTGCAAAAGCTTAATCGACAACTAACGCTAAATATTACACATGCCGCTGGTGGAAAAGCATGTCAGACAAATGTGCTAAATATTACACATGCAACTCGTGGAAAATCATGTAAGACAAATGTAAGCTGCTCGAATCTAAAATGTATGACAACCTAAATTGAAAAAGATATTAGAAAATGTATGACAACTTAAATTGAAAAAGGAAACATAAGGGTTACATTCGTGGCAGTTATACCAGTTACATTCGCATAAATCTTTTTTTAAGATTGCATTGAGCTAGCGGCCTGTCATTCCTTAAAGTGTCCAACATTTAAAGTGGGAAATTTTCATCGCACTTAATTTTTTCCATAAATCTGTACGTGCTCATCCTGGATTGAATTGTCATGCATTGCAGATATTCCCTACAGTGTGTTTTTGGGTAATGAAGTGCACATGCCAAAACAATATCAAATTCTGAGGCTTAATTTGCTAATGTTGGTGAAAACAACAACCTTTGTTCATATAAAACAATGAATTTAAAGAATGGAAAGAAAATGTACCAAAGTGTAATTGCTTCGCTCAGCTACAAATTGCAATTGAATTGGTTTGGCATGAGCTGATAAATAAATAGAGGATGTAACTTCATGTATGGCCCATACTTCACACCACATGTTAGATGTCTCAAAGAAACCGTCACCCACAACATGCACCACCTACTTCACATTATACACGCACGCACAATCTTGCAAAAGCTTAATCGACAACTAACACTAAATATTACACATGCCGCTGGTGGAAAAGCATGTAAGACAAATGTGCTAAATATTACACATGCAACTGGTGGAAAATCATGTAAGACAAATGTAAGGTGCTCGATTCGAAAATGTATGACAACCTAAATTGAAAAAGATATTAGAAAATGTATGACAACTTAAATTGAAAAAGGTAACATAAGGGTTACATTCGTGGCAGTTATACCAGTTACATTCGCATAAATCTTTTTTTAAGATTGCATTGAGCTAGCAGCCTGTCATTCCTTAAAGTGTCCAACATTTAAAGTGGGAAATTTTCATAGCACTTAATTTTTTCCATAAATCTGTACGTGCTCATCCTGGATTGAATAGTCATGCATTGCAGATATTCCCTACAGTGTTTTTTTGGGTAATGAAGTGCACATGCCAAATGAGGACAATATCAAATTCTGAGGCTTAATTTGTTAATGTTGGTGAAAACAACAACCTTTGTTCATCTAAAGAAAGATTGATGGAGAGTTACCACTAATTGACATGGTTATTAGTTTGAATATTGATGGTAACTTGAATTATTTAAAAAATAAGAGTATGGTTCCCTTTTTAAATTGTTTTGTGGATTATGTTTTGTGCAGGTCAGAAAACTTGAATCACAAACACCGTGATGTAGGAGAGGATCAACTTACCATGCAGATCAGCTACCAGCTCTCACTAACCGGCCTTAATCCTCAATGCAATCTTATAAAACAATTTTTGGGAGATTTAATCCTTGGAATTATTAAATTTAGTCGTTAATTACTGGTATGCATTTATTGATGATTTGAATTTATATATGTTTAGTTTCAATTTGAGAGTTTGATTGTGGAACATGTTCATAATAGTTGTTGCCAACATATTTTTCTCTAGCATAACTAATCTTTTAGCACTGTTGGCATTCATTGAACCTCTCTGCAGCATTACAACGTCGACACTCAGAACGACTCGCTCAAGCTCCTTCCAGAGGAATTAGAGACTCGAACCTAGGACCGAGGATTGGTTTCTTGCAATTAATAACTACTAAATTTTCTATAAAGGTATACTCTATTAGTGATCATATTGTTTACATATCTGATGTGTTGTATTTAACTATGGCTTATTATCTAGATCTTAGAGATTTTGCAAGTCTTTGTTCATGCATTATGCAAAAAGTATCAACATTGTAGATTATATATCATGAAACATCTACTCATGATATTTTAGTAAACAATATTCATAGCAAGCAGTTTTACACACAAAACTTCATCCCACACTTGGAACAAATAGCAGAAGACTACAAGAAGAAAAACATAATGTAATTAAGCAAAGATCTATATGTAGTTATTTTATGCAAAATTGTTATATTAAGAAAATAAAAATATATTAACATTTGTGGATCAATCACCCGGCGTGGTTGACTGAACTAAAACCATGAAACCACTCAAACTATCCCAAGTTCCTTCGATCCCCATTACTTTAGAGAGAGCCCACCTATACCACTAGGGCTTCTACACAACCTTGGTCCACAGCTGAGGAAGGTTATAATGCTTAGGAATTTTACCCATAAGAAATATACCCATAAGCAGCCTCCCTTTTGTTGATTCCAACTCAAAAAGTAGTTGAATAAGAAACAAAAGTAATTATGCAGTAGACTGAGCAAGGAATCTATGTGCACTTGTATCATTATACAACGCATTTTTTTGTCTAGAAGTAGGTGCAGTGAAAGCTCCAATAAAATTTTATAATTTCTAAGCAATATTGAAATTTGGATGAAATTATGAAAGAGTTATGAATATATACTTATTTCTCCACTCACCGTCACATCCATTTATCTGTACATTATTACGGGTTTTTATACATGATATTATGCAAAAGAAAGGATTTCTACAACTCAAGACACTAGACTTAGAGTAGTGGAAGTTTAGCACCTTGTTTACTAGGACTACTGTAGGGAGAACAAAGGGACCGTTGGAAACATCTTTAAAGCAAAAAAGAAGATTCCCCATTGCAACTTCAAAAGAATGGTAAGTGAATTTTATTTTTCTTCAACATGGAGAAAGCCAAGAATAGATATAAAAAACTTACACCATTTCAAATGAAGCATTGAGTAGGTTCTCCATGACTTGAATATATAACTCAAGTATTGACATTGATGATAACTTATGTATGATATTTCTAATTGCTAACAACATACCTCAAGACAACAACCACCGGCGCAACCACAACAAAGACAACATCAGCCATAGCAGTTGTGCAAGATTCAAAGATAATGTCCATTGCTAGATTCAAAGATAGATGATTCTTTGATTTTGTTGAGCTCAAAAGCTTTCCCCATACCCCATCAACAATAGATAGGGAACTCCATATGAGAGGTGCAACTACCAGAACAGTAGGTAGGGAATTTCATATGAAAGGTGCAGCTACCAGAACAGTAGATAGGGCATTCCATATGAAAGGTGCAGCTACCAGAACATGTGTGCTATGCAATGGTGATGTAGCTACCTGAGCACACACACACATGCAATGGCGATGTAGCTACCTAAGCACACACACACATGCAATGGCGGTGTAGCTACCTGAACATGCACACATGGCGAGCATTAAACAACCATGCATCATGCATCCAAAATCTCTATAACCTAAAATATTCGATATTATTTGTATCTTTAATATTTCATGTGAAAGATTAATGCTATACTAGTTTCAAGCATTAGTTCACTCAATACATAAGTGCTCAATAATTATAGTCTCAACCTAATTTTTTTCAATAAAATGGAATCCCTGGCTTGATATGAGGCCAAATAAGAGGATAAAATTTCTGATTGATGCACAAAAAGGTTGCTCACACCTAATTGGTGGAGAAAAAAATTGTTTATACTTTAGAAAAATAAAGTTAAGATAAATAGTTACAATTTTCATTGGTTATGGTGTAGGGACTAATGAAAACGACGAAAAACCGATTTGTAGAGTCCCTGCTAGCCTGAGGGCCTGGACTAATAATGATTCAAAACTCCTTTGTTATGTTACCCAACTTCTATTTCAAATGATTATATAATATTTTCCTCTAGATAAATATACTTAAAACTTTATTCTCCACTGGACTTGATGTTTAATGATTTCATAAGCTTTGGATACGCTATCCATATAATCATTAACATCAAGTCTAATGAAGAATACATTCAATAATTATTAAATATATATTTAGATATAACTCTAAATTAATATGACATCCATGGATGGATGTCATATTAATTTAGAGTTATATCTAAATATATATTTAATAATTATTGAATGTATTCTTCATTAGACTCGGTGTTAATGATTTCTTAAGCTTTGGATAGGCTATCCATACTATATGGATGTCATACTAGTTTCGACTTAAGCTTCATAATTTGCAAAGTAAATGTATGAAATTTAAACCATCTCAATAATTAACTTTAAATAAATATTTAAAAATTAAATTCTAAATATATATTTAAAAAAAATAAAAAAATTAGATAATAAGTAATTCATGTATTTCATTTTAGTTTAAGTCAATCTTTATAATTTGCATGGTAAATTTAGTGTAATATAAATCCTATTAATAATAAAAAAGTTTTTTTAAGCTTCATAGTATAAATAAGTCAATATTTATAGTTTGCATGGTAAGTGTAGTGTAATATAAATCACATTAACAATAAAAATGTTTTTTTGCAAGCTCCATAGTATATTTATATTAATGTTAAAAAAAAGGTTAACGCATAGGATTTGCATGGAGTTCATCAACCCATCATGGTTGTTCTCTGACTTACACCTGTCAAAACTTAGGCATAACCACCTAAACCATACATGGAGTAACATCCTAATTCGTTCAACACTTGTCTGCCATGGATGATCACTAAAAAAAATATAAAAAGGATTATGCCCAAGTATATTTAAAAAAAAAACATAGTCTGTCAAAATAATCCATTTGGAAATAAGATGGTGAACAAAAAGACTAGTAGTTTCACGAATTATAGGTCCATGTATATCTAGTATCAACAAAATTGATAAAAGAAATAAACAAGGGGGTTACTCAGAATCGCAGGCCGCTCCAACGTCTTTAGGCTTCTCTTTGAATATGGGACATCGATAGTCTCTCGATCTCTAAGTGTCATCCAAAGATTTTTTTACAGGTAGCAACTCGGCCTTTCGAAAAGAGGAGAGGTCCAATTTCTCACTGCGTTTAGTTTTCCTTATTTTGCAGCCACTAGTGGAACCAATATTAGTTTTATCCTGGCCTGAGAGGGGCTCTTTTGTATCCTGTTCTTCCCGGGTTTACATTGGTTTAGAGACCAATGAGGGATGTGGAGAAGGAGAAGAGCTATCAGTCGAAGCTAGATATGATGAGGATGGGGAACTGTTGTCCCCTTTAGAGTGCTGGGATTTCATGAGAAATTGGGAAAGCATATTTCTGACGGTCCAATAGTTTCTGTGTCACATTCATGCTCTATGGATAACTAGGTGGTGCAAAACCATTTCTTTATCCCAATCATCCAAGAGATTCCTTATGTGAACCATCACTGAATTGTCGTAGCCACTTTCAGAGGACTATTTTCTTCCTCTTCAACCAAAACACCCTCTACCTATGCTAGCACACAATCTTCTAGAAATTTTTGTATCCAAAAGGAAAGGAGAAAACCCCAAAAAATGCAGGATGAGAGGCCAATGGAGAGTAAGAGGGAACCAAACCACCCAACATCCAGATGACAAAATCTAGATCATGTTTCTAAATAGGAGCGAGCCCAGAGAAGGATCTTCTCCAACGCAAAGGGAAAAAGAATATACAAATAGCCAACCACAAAAGACCAAATATGGAAGCATTCCTTACCATCTTTCCTGATATCATCCTACCATGGAGACACAAAATCCTTGTAGGGGTTCATGATTGTGGCAACACCACCTTTCCAACTAGAGAGAGCAGTGGCAACAAACCACATTAAACTCTTCAACGTTGAACCAAGGAGTGAATTAATAGTCATTGATTGAGAGCAGGATGAGATCCACATGCATGATGGTAATGATGATCTATGTATCCATCATTGCGTGATAGATGGACTCCAATAACATCCACATTTGGGTTTTGAATGTCTTGCCTAGCCAGATTGAAATAGTCCGTCCTGAGAGAAATGTTAGTGAGAGTATTGGGCTTCCAATCTTGAAGTGTAGAGTGACTATGTACTCCTTCATTGGCTAAACGGTCTGCAACTGCGTTGGATTTTTTTTTTACACGCTGGAAGTTAACTGAGCCCAGAAGATGAGTGTACTATGAAATTCTAGAGAGGTCGGTACTTAATCTCTAGATTGAGGAGAGCTTGTTGAAAGAAGCTCCACATTGAGTTTTCCTGGCGAGAGTGATTTAGGAAGGAATCACCTTCTATTTCCAGAGGGAAGTAAGACCATCTTTCAATAATTTGAAGACCAGTGATGAGCATGGCTAATTCAACAACATTGCTGCTATCGTGCCTAAGATTCCCATAGTACAAGCGGATAATATTTCTTGAGTTTTTTCTGAATACTCCTCCAAAGACATCTTGCCCAAGATTTCCTTTAGAAGCTCCATCAAAATTTAGTTTGATGAAACCTAGGTCGAGTGAGAACCATGTTGATGGAATGCTAGAAGAAGTAAGTCAGGGGGAGGGTTTGCATTGTTGCAAGGATGAAATTAGACCCCAATTTTGTAAGGTATTTCCCTCATATTGGGTAGATTTGAATTCTTGAGCTGTCCAAGCTGAGAGAGAAAGAGTTTCCAGAATGTGAGTCCTGCATATGGTTCAAACAATTTCCTTGGTTCTTTGCCTACTTTCAAATATTCTTTGATTTCGTTCTTTCCATATTTACCAGACTATAAATCTTGGGATGAGGGTCTAGAGGAGATTGAGAATCTTACTTTGGAAAGGTTTATCATGCCAATTCTTGAGGGTTTGAACCATGTCCCCCTATATTCTATTAGTTCTTCTACAAAGGAAAGTTGGGTTGTCCTAGAGGTAATTGGCGAAAGGGAAAGAGTCCAATAGACAATCCATAGTTTCTTCCTGTTCATTGTAGATAACACATATTGAAGGGAAATAGAATCCTTGTTTGATTAAGTTATCCCATACGAGGGTCTGCTTATGAGTAACCAGCCATAAGAAGGATGCGACTTTAGGCCAGGTTTTCATTCCCCATAATTTGGTCCAGATGGGATCTTTGGGTTCCATCACATTCTGAGTATGCAGCTGATAGGAATCTTTAAAGGTAAAGGTGCCTATTGGTTTATTTATCCACCTTAGAATTTCTAGCTCCTCTTGGCATCTTATTCTGTGTTTTTGTAATTCATGAATCAATTTATTTTTGACTTCTCGATGGATGTGGATTCCCCCGTCACTTGGACTTCTCCATGACCTATACTCTTGTTGGGATAATTGTGTCTAAAATTATTTGACCAAAATATTTCCAAATCTTGAATATTAGTCTGAGTTTGAGGAAATTGGATGATCTTGTTCACACTAGGCATATGTTTCCAGGAGTCTGTCCAAAAATAGGTTGAGGCACCATTTCGTCTTTCCCAGAAGCTGTGATGTTGGACTAGATATATTTGAGTTGGCATCATTCCAAATTAGGGAGCCACAAGTTGGAATATATAATTGGATGATATCTTGTGGGTACCAATTGTGGGCATATTTTTTATTACATAGTTGGGCCCATGGGTTACAATTTCTCGTGACCTAGTTCCACCAATTTTAGCGTTTAAAACCTCATTAACTCTAATCGGATCTCTTAATCCTAGGCCATCTTCATTCTTGGATTTGTAGAAAGTATCCCATTTGACTAAGGACCATTTGGAGTGATTGTTGTCTTCTCCCTAGAGGAAATTCCACTACATATTTCTAATAGATCTTAGTACCCAGTTTGAGGCAGCTAGAACCGACAAAAGGTAAAGAGTCATAGCTTGGATTTCCTATTTTATAAGAACAAGCCTCTTGAAAAGATTAAGAGATATGAAGGTCTAAGAGGGGAATTCTCTTTCAAGCTTGTCAAGGAGCTCGTGCTAAGAGGAATGTTTAATGGCTGAGTCTGTCAGGGGGTCTCCAAGATACTTGGTTGTGAGAGTAGCAATAGCAAAACCCATAATGCACACTATATTCCTTTGAGTGATAGTGGGAGTGTTCAAGAAAAAAATATGGGATTTTTCTAGATTGATGGAAGTTCCTGAAGCCTCAAAGAAGATTTCTAAGATTCGTTTAAGAGTACGAGTCTCTTGAACTCAGCGGTGTCCCATAAAAAGGTTGTCATCATCAAATTGTTGGTGAGTAAAAGATAGGTTTTCATGAGTGCAATTTTTTTTTAGGAGAGCACTTGAACAAATTTTTTTGAGCATGCGCCTAAGTCCCTCTGCCAAAGGATGAAGAGAAAGGGAGAGAGGGGATATCCTTGGAGAAGAACTCTTGAAAGAGAAAAGATAAAAGAGGGGGTGTCATTAACAAGGATGGAGAAGAAGGGGGTATAGATCAAGGAATGAATCCTGTTGGTCCATGAGGGTGCAAATCCAAAATCTAAGAGGATTCTATGGATATAGTCCCAACTTAGCTTGTCAAAATATTTTGAAAGATCCATCTTAAGGACAATTCCAAGTTTCTTGGTAAATTTAAGAGAGTGGATAAATTCGTGCACTAGGATAATACCATATAGGATTTGCTGCCCTTCCACATATCTAGTCTGCTCAGGAGAGATTAGGATGGGGAGGATGGGTTTAAGACGATTGGCAATCACCTTTGAAATGATTTTATAAATAACATTGCAGAGGGAGATGGGTCCGTACTTACTCAGAGTGACCACGTTTTCCTCTTTGGGTATTAGAGTGAGGAAGGTAGCATTAAGTTCCGGTAGAACCCATTGTTTCCTACGAGATTCCTCAACCATTTTCTAATAATAAAAATGTTATAAAATTTAATATGAATTTTTTTTACATAAAAAAATGAAAAATTTCAAAATACCAACTCAAAACTACTTAAAATATTAACATTCATATATTAAAAAAGTTGAACCCTTTTAATATATAACAAATTTAATTACAAGGGGATGATTGGGTTCTCCGGCTCTGATGGCGATGGGAGGGTAGAGTTTCAATGGAGCAGGGAGCATGTACGGCCTATTGGGCATGGCTCTATCAGCTGCTAGACTGCATGGGGAGGGAGACCTTCTTTTCCCAGGAAGAGGGTCTATTTTCACAGTTTTTGTGGGTGAATATCTCGAGCAATTATTAGAGTTTTTCACCTACAGGTAATTTCCAGGTTTTAATACCTTTTTAAACTATTTACTTATAGGATGGAAGGCAACGAGCAAATTGATTACTCTAGCGATCATTTGGAAGAAGGTGACATCTAGGTTCTGACAGGTGGAAGAGGTTTTGATGAGGTGGAGGCTACCCCCCCTCCTTGGGCTATGCACCCTGAGGTGAGATTATCCCCTTCAAACTTTCTTCCGTCCTCCCCATCACCCTTTCAGTTTCCTAAGGGTTGTCAGCAGTTCATAGGAGAGGGCTTTGCCAAAGATGCCCTGAAAAACCAACAGTGGAGTGAGGATGAAGTTTTCATCCCTCTATCGACTGGGCTTGGATTTGATGGACAACATATCGAACATGGTGGTTTTTTGGTTGGTGCAGCCTCTGGACCTGGCTCAATGGTGAATTTGAGAGGAGTTTCAAAACCCTTAGGGATTACTGGTTGCAGGCCTTTGTGGGAGGAAGAACAAGGTTTTCTTGCACATTTCATTGGACCCCTAGAACATCAGGGATTCCCTAGCCTAGGGTGGGAAGGGGATTTTGGATCAGGCTCTAGCAACGAGGCCAAAGGTAGGGTTGGAGGTAGGGGTGTAAACAAGAGGAGCCGTAAAAACTGGATTAATTCAAAGTGGGATGATTACAATTACACTTTGGGAGAGGAGATTGGTTGGCATCAAGTTCTTCAAATGACTAATCGGACTTTGGTGGGGCGAGTCTTGGGTCAAGCTTTCTCTCTGTAGACTGTGGTGCAGTGAGCAGTAGCTAGCTGGTTAGAGCCTCTGGTCTCGGTTCTAGAAGTGCTGGCCCTTACTAAAGGGTGGTTTGATTTCAACTCTATGCAACCTGAGCATCTTCAATGGGTTTTAAATCGCATTTGGACTTTGGACCACACGCTTGTGTTACTCAAACCATGGCATCCCATCTTCGATGCTAGCAGGGAATGAGTAGACATTGTTCCATTTTGAGTTCATCTTCCAGGGCTCCCACTTCATTACTGGATGAATGAACATATTAAAAACATTGGGAAAATTTTGGGGACTTTCTTAGAAGCAGACCTCTCCTTCTTGGAGACTAAACAACAGAAGGTAGCCAGGATCTTGGTGAAATTAAATGTTCGGGAAGGTTTAGCTGAAGATATGAATTTAAGTTGGGGTCCCTATGTTATCAGGCATATTTTGGACTATGAAAACATCCCTTTTTTATGTCGGTTCTATCATGCTTATGGGCACTCGGGCTCAGATTGCAAGCTCTCAGTCCGAACTCTCAATGACCGTCGACATTAGAAGGGTGAAAAGGAGGTTGGCATGGCAGAGGGTTTTTAAGGACCATCTTCTTCTCAGCCCTCGATGCCATAGGACCCTGTCAGCGATGAGGTGGAAGAAAGAATCCAAAAAGAGGAGGCATCGGTGCCCTTACCGGTAGTCGAGGGTGGCATATTGGTCGATGTCCAGAACATGAAGGGGATTCCTTAAATTTATTTTTAAATAATGTTACTTTTTTTTTCTGGTTTGTATTGGGTGGATGGATTAAAAAATTTGACTATCTCTTCTCGACTCACACTGGCCTCATTTCCCATCTCTGCTGCTACTTTGGAGGAAACTCCCCCACCTCCTGAACCTGATCCCTTCATTGGTGATTTTAAGCCTCCAATATCCCCTCCTGACTCGTCAGATTCTGGTTATTTCCTCTGGTATTGTTCCAAGGCGGCCTTAGGGGGCTTGGGAAAAGACACGAACCTAGTTTCTAATGGAAGAGGAAGGAAATCCTTTATTGCTAAGGCACAATCCAAAGCTAAAAAGGATCTCTTGGAAGGGAAACAAACAATCAATTGAGAGGGTGCTTAGAGCGATGTGAGCCCAAAAGAAGGGTCGTAGATGAAACTTATGTCCTTCAATTATCGGGGTCTAGATGGTCCCCATAAAATATCAGCACTCAAGAGGGTGGTTGATTTGGAACACCCTGATATTTTGATGTTACAAGAAACTTTAGGAGTAGGAGAAGTGGTTAAAGCAAGCATGGAAAGTTGGTTTCTAGGGTGTAATTTTGAGACCCTGGATGTTAGAGGTCATTATGGGGGACTGGCGATCGGGTGTAATGAAAGGACTGTTAAGGCTTTGCACCTGTGGGGTATGGAATCGGTTCTTGGCCTGAACTTTTTGGCACTGTATATAGAGGTCTATTTTACTTGTTTTAATATTTATGGTCTGTATCTAAATAGGATCCCCTTATGGGATTCCCTGTTTAACAATCCTCTCCTAAGGGGAGATTTGGTGATTTTAGGGGGATACTTAAACTTTTCTTTGGGGTAGGCTGAGGTATGGGGGTCTCATGCTCATGCTAATTTGTTGATGGATTATTTCACTCAGAAATTGGTAGAGAGGAACTTGTTAGACATTGAACCTATCAAACTCAAGCCTACATGGAAAATTAATAGGTGTGGAGAAGGGAGAGTGGTGAAGAATCTGGACAGATTCTTGGTGGCTGAACAGGTGGTGGATAGGTTGTAATGTCCCCATTTTTAATAATTGCATAGCATGACAATTCCATCAATCCTACTAATTCCCTAGGTTGGATGGATACATTTGGAATTTTAATAAGGGAGCTAATAAACAATGTTCATACATAAGAAAGGAATACATATTAATAATGATCTTATTAAATAAATACAAGAGAAAATTGAAGTGGCAATGGAGCATGGAGACCCATGGAGACTATGGGGCCCACACAAGCTAGAAATTTTGTGCCACATGGCATCCTCCTCTTGCAATTTCGAATCCATAGGAATCCTAAAGGTTCTTGGATGATTTATAAGGATAATACATTTGGAAATATGGATCATAGGTTGAATTTGGGAATAAATGTAACTTACATGGGGGAGGAAGAGTCATTTTGGAGCTAGTGGGACACTTGGACTAGATTCCCTAGCTCCATGACAACAATGATGAAGATTCTATGACACCTATGAAACAAATCAGATCTGAAGGTTGACATCTAACATATCTAACATGGCAGGTCAAAATAGAGCATCCAAGAGATCTCTCATCTGATTTGGGGAAGCTCAATGGGCTCCTACTCGAATTTGGGGAAGGTGGAAGGCTAGGAAAGGGAGGATACATGGAAAATCATGAGCACACACCCAAATTCAAATTGGCTTGAGTTTGTGGATGGATCGGGAACCTTAAGTATGTTTATAAAATAAAGGAATCAACCAAGAGAATAGATTTTGCTCATTTGAGAAATTGTCATTTGTGAGAGCTAGTGGATGACTAGTTTTCTTGCCTTAGCCAATTTCGAGGGTGAAAGATTCCCATCCAAGTTGCTGTTTGGAGAGACCACTCAGGTATTTCATGGAGCTTTAATGGAGTCTTATTTGCAGGTGTAATATATAGGGCTTCATGTGGATTCTTCTATTGCAGCACTTTCTCTCAACCATTTCCATTTTTCTTTGCATGTTCATGCTCGTGGAGGGATTGCGCCTTGGGTGAGCTCATGCACTCTTTGGGAGAGATATTCCTGATATATTTATGATTTTAATCAGTTAAATATTCTCTTTTATTCATTCTGATAAATTTTCAATTCTAAATACCCAAGAGTTGTATGTCAAAATGACTTTTAATGAGAAAACAATGACCATTTCCACTCTATTTTGATATATGCCATGGTAATGCTTATTATTTCGAATGGAGGAATGCATATCTGATAAATTTATGATGAATTGAATGTAATTAAAATTTATTTCAAGTCTCATTCTCATTAATTAAGCATTGGAATCCATTTTACTCATTTTTATTGCATTGGGAGAAGATTTGGTGCATTTCCCCCAAGGGTTGAAATTGTGATTTGGGAGCTGTTTTGGAAAGAGTCATAACAGCATGTATAAACTGAAAAATGATGCATATGAGAATTTAAAAATTTCCATTACACATCCCCTGCCTCTTTTCAGGAATTCGAGTGACTTTGGGACCCTTTGAGAAGCCATTTTCAGCAATTACCTAGGGGGAATTGGAGCCCCAATTTGCTAGTAAAGACCCCTACTTTGAAAAGAACATTAAAAAAGTTTTCAGAAGTAATTGGGGGGTCATAAAAAATCCCTGGACATCATATTTAATTTCTAATATCATTCATGTACCTTCTGAGAAAATTTGGGAGCATTGGGGTCAATTTGGAGGTCTAGACATCAAAACTAGTTAAGGTCGAAATTGGGGAAAAAGTGAAAAATTGGTCATTTAATAAAATTTCAAAAAGGGACATTAAAAGTGGTATCAGCGCATAGTATTGGAACTTGTTAATTAATTCCATACATTGAATAAAAATTTGTAGACATTTCTTGGCTTCACAATAGAACCACAATTCCCACTTTCCTTCCTCCCCGACCAATAATTACAGAAATCACAACCATTGATATTGGAGCATGTCTCCAAGAGTATTGAAATTTGAGAGGGGATATTCATGAGTGGTATTATTTCCCATAATATCTTGTCAATAATTTATTTAGGCACAAGAAGGGAAACATGAATTGATTAAGGGACAATCAACAATCCACAAGTTTGGAGGAGCATGAAATGAGAAAAAATCATCCTATTTGTGAAAAGAGCCTAGATACACCATTACAGAAAGAAATATAGGATCATGAAGTGGAGAATCAATTACGTCAAGGTGATTGCATAGAATAACATAAAGAGCAAAGTGAACACCATCACATAATCCTTATTGATGGGGGTTGTGAAAATCAAAGAGAATATATTGATGGATCATTGAACTATGAAAGAGTACCTATTGATGGGTGCTCACAACTCTATGTTGGTGACATATAGATCATATTTTAAAGTGTTTCTGCAAGTAAAGCTTCCATTAAAAATGAAAATGAAGACCTTGTAGCAGTTGAAGAAGAAACAAGATCAACTTCCCCATCACCACTTGAGATTCATGAAGTTGGTCCAAGCAAGAAAGAAGAAGATGAGGAGGTTCATTTGCAAGAGCCTCATTTTTTTGAAGGGTCCTTAAAGATGAATGAAAAGAAGATCCAAGATTCCCTTAGAATACTCCATGACACTCAAGCGTTAGTGTCAAATTCTTGTTGGAGAGCTACTTCATTAGAGGAAACATCCTTCCTTGAAGACATGGAGAAGATTCAAAGAGAAATGTGCAACATCAAAGGTAATTTAATGTCTTTGCTTTTTGATAGAGAAAATGTCCTTGAGCTTAGTGAATGGTTACATGAATCCTACTTGAAGAATAATGAAGATATTCATAAGCTCTCAATTCACAATGAGCAACTTCTTGAAAAGTTGCAAGACAATTGTTTTTCCTCCTATGTTTCATATTGTCAAATGGTAGATTGTTTGGAAGATTCTCATGACATGGTGGATCATAAAAAATGTGGAAATTTGAATGTGATTGATGTGTTTGAATATGAACTTAAAGATATCCAAACACTTGATGTGGTGGAAGAGGAACTTGAATTGTCTCTTGATGAAGGTTATGCAATTTTTAAATAAGAGCATGATTCCTCTACATTGGAACCAATCTATGACAAAGGTTTCACACTTTTGAAGGACCTCCATGATAATACCCATATGTATCCTTCCCATGATGATACTTCTGCATTTTTTGATAATTTTGGTGAGTTAGGTCATTCTCCTACATCCTACAATTCCATGTTTTGTAGCATTAGTCTCAATGAAGTATGGGTGAAAGGGTTCTTTTTTATAGTGCCACATGAGGAGCATGGAAATCCTAGATTTAATTTTTATGATGACATGGTTGGAGCACATTATTATTCACATTTGCAGCAGCATCCTTTGTTACTTTATGATGATGCACATCTACATGGATGCACCTATGGTATTCACTTAAGTCACTTGGAGACTCATTCTTTTCCTTGCTCCTTGTCTAGTCCATTGGATGTTGGAAGAACTTCATCCCACACTTGGGTAAAGAGATATATGATTGAAGAAAATTATTATTGGAAGCAAAATCCTCTGTTATTTCATGATGATATACATATTCATGGGTGTATCGATGAGACTTCTTTGAGCCGCTTTAAGTCTTCATGTTTTCTTTGCTCCTTAATTGGTTCATATTTTGGTGGTGGTTCTTCATTCACTTCTTGGATGAAAGAATACATGGATAATTATATTGATGTACATTATATATTTTTGGAGCAGCATTATAGGACATGGGATCCTCACCTATGTCATTGGGGTAGATATGATATAATACTTTATGCTTGTGTGTATGGGCCACATGGTGATATACTCACTTGGATGTACAAGCACTTTCATGATTCTTTGATGAGGTACCTTCTTGATGTACATTTGTATGATGTTGTTATGTACTTTCATGATCTATATTTTGTACTCATGATGTTTGGAAGGGTGCAATACCAGCAATGGGATCCTGGAATTTCTTTGTTTCATCTCACTTGGAGTAGCAGTTTGATTGTTGGTTTGAGACAACAAACCAACCTTTAGTTGTTTGAGTTCATCCTTGCAGAGCAATGTTCATATTTCCTATGTGGAGTAACTTTTGAGATATGGATTCAATTTTCACATGCTTGGTGCTCATGGAATCTCATCATAGAAATTTCACACCATCCATGTATTAGGATCATATGTGACCCTGGGATCATTTTTGGTCTCATTGGTTTCAATTTTGAGGTCAGCAAGCAACATTGGAGATTTATTCACCACTTGAGAAGATGATTGTAATCATAGTAGTGCAGCAACGAACATGGTGGTTCCTCTTTGATATTTTATTGGAATCTGAAGCAATTCAAAGTTTGGTAACTCAATACCAAGTTCAAAGAATTATACCGAAGCAAAAAAGGGTGAAAATTCAGAAAATGTTTCCGAAATATGGAGGTAAATATGATTTGCAAAAATTTGGTTTTTATGGATTTTATTAATCATTTTGGTATTAGTGGTGATGTTACAAGATATATCAATATGCACAATCCACATCTCTTTACTTTGGGGAACACAAAATTGTAGTACATGAGTGCCACTACTAAAATTGCAGCTACAGAATATTAATGAGTAGAATCATAACATAGCACTTGGTGCAAAGGAAGGAGTAAGAAATGAAGATGCCGCTTGGGAATATGAAAGAATATTGTAGAATAAAAATCTTGAAATTATTTGAGGACAAGAAATATTGGGTGGGGAGGACTGTAATGTCCCCATTTTTAATAATTGCATAGCAGGACAATTCCATCAATCGTACTAGTTCCCTAGGTTTGATGGATAAATTTGGAATTTTAATAAGGGAGCTAATAAATGATGTTCAGAAATTAGAATGGAATAAATAT
The DNA here is from genome assembly GCA_001517045.1 of Pseudotsuga menziesii. Lineage (NCBI taxonomy): Eukaryota > Viridiplantae > Streptophyta > Pinopsida > Pinales > Pinaceae > Pseudotsuga > Pseudotsuga menziesii. The sequence continues at coordinate 316,896 of LPNX010151986.1, read as the reverse complement.
TTAATAATGGAGCTTATTAAATAAATACAAGAGAAAATTGAAGTGGCAATGGAGCATGGAGACACATGGAGACTATGGGGCCTACACAAGCTAGAAATTTTGTGCCACATGGCATCCTCCTCTTGAAATTTCGAATACATGGGAAGCATAAATGTTCTTGGATGAGTTAGAAGGATAATACACTTGGACATATGCATCACAGGTTGAATTTGGGAAGAAATGTAACTTACATGGGAGAGGAAGAGTCATTATGGAGCTAGTGGGACACTTGGATTAGTTTCCCTAGCTCTATGACAACAATGATGAAGATGCTATGAAACTTATGCCACAAATTAGATCTAAAGGATGAAATATGACATATATGACATGTCAGGTCGAAATAGAACATCCAAGAGAGCTCTCATGTGGGTTGGGGAATCTCAATGGGCTCCTACTCGAATTTGGGGAAGGTGGAAGGCTAGGAAAGGGAGGACAGTACATGACAAATCATGAGCACACACCCAAATTCGAATTGGATTGAGTTTGTGGATGGATTGAGAAACTTAGAAGGATAAGGATTTTTATAAAATGCATGAAGCAACCAAGAGAATATGTTTTTTCTCATTTGAGAAATTATCATTTGTGAATTGTGACAACTAGTGGATGACTAGTTTTCTTTCCTTAGCCAATTTCGAGGGTGAAATATTCCCATCCAATTTGGTGTTTGGAGAGGCAACTCAAGTATTTCATTGAGCTTTAATGGAGTCTTATTTTCAGGTGTAAGCTACATGGCATCATTTGTATTCTTCTATTGCAACACTTTCTCTCAACCATTTCGAGTTTTCTTTGCATTCATGCTCATGGAGGGACTGCGCCTTGGGTGAGCTCATGTACTCTTTGGGAGAGATATTACTGATATATTTATGATTGTAATAAGTTAAATATGCTCTTTTATTCATTCTCATAAATTTTCAAGTCGAAATACCCAATATTTGTATGTCAACATGTCTTTTAATGAGCAAACAATGACCATTTCCACTCTATTTTGATATATGCCATGGTAATGCTTATTATTTCGAATGGAGGAATGTATATATGATGAATGGACTTCCATTAATGTGTATTTAAAGTCTCATGTTCAGTACTTAAGCATTGGAATCCATTTTACTCATTTTTATTTCCTTGGGAGAAGATTTGGTGCATTTTCCCCAAGGGTCAAATATGTGATTTGGGAGATGTTGTGGAAATAGTCATAAAATATTGTATAAAATGAACCATGATGAATATGAGACCTTAAAAATGTACATTACAAATCCCTTGCCTCATTTCAGGAATTAGAGTGACTTTGGGACCATTTGAGAAGCCATTTTCGACAAATACCCAGGGGCAATTGGAGCCCCAATTTGCTAGTAAAGACTCCTACTTTGAACAGAACATTAAACAAGTTTGAGAAGTAATTGTGGGGTCATAAAAAATCGCTGAACATAATATTTAAGTTCTAATATTAGTCATGTATGTTTTGAGAAAATTTGGGAGCATTTGGGTCAATTTGGAGGTATAGACATCAAAACTAGTTAAGGTCGAAATTGGGGAAAAAGTGAAAAATTGGTCATTTAATAAAAGTTCAAAAAGGGACATTACATAGGCTTCATCAACTGAGGAAGTGGGTGGGAAGTGGAGGATAGTCAGATCATTTCCTTATATTCTTGGAACAAAAAAATGGAACAACAAAACCTCCAAGTCCATTAAAGTTCAATAAGACTTGGCTAAATGATGAGTCCTTGAATTTATTGATCACTTCTAGGTGGATTCCTTTTAATCCAAGAAGTTTTAGAACTGCAGGTTTTCAATTTGAAGCAAACATAAAAAGATTAAAGGAGGCTATAAAATATTGGTCCATGGAAAAGAGACTTCATGAGGATAGAGAATTGAAGCAAGTAGAAGAGGATCTCTCAAAGATCATTGAGGAGGATGGTGGGGGTTTGATGAATCAGGAGGCCAAAGAAACTCTAATTAGGCTAGAAGGGAGAAGGAACATCTTGCTGTTAGAAAAGGAGGAGACATGGAGATTGAAGAGTAGGGATACCTGGATGGAATGTGGGGATGATAATACAAAATTATTTCATGCTTATGCAATAGGGAGGAAATCTACAAACACAATTTGGAGTCTGCTGGATGAACAAGGTGAAGCTCATTCCTCTTTTGAAGGAAAGGCCAGAATCGGGGTTGAACATTTCAAGAAATTTTTTAAAGATTCAAACCAGGTCTCTATTGTAGAAGTTACTAGAGTAGCTCAATTTTTTCCAAGGTTTGTTGAGGAGGAAGATAATAGAATACTGATGGAGGATGTTTTTGAAGAAGAACTTAAGGAAGATCTTCATAGTTTTTAGAAGGATAAAATCTCGAGACCTGATGGTTGGATGATAGAATTCTTTATGGAACTTTATGATCTCCTGGGAGGAGATTTATTGAAAGTAGTGGAAGATACCAGGAAAATGGGAAGGATACATGCCAGTTTCAACTCAACCTTTATTTCTTTAAACCCTAAAGTTGACAATCCTTCCTCTCTAAATGAATTTAGACCCATTTCACTATGCAACTGTATCTACAAGGTGGTATCCAAGGTTATAGAAAGAAGACTTACGGAAATTCTATCAAAACATATCATAGAAGAACAATTTGGTTTCTTGGAATGGAGACAGATCCATGAACCCATCGGGGTTTCCTAGGAGGTTCTACACAACATAAAAACACAAAAACTCAAAGTGGCTATACTAAAAATTGACTTGTCTAAATCCTATGACAAAGTAAGTTGGTTATACATTCATATGCTTCCAACTCATCTTGGCTTTGGTATTGATTTTATCAGGTGGATCATGAGTTGTATTACTATAGTCTCTTTTTTAGTTCTGATTAATGTGGTTGCCTCTCCTTTCTTCCATGCTGAGAGAGGTCTGTTACCACCGAAGTTGTACTTAGTGGTTTTTTATCAAGTGATCCCAGTGAACCGGACAAAGATGGTTTGTTCGAACTTCAGAGGACCTTCAGAATTACTTATGGGAAGTGCTTGTTGTACTATATCACATGTTCATACCCCAAAGGAGAGTTGTAATAAAATGTTCTAGCATGATAGTGTTTGTAAAAGACTCAGTCTCTTAGACTTTATTTGTCAATTCGATCAGCCCAGGGTGTTTTTTCCCTTGGTTATTATTGGTTGTTGAATAAATGACTGATAATTTCTGAGTTTTTCACTCAATACCTCCAAAGTTGGGGTGATCGGCTTGGCATTTAGGCTTATTGAGGTTATTAGAGTCTATGTGTCAATGTATAAACATGCTAGGCATTATGGTCGAGTCATATGAACATGTCTAAGTCCCCCCTAGGTTTTGATTTTTTTAAATTTTTTAAGTTTTTTTTTTTAATTTTATTTTTTCCACAAAACTTAGGCTATTTTTTAATAGTCTAATTGGAAAAATTGGTTTTGTAATAAAAGTGGGCTTAGAAATCAGTTTCAGTCATGGGGGTGATCATTTTCAAGCTAAGAGCACCATGTAAACCCATAAACCCACTTTTTCTAAGTTTTGAGTGATTTGTCCATCACTCAGGTCAAAAATCCCTAAAAATCAAATATTGATTATTTAATTGATAAATTAATTAAATAATGGAGAAAACCACCAAATCCTAAATCATTGGGATTTGCTTCGATTTGACTGAAATCAATCTCATCGGCTTGGGATTGACTGGATCTGGCCATTCCTTGACAAAAGGAGTTGATCTGGGATGAATAAAGAGTACATTATTGCATGCAATCTTGGGAATTGAAAACTCTCTCTCTCCTCCACATGTGTGGGATCTCTCTCTCCTGCACATGTGTGGGATCATCTGGATGAGTTTTGGTGGATGCTTCAGTTAGCAGGTTAAGGTGTCAGTCAAATCAACTCTCCAATTGACAGTCAGACTCAAATAGACTCAGATCAGGCTCAGATTCACTCCACATGTAGCTGCAGTCTCTCTCTCCTTGGGATTTGCGCCCCCCCTAGGCTAGATCTCTTGTTTTTGCTATAAATAAAGCACACATGACCTCTTCCAAGCTAGTTAGAGCCGGATTGAGAAGCTATTTCTATTGTATTGTATTGTTTACTATTTTTTAATAAAGAAGCTTTGGAGGCAATATCTATGGTGTAATGCTCTTCATGTGTGGATGGTGATTGTCAAGTGCTTATGAGGTATAATCTATGTTATTTATCTTTGATTTCTGTCGGTTAATTGTTGGCCTTGAAGGAGAGAGCTCCCTCCTGTTGGGGTAAGAGATTATTCTAGTTTGATTCATGCTCTTACTGTTCACTTGTTTTAGATCTCTTGGAGTTGCATGTATTTTAAGTTTAATTGCATGCTTTCCAATTATCTTTTTCTAGCAACACCTATGTTTTAACCATCTATTTGTGCACGTATTTCTAAGTTGCGGGTGATCTCACTTGTATAAGGGGTTGAGCTGGTTTGGATCTTCCTCATATTCAAGATATTTTGGAGGAAATATTCCCTCGGTGTTCCACCAAAGTAGACTCCAAAGCCCAATATTTCCAGGCTTCCAACACTCTTTCTCTCTCTTCCTCCTTCAAAAATCAAATTTTTTACTTAGTTATTTTGTTTACAAGATTTGTCATTATTTAGATCTATTATATTAAATTAAAACTTACATAGATCTATTATTTCAAGGCTCATAATCTAGATCTCATTCCTAAAAAGTTTCATAAAGCATTCTAGATCTAGTTTAGGGAAATCGTATGTTTTGCATGGCAATTTAAAGAGAATCCATCGTTTGCATCCATTAGATTTATGTTTCTGTTTTTAAAAGATAAAATACAGCAATCAGTGCACATATCATTGGCTTCCCAAACAACAATCCAAGATCCAAAGGAAAGCTTGCTTTCCTTGGTTCCTTTTTTACCGTTTTAACTAGTTTTAACTTGTTTTTTTTTTGTTTAAAGTAGGCTGACCCAAAGGTACTTTCAAAGTGATTTTGGGAATATTTCATTCTAATAAGCTCATTGTATTTTAGCAGTCATAATAGAAAGGGGAGAAGCTGCTGTTTGAAAGTGGCTTTTGGATCATCTGAATCCCCCCAAGGGTCTCCCTTTTGACTGTAATTTTAATTTTGGGCAATTTGTAAGATCTTGGTTTCATCCTGTATAAGAACCAACAGGATTAAGATAAGTTTACTGATATTGTAACAGAATTTAATAAAAAAATTCTTCGAAATAGGCTCTTTCGAGCCCATTCCCCATCCCCCCTGGGGGGATTCGCGCCTTTTTTGTCGTTTTTTGCATTTTCTTATTTCTTTTCACTCTAGATTAGTTTCATTGATGCTGAATAATATGATTTTATTACTTTGACATATATTCCATATTACAGTATCAAAGTAACTTTAATACTTACCCCACGACTTCCTGATTGACCCGAAAGGGGAAAGAGATGCGTGGTAGGACTAATTAGAAAACTTGTGGTTTGCTTCCCTTGTGCTACTTATTATTAATCTCTGCAAAAAATATTTTAAAATCAATGCCTTCATTGATTCCCCAATTGAGGTCCACTTGGACCGAAAGAGGTTCCTGGAAGGTTTTTCTTTCTAATCAAAACACATCGTTTAAAATTTACTAAAAGTGACAAGACTCCGGTGTGTATGCTCTGCACTTGGCTGTGGTTTGTCCGATCAGTCAAGCTGCATCAAAATAAACATGAGTGACTATATTAATTAGTTTTCACCTTCCCCAATTAACCACCATTAGGCGAAAATCCAACGCCTCGATCAAACCGTAAACAATGGCAAAATACCCAAAGGAAGTGGGAACTCCTGGACAGTGACCTCGGGGCGTTGATCTTTGTTACACCTTAGGGTGTATTATGAACACAGTCTCATAAACGCCATTCAACCCACACATTCCTTGTGGGTAGCCGTGAAGGTTTATTTTTGGACATACTCCAAGTACCCCTCAGGTATATCTGGAGTCCCCCCCCCCCTCGCCTAATTTTAATCAACTCATATTTCACATTAACTTAAAATGCACAAAGAGGCAATCACAAAACATTCACTACAAGCACATGCAAGTACATTGATTATTTTATGACTCCATTTTAAGACACTGGCTATTTTCTTTCTATATATATATATATATATATTGTGTCCCAGCATTGTGCTTTCATGTACTCATTTTTTTATCTTGTCATCTATGGTTGTTTATGGTTAAATTTCAAACTCCTACATAACTCATTCAGTTTAACATCATCATACTAAATAATTTTTCCTTAGTAACTTAATAAGGTCTACCCCCCTTGGCTTCGTTAGGAGTTAAGCCTAAACATAGGAGTCAAGAACAAGGTGACAACCTTGACTCAAGAATTGCCCCTAAGGACACACCTAGTGGCTTGAAGATTTCTGCCACGTTCCCCCCCAGGTGTGTGAAAGATGGAAACAAGGTCTTCGTAAGGGATGTCGGTTATCCCCTTTGCTTTTCCTGTTGGTAGCTGAAGGATTGAGTAGGGCTTTAAGGGAAGCAAATAGATAAGGTTCTTTGAAGGGCATACAAATAACACAGAATTTGTACATAACTCATCTCATGTTTGTGGATGATGTCATAATTTTCTACACATGAACGGTGAGGGACAAAAATACTTTTCAAGAAATCCTTCAACGTTTTTCAAAAGCTACGTGGGTGGAGATAAATTCAAGGAAATCAACTTTCTCTACTCATCTTTTGAAGGTCGAAGAGGTTCACGAACTCAGTAGGATATTTCCCTTTAATGTGGCAGGGCTAGATGCTGGTTTGAAGTATCTAGGTTTCTGCTTAAAACCAAATGATTATCAAAAATAGGATTGGAAGTGGCTTTTGGACAAACTGGAAAAACAATTGAATATGTGGAGCCATAAATGGCATTCTAGAGCAGGGAGGATGGTGTTGGTAAAATCAATGTAGGAAGCAATTCTCGTTTACTGGATTTCCCTTGCCTGGATCTCTAAAGGCATTATGGAAGAGGCAAGAATAATTTGTTTTAGGTTTCTCTGGAGTGGAAAGAAGGAAACCTAGGTGACCCCTTGGGTGCGCTGGGAGAATATTGTTGTACCTAAAGGGCTGGAGGGCTGGGGTCTTAAAAATATCTTTCTGTTTGCAAAGTCACTAGCGGCCAAGGGGGATGGAGATTGCTAAAATCTGAAAGTCTATGGACTCAAATGATTTCACATAAATACATAGCTCATTGTTATGTTAAAGACTGGATAAGGAATCCTAGGAAATCCCACGCAGAAGGTTCGGTGATTTGGAAGGCACTGGTTTTATCCTTCCATGTCCTTGAATCCAAATTGGCATGGAATGTGGGGAATGCCAGAAAGTTAAGGGTTGGTGAGGAATTGTGGGATGGAAGTACTCAAGAACATATACTCCTAGGCCACACAATGGAGGCTTTGAGAAAGAGAGGGTTCTTTTACCTCTTTCAACTAGCTGAACCCGTCCAGGAGAATCCTTGGTTCCAATCATGGAGGCCGATTTATTTTTATGGATTATCAGAGCAAGATGAAAGGGAGTTAGCAAGACTCATTGGATAACTTATTAGAGCACAAATTCAGTTAAGGGACAGGGAGGATGAACTTATCTGGGATATAGACCTGCTCGACATCTATACCCCCAAGGCTGGATATATAAAACTAAGTGCAGATGGTCTACAAAGGGATCCAGTTTGGTGGTGGAAGAAACTGTGGAAAAAGAAAACTCCACCAAAAACTAGAATATTTATGTGGTGTGTTCTGGAGAACAAGGCTCCAACATGGGACAATTTGCAAAAAAGGAGCTTTCAGGGGCCTGGATGGTGTATGCTATGCAAGTATGATGGAGAGTTTGTTTCTCATCTTTTTTTGCATTGTCCTTATATCAAAGAAGTCTGGAAAGAGTGTTCAAGGTATCGAGGATTGCCTTGCAGATGGGCGGGCAATACGATTCTCCAAGCTTGGGAGAGTTGGAGGACGTTGGCAACTCAAGAAAATTTGAAAGCTTTGCCTCTATTAGTAATTTGGGGAGTTTGGGTTGCTAGAAACAATTTAATTTTTGATAATAAAGCTTGCACACGTGAAATTACAACAACCCTCTCTTGTGGCATACTTTCTTCCTTTCCCCAACATATCAGAGCAACAAGACAGAGGAAGGCCCTGGAAGTGAAACTTGACAAGTCAGTTCCTTGGGGCGTCTTTGATGGAGTAGCACAAAATAATTCTTGTGGGGGAGGGGCACTTCTTTTTCTATCAGAGAACCATTTCTTCGAGTTGGTAGTGGGCTCAGGGGAAGGCAATAACAATTTTGCTGAACTTATGAGCCTCAAACTTCTTCTTATGTTTGCAGCAAAGAAAGGGTGCAGAAATCTAAATTTTTTTGGAGACTCAATGAATGTTATAAATTGGACAAAAGGGACTCAACACTGCAGAAATATAAGACTTAACATCTATAAAAGAAGGTCTAAACTCTTTTGTTTCCTTTTCATGCCGGCATGTTTACAGGGATAACAATAAAGAGGCGGACAAAGCCTCGAAGGAGGGGTTACAATGGCCTTGGGGATTTGGAAGATAAGAGAAAATCGAGAGGGAAACACTCAGGAATATTACCACAAACCCTTTATAGAATGAGCAGCATTCTATTTTCCTCGCTCTACAAAAAACTTCCTTATATTTTCTACACACATAACATGATATTTTGCACAGTGGACTGTTTTTCTCCACATAGAACAGTTTGCAGAACTCTTTATTTTGAACAGGTTGTTTCAGGTTGTCATTGAACATGACAACATATTTATAATAGTAATGTAACCATTTTTTTGGTTATTTTGTGGGATTCACATAAGACTTACAAAGTCTTTTACTGAAAAACCTAACAGTTGAAATACACATTTATGTGTATTCACAAAATGTAAGGACAAAATAAAATTACGGAAAAATATAACAAATTTAATTACTAATTTTTTAGTTGTGTAAGTATTTTTATGGAATTAATTAGATTGGTTGATGAAATACATATTTTGAGAAATTGAACACTTGTCCTCATTCCAAAAATGGTATTTTGAGAAATTGAACACTTTCAGCCATTCCCCACTTTTCAGCAACATTGTGTATCAGAGCAATACGTTTTAAACCCTGCCAAGCATCAATGCTTGCAATTATTATTGTTCTTAATATGTGGAGATATTCATAGGCATAATTCATAAGGAGGCCATGCTGTATCAATTACACAACACATGAAACCACATCCAACTATATATTTCCACATTGATAGTCCGACAGATGGTATGGATAACAGACCACACAATAATATTATGATATTATAATTAGCTTCAGTTTTATAATTAGGTACTGGGGTCATTGATTCCATTCCTTTCTTGAACCCGTTGTAGGTGAGGATACAGCGTAGCAATAACAAAATAGATTTGACAACAAAAAGTTACGAATTAAATAGGACGGGGCCAGAACAAGCGAATGACAAGGCTGCTGCAGGTCATCAACAAAGGCATTTTTGGATGTTTGACTCGGTTAGCAGTTATTATCTACCGAAGGACCATTTTGGTGAAAGCAATAAACCTCAACAGGGGGAAGTATTCTCAGTGATCATTGATATACTTTTACCCACCGAGGTGCAAATTGATACTACCGAGTCGAACTTAATTGAATGGGGTACTACATGGGCAGAAAAAATACACTCTGTGTAGATTAGTATATGATTTATATGAATTAACAAACACTATCAATTGAATTAATGAAAAATGAATACTTGATTACAATACATGTGTGGCTCATTATATAGAGCTCACTGGTTGTTATAAGATCTAACTTATTCCAATGATAGGAAAGTAGGTTGAGCAAATGTCTCAACCACACACACCAATCTAGGATCACACAACTCACGTAGATTGATTCTAGATAAGTAGGAATTATCTATTCCAACACTCTCCCTTAATGACTACTTATCTAAATATCTATATGGTCATATCTTCATCTCTGTCATGGCTTCAATCCTTCTTGAGTAACCGCCAGTTCTTTAGTACGGGCTTCATCTTGCACCTTGTACCTGCATATGATTATTGATGTCCATATGAAACACAATCCATCTACCGGAATACATGGGTTACCAGCCTCTGTAACCGCCAGTTCTCTAGAAATTGTTTTCAGCTACATGATTCATCAATGTTACTCTCCCTTAAATGTAACTTGGTCCTTTATACTCTGGGACTCACAACTTGGTCTCGCACTTTTGAGATTTTCCATCTCACATCCCCACCTTGAATCGAAGTCTCTCGCCTCTTCGATTCATTATCAAGTTTAGGTTATGGGTTCACCTGTCACCCCAGTACCTCTCACAGTGGTTAACTCCACAACCTGGTTCAATATCCTCTCTTCCCATGAGAGTATCATGCGCTTCTGTGCTACAACAGGTATGCCTGTTTATGCCTTGCTAACAGGTCTTACTACAACCTGGGGAAATAGCTTGCCCATGGCTAAGCTTTACAACTTGGACCATAGCTTGGGGTGTCGGGTACAACCGATCATGCACCCCCTACAACATTTCAATCAGGTACATAAAACACCTCACACCAATTATCATAACTTCAAAGCCCTTTTACATCATTTCATTAATGACCAAGAGACACAAAACCATTTCACACAAAAATAACTATCATCACACTTTCAAACAAGAAATATCAATAACAACTCAGCTTGAATTGAAGGTTGTGTGAGTCCGACGGAATGGGCACGTACACCTCACTTCATTTCGCTATAACACCTCCAAGCATTGACTCCAAGAACAATGAACTCCAACTTGGCAACAACAACATGACTACAGGCAATAATCCGATTTACCATTGGCAGCGATATCTCTGCTTCACAACATAATGTGCACTTCAGAGCACATAATTCTTTACACCAAATAAATAGTGTCCTCCAGACTCTGGGACAGCGCACCACTGAGACTTTCTTCCTTTTCGGCTGGCCGCTCCATCTCATGCCACCTGATGCTTGGCATAAGTTTTGATTTTCTGAGGTACATTTACTGCACTATGCCTGAGAATCCATGACGCTGCCACATCTCTCAAGAGTTCTGTCGGAGTACATTTACTGCACTGCTTCATGTTTAGTACCTCACTCTGTTTCGAAATTGCACTGCTTCCATAAAATCAGGCTATCTCACAACAACAGGTTCAGATCAGCTATGATTGGGCAACAATCCAAGAAAGTAGCGATCTGATTAACTGGATTAACTGTCACTGTCTCTCAGCAGCTGATGGATACAGGGATCTTCACACCACAACAGGGCCTCAACGGGGCTTCACTCTGCCTCAGGAGGAGATACAACTCAACTCCAGGCCACCAGGCACACACAACAACAGCAAGCCACAACGGGCACTTTTCACAATTCCAAGCAGGCCACCAAGCTTCACAACAGGCCAATCATGCTCTCACTCAGCCTCAATGGGCTTTCACAGCAGCAGGCCACTATGGCCTCCTCACAACAGGCCACGATGGGCTCTAATCTGTATGCACAGGCAACGATTTGAGATTGTTGTTGCTGAGCTCACGACGGAGGGAATGGTGCTCTCCATGCTACGGCTCTCCATGCTGATGTTTACTAGCCTTCACAGCGGCGGTTCTCCATCAATGTTGATGGCAGAGGATAGATTTATTATCCAAATCACTCAATCTCTACGCTGTGATCTCATCAATCACAGCTCCACGCAGTTCTTCACGATAATAAGTTCTGAATGCTCGGCCGTTGCAGACTTCATTCACGGTGATAAGTGCTGAAAGCTCTCCTCTCTATCTCTTTCCCAGCTCACGAAGAAATTACAGGCAGACTGCCGAGGGGACCCGTGAGGTAAGATATACCCTCACGCTCAATCAGGCCGGTGAGCTTTTGGTTAATATCCACGCTTCTCCTTAAAATATATTATGCCTCCTTCACGGTGATGGCAATGGCTAAAAAAAAATTCATCTCCTGCAATGCTTGGGCTTAGCAATCTTCAAACATGCAGCTGCAGCAGCAGTTTCTTCACACAGCACCCTGAAATGGGTTCACAGGCGGCGATCTTTCCTCTTCAATATGGGCAGCGATTTCACCCCAGTAGCAGGCAACACAGGCCCAGCTCATCATGCACAGGCACATCCCTCAAACTGGAATTGCAGCGGCCCTGTCTCCTTCACGGGCTGTGCAAAAAAAATTGGAACCCCTCAGGATCGGATCCTGGGCACTCCCGTGAGGGAGTTGGCCCAGGCCCTCTGCTCTGATACCAAATTAACAAACACTATCAATTGAATTAATGAAAAATGAATACTTGATTACAATACATGTGTGGCTCATTATATAGAGCTCACTGGTTGTTATAAGATCTAACTTATTCCAATGATAGGAAAGTAGGTTGAGCAAATGTCTCAACCACACACACCAATCTAGGATCACACAACTCACGTAGATTGATTCTAGATAAGTAGGAATTATCTATTCCAACAATATGTTGCATGTAGTTAGCAGAACTTCTCTGTAGTAGCCAGGCGCTTGGAATATTGTTGTGAGATTGCTGCCTGGAAAAGGCTTTCCAAAATCGTTTTAGCTGCCATTTAAATGCTCGGTTCTACTTCTTGTTTTTTTTCCCTATATAACAATTAAATTTGATATTCTATGTTTAATGGGGTTAAGAAGTTCTGTGCAGAAGAAGTTTGCTGATTGGAGAAAGCATTATGCTAAAGTTGTTGTCTGAAAATCTATCACTCAAGTGAAGCTTGTGATAGTGGATTATTATATTTGAATTTTCCCTTGTAAATTAGATTGGTAGTTTCTTTGTTGTGATGATTAATTGGTAGTTTCTTTGTTGTGATAATTGGGTGAATTTGGATACGGGTGTTGTTGTATGCTTAATTTTTGTTCAACTAAGTCTTTGAAGGAGTACTAATTCTTGCTTGGGTGGATACATTTGTGTAAGAAGGGGGAATTATTTACACTGTAAAATTATACTTTGGAAGCAATATGATTTGGTTCATACTATAGAACCATTTTTAACAATGAGGAAGCAATATTATTTGGTTAGAGTAAAAGAAATGTCTCCTACTAAACAAAGGGTTCTTGAAAAACGGGATCAAAGAAATAAAGAAGTTGGTGTATATATTAAAATTTGTGTATCTGATGAAGTGTTTGATGAAATTAAGAATTTGAGAGAAGGCATGAGATATGGAAGAGGTTTGAGAAATTGTATCATAATACACTCATGGATTTTAAATCTCACTAGTGATTTACACAATTTGAAGTTGTCTAATAATCAAGAAATTGCACCTCATCTAACAAAGTTGAAAGATATGCGTAATGAATTAAAGAGTCTTGGAAAAATATTGGTTAAAAAGGAGTTTGTGCATATCATTGTTCGAAGCGTTACTAGTTCTTATCAATCATTCATTAGAGGGCACGAAGAGAAACAATTAGCAAAGGAAAGGGAACCATCAAGTGATGAGAGTCATGCACTTGTCTCCAAGAGAAGATCATTACAATACACAAAGAAATTTAATGATAAGTCAAATGATAAGACAAGTCATTTTTCAAATCAACTTGAAGAAAAGAAGCATTATTATATATTTAATAACAATTGTAATTATTGTGGAAAGCTAGGACATTATGCAAAATAATTGTCGCAACAAACAATGGGACATACAACAAAGACAACGTAAGTTTTTAAGGCATAAAAGCTCTATAGGAGAAAAAGGTAATGCACTTTGTGTTGCTTTAAAAACTAATGTCTCAAATAAAGATGAATGGGTTATAGATTCTGGTGCAACTCGTCATATGTCCCATAATAAGGAGAAGTTTGTTGTGTTAGATAATAATTGCAATAAGGAGATTTTTTTTCTTGGAGATGATGCAACATTAGATGTCGTTTGAAATGGAAATGTTTATGTTGAAGATGGAGCATTTAATCATGTTATGTTTGTTCCCAATCTCAAGTCAAATTTACTCTCTGTGTTTCAAATTGCAAATCCAGGTTACAAGGATGAGTTTTATAAAGACAAATGTTTAATTAGAGTTATTAATAATAATTATAAGGTAGTTGATTTTGGACATGTAGAAAATGGGCTTTATAAGTTTGGAAGGTTTACTTCAAATAGAAAGGCTTTGGTTGCAGAAACAAATAATGTGAATAGGTTATGGCATGAAAGGATGGGTCACTTAAATTATAAAAGCCTTAATTTAATGAAAAAGTTTGAAATGGTGTATGGCTACCTAAATTATTTCAAGGGAAATAAGTTTGTGAATGATGCATGTCTGAAAAGTAACATATGGAAAAGTTTATAAAAGGTAAATCATAGAGAGCCCGGACTCCACTTCATTTTGTTCATGGTAACCTTATGGAACCATTGGAACATCCTTCCATTTTTGGTTTTAGGTATGTTTTGACATTTATGGATGACTATATTAGAAGGATTTGGGTTTATTTTCTAAAGCATAAAGATGAGATATTTGAGAAGCTCAAGGAATTCCAGTCCTTTGCAAAAAAACAAATTGGAAACTGCATTAATATTTTAAGGACAAATAATGGAAAAGATAAGCAAACAAAGATTTTGATAATTATTGTAAGTATAATGGAATTAAAAGAGATTGTACAATCTCTTATACACCTCAACGAAATGGTGTAGATGAAAGGAAGAATATGACCCTTATGGAAATGGCTAGGTGTATGTTACATGCTAGAAATATTGATCTGTAATGCCCCGGTTTTGACCCCGTTACATTAGATGTATATGATGTATATATTGTAATGATCATGGTGTGGAGTTAAAGGCCAAGGCCCCGCCGTTGATCGGTTATGCTATGTTTTGGATTTAATTGTCACCGAAGGTCTATCGGGGCATGCGGCATATAATATGTTGGCCATCATGTAAATATGCATCATAATTAATTAATGAACACAACTAGCTACGGTCGCGGCAACTAAATCGAATGGGGCGTGATTTCCTAAGGATAAGGGGGGTGAAATATTAAACCTATGGGCCAATGGGGAAAAGGCAAATGTCTATGAGAAGACCCATCAAGCTGTCAACTACCTTTCTTGTCTTTTTCCCCAATCATTTATTTCTGCCAGAATGTGGTTGAGTTAGTTATTGCATGGAATGGGAAGAGTATGGGAAAAAATTCGAATTGGGCAGAGACCCATTTTTGAAAAACGTGTTCTGACTTCCTTGGCAAGGAAAATGCCCAAAAAACGTATGCCATTCTGCTATGCATCCATGTTTTTTTCATTTTTCCTCACCATTCTCCTTCACGTTGGGGCTTTTGGGAGCAGCTGGAATTTTTCCTGTGTCTTTCATTTCCACGTTTTGGTGGTTGGCTTCATTTTTTTCCCATGGATTGGAGGTCGTTTTTGTAGTGCTATGGATTGGGTTGTCTTCCTCACGTTTTGGGAGCTGCTGGTGCATTTTCCATTCACGTTTTTTGGAAGTTTCATGTGTTTTTACCATGGCTGTGAAGAGTCATTCACGTTTTTGGCTGTCTCACTGACTGTTGGTCTCACGCACAGACTATTTGGGGCGTTTTCCCCTGCTGTGAGTTGTGCTCACTGATAAGCTTCAGGACTATGTGTTTTCCCCCATGTTGTGAGCCATTTTTGCTGTTACGTTTGGGGATTTGCTGTATGATGGCTTGGGAGTCGTTTTTCCCTGTTTAAGCTGTGAGAGCTGAATTGATTGCCGGAGTGCAATTGTTGGTCTTCGGACTGTATTGGGAGCAAGGATGTGGGCTGAGTTTTGCTTGATAAACCTGGTGGCTAGAACCACACAGACAGAGCTAGAGGGCTGACCTTCTTCTCCATCACCCCTGAATAGCACTGGAAGGGAATGCAGGGCCTGAGGGACTGTGTAGCAGAGAAGGGACTGATTCCTTGTGTTGGGTGTGGATGGGTGTTTTAGAGGTCAGGCTAGTTCTGGTGTAGGTGTCCTTGGCTTTGTAATGAGCTCACCAGCTTAGCAATTTGCCTTCTCCAACTCCTGGATGGCCTGATAAACCCAACTGATTTGGCTTGGCTGTGTTTTGGTTATCTTTGGCTATGTGTCAGCCTGCTAGTTCCCTTATTCCTTGGAGAATCATGCCCAGCTTGGGGGTGGCAGCGTTGCTGAGAGATTAAGGAGCACGCTGGCCTATGGTTGGGTGGAACGTTGCAGCGACGTAGCTGGTTGCGGAAGAAGTTCTTTATAAGATAAGTAATCTTGTGTATTTTACCTCTACGATTCTATATTTACTGTTAATTAAAATGGAATGAACATGTTGAATGAATGTTTGTTTGAATGTGTGATGTTTCCGCTGTGTATGATGATTAAATTGCATCTGTGAATGATTAATAATTCTGTGTGCATATTCTAGTTCAAATTCTCTTCCAGCATTCTGTTTTAGGCAATTTTTAAGCCTGTACATGTCCATGGGGCGGTTTGCCCGGTCTGATAAAGCTTGGAGTCGCGTCCTCTTTGCCGGTCGGAGGCTTGGGGACGTGACATGATCCATAATTTTGGGTTGTAGCTATAAATATTGCATCTTATATTATCAATAGGTCACCGACAATTGTTGTCAAACATAAGACTCTTAAAGAAGCTTGGAGTGGAAGAAAACCAACTGTAGGTCATTTTAAAGTTTTTAGCTATGATGCATATGTTCATATACCTGATGAAAAGAAGAAGAAACTAGACAAGAAAATTCACAAATGTATTATTGTTGGTTGTAGTCAATCATCTAGAAGGCCTACATGTTGTATGATCATGATACAAATGGAATTCTTATTAAGAGAGATGTGATATTTGATGAAAGTTGTATAAAATATTGTGAATCTTCTTACTTTACTTCTATGTCTCCATCAATTCTTGGTGACCCAACTATTGAAGAAAATTTTGATGACATGAATAATGAATGAAGTTATGAATCTTGTGAACAAGATATTGTTGTTGCATGTACACAAGGTAAAAATAATGGTTCTATCACAAAAAAAAGGATTATTCAATATATTTATTAAGAAGGTCCAAGGAAATATGCTAACTATGCTCTTATGACTAGAGTGATGAATGTTGATGATCTACAAGTATTTGAAGAACCTCAAGGAAATCCTGAATGGGATGTTGCAATGAAAAAGGAATATGATTCTCTTTTGAAGAATCAAACTTGGGAGCTGACCTCTCTTTTAGAAGGTAAAAATATCATTAGTTGTAGGTGGCTATATAACACAAAGTTCACCTCTGATGGAAAAGTTGAGAAGCATAAGGCCAGGATGGTTGCAAAAGGATACTCACAAAAAGAAGGTATTGAATATAAATAAACATTTACTCCCGTTAATAAAATGACTACAATATGAATAGTGGTTTCTCTAGCTCAAAATTTGGTTGCGAGATTCATCAAATGGATGTAAAAAGTTTTATTTATTTATTTTATTTTATTTTATTTTTTTCTGCAAGTTGACTTACATGAAGAATTCTATATGCAAAAACCCATTGGTTTTAGAAAAATTGGCTAAGAAAATCTTGTTTGTAAGTTAAATGAGTCTTTGTATGGATTGAAGCAAGCTCCTAGAGCTTGGTACTCCAAAATCAATGAGCATTTATTTAAGGAAGGATTCAAGAGAAGTCCTTATGATCCTTATCTTTATGTCAAAATTTGTAACGGTGATATCATAATTGTGGTCCTATAAGTAGACGACTTGATAATTACAGGAAGCACGGTAAGTAATGTATATGACTACAAGGGGTAGTTAAAGAAGGTGTTTGATATCATAGCTTTGGGGTTGTTACATTACATTCTTGGCATCTAGGTTTGGCAAGAGAAAGATATGATTTTTCTATCACAAAAAAAGTATGCACTTGATCTATTAAATAAGTTTAAGATGAAGAATTGCAAGGCAACACCCACTCCAATTAATACACAGGTCAAGATGATAAGTAACTCCATTTCTAATAAATTTGATGGAACACTATATAAACAACTAGTGGGAAGTCTTCTCTATCTAATGGCCAGTAACCAGATATTGCATATGCAGATGGAATGGTTTATATATTCATGGAAGATCATCATCTTGAACATTGGAAAGCATCTAAAAGAATCCTTAGATACATCAAAGGAACATATCAACTTGGACTAGAGTATCAATATGGTGGAAAGGTTCAACTAGATGGGTATATAGACTCTGATTGGGCAGGAGATGTTGAAGACAGAAGATCAACTTCTGGATATGTTTTTCATATTGATTTGGAATCAATTTCATGGAGTAGCAAGAAACAAGATGCAATTTATTTATCATCAACAAAAGATGAATAAAAAAGGTGCAACTATTGCAACAAAAGAACCTACATGGATAAGAGGTATCAAGGTTGAATTAAATCATCCTCAAACAATAGCTACAACTATTTATTGTGATAATCAAAGCACAATACAATTAACAAAAAATCCAGTTTTTCATGCAAGGACCAAACATATTGAAATCCATCATCATGTTCTTGAGCAAACCCAAGAAGACAATATCATATTGAAGTATGGTAAAACAAAAGATCAAGTTGTTCATATATTCACTAAACCATTGTAAAGTTTGAAATTTTTTAAAGCATGTTCATTGGTGTACGATAAAAATTAAAAGCATGTTGAAAAATAAGGTATACATATGTTCAATTGGTTTATGATAAAATTTCTCACGTCTAAATGATTTGTATAAATTTGACTAAGAACATTCACAACTGTAAAATGGGTGGGAAAACCTAGAATACACTGGTAACATGCCTTCAATAGCTTCGAGATGGGTTCGACAATGGCATTAATTACGTCGAAGATGTTCTTTCACCGAGGTCGGTCTTTTGACACGGTTTTCAAGTTTTCACCGTCCCTCTTCCTAATAAGAACCAACCACGTATTTCCAAAATTTTCCTTTTTTCCAATTTTTTTCTTTTTTACTTAAATTTAGGAATTATAGCATGCGGTCTACTCTTTGTTCTGGAATTATAGCATGCGGTCTACTCTTTGTTCTGTAGTGTCATGTTTTGTGAGGTTTCCTCCATCTCGTTGTTCTTTGTTCTGGAATTATAGCATGCGGTCTACTCTTTGTTCTGTAGTGTCATGTTTTGTGAGGTTTCCTCCATCTCGTTGTTCTAAGCTTTTCCTCTGTTCCACATGATTTCCTCTACCCGCCGCCTCGTTACCACTGTGACTGCGATTACGATTTAGCTATTTTATATTCCACGATAGAGGTTTGAATGGCGGGCATGGGACTTACCTGATAAAACCAAACCCCATCGGGACCACTTCAACTACATCACATGAAGTTATATATATAATAAGTGTGAATTAATGGATTTGGAACAATCTTGTTTGGTAAGAGGGATTTTTATTTATAATTTCCTAGTAGACGGACATTACATAAGCATATCTATCATGCCATGTAAATAAGTCTAAGCTCTGAACTAAAGTTTGAGATTTAGTCAAGTTGTTGTAAATATATAGTGGATTTAAAATGGTGCATTAAAGTTTATATTAATTTATTGATGCAACGTTGGGAAATGCCTTCCTTAATAAAGGATAAACACAATTTGATATGAATTCATGCTTGTAAATTGAATAGAAACATGATAGTGTATATAGCAATATATTTGCATTTCATATATTTTCAAGAAAATGGAAATAATGGTATTTTATATATGTGCAGGCCATATATTTTGGATTTGAAAGAATAGTGTATATATATATATAGTTTCATGTATGCGTGTTTTATATGTCTTACATATTGAGTAAAAAACTTTATAAAAGTCTATGCCCTGCTTCCCTTTGTATATTGCATGTGAGTTGATTCATATCGTGACATTGGTGTGTTAAGTAATGTCTCCTATCCATTGTTATAGGTTACCGTATTGATCGAAACGACTAACTCGTAACTTTAATGCTAAAGGAGTTTGATCAGAACGATTGATACACAGAATGAATGACATGTGTTCTTTAGGCATGCGTGGAATGGGCTTGCACACAGAGCGACTGACGTTTTTGGTATGGGATAAGGTGTAATGTCATAATCAATGTATTTGGCGATTTTTTTAAGGTCATTATTGTATTAATTATGGGGTTAGGGGGCATTAAAAAGCTAGCTAGAACTATGCAAAAAGATGGGGGCATACACAATGAATCTATAAATATTGTAAATGATTGTGGATGCGTGGTTGATGGCGATGAAATGTCGATATACAAGATATCTCATAATCTAGTTCATATGCAAGGTGCAAGCACGAAAATTAAACCTTCTTTGTTTATTGTTTCAAAATGCGAAGCTCTGGTTCTGGAGATCCCAAGGAATGGCCTGACCTCGATAGGGTTTGAACCGATAGTTACCACTGTGCATGAGCTTACGATTTAACTACTACAACTATATTGGTGCTTTGTTCTGTGTTTGATTGCGTGCTTTGTCCTGTGTTTCATTGATCATGATGTGAATTCAGTGAGTGCTTCAGACGTTGAGGTCAAAAGATTATGTGGAGGACAGATAGGGCGATGGCTATTAGTGTGATGATGAGGATGAACCGATATAAAATACAAGTGAAGCAACAACAACTAGGATTTCGGTGGCGACAGGTAGGCAGAGCATTATCTGAGCACTATTGTGGTGGAGCGGCTCTGTATCTAAGAAAAATAGATCTCTTTCTTTGTGGGTCATTTGAATTTTCATCTGGGTCTATTAGTGTTCAGAGCCATGACAACTTGAATGTTTTCTTTCTTCGCCACCACTCCCAACAACATCACAAGTCCACCCTGTACACCATTACAATTTAGACGCCAATTGTTCACTTTGTTCTTTCCTCACCTGGGCATGCTTGTCTTCCACGGAAACAAACCTCCATTCTTGTTCTCTCAATCATCGGATTTTGATGCAGCATTGTGTCTCCATGCTCTATGACTGCAATTCTCGGGATTGCTCTCTGCGATCTCCTCTTGCAAACACAGACTTCAACAAGAGCTCAACAACTCGATCAACCAGAATAAATCAGCTCCAATTTTGACTATTACCACCAAGACTTTGTCATCGTCTCTTCAAGCAATCATACTCAACTTATGGCTTCCATGCCGATGCACTTACCACACTCCATCTACTTGCGTCCTTTAATACAATTAGGGCATTCTCAGGAAAAGTGAACCAAATTCATTACATGTACATATGACCAAGTGTTGGGGGCTCACGAATCCCATGTCATTGACTACCTAGTAATTCAGAGTCAAGGCCGACTTCTTCTCCAGAGTCTAGCCATAAACATGCTTCCATGGGAAACACAACAACCCCTGTCAAGCAACACCCAAATATCCATAGCGTCGCCTGTTGTGCGCCCACTGATGGACGCCATGAGCTCCGTTCGTTTTTCGTCCATTCTTCCCCATTTCACCCCACATAGGCGGTCCACAATCTCGTAGTAAAGAGCCACCTGTAGAGTGCTTGCTCCAACATCCCCAACGGAACATGGAGCTCCCCGGCAAGTAGAAGGTCCAACAGAACCAATAAATAAGAGGGATTTATGGTTTCATCATATGTGTCTGATCAATGAGCGACGGTAACCTCAAACTACAATGATCTCCACCAGTCCATGGCTTTGTTGAAATATTGAATTTGAGGCTTTGTTGAAATATTGAATTTCAAATAATGGAATCATAGGTGAAAATGAAATATTTATAATTTTATGAGTCAATTGAAGTGTAGTCTTTCTTAAAAAAAATGTAGAACATAAAAAATTATATAGTCTTAGATGAATAAATTTGTAAAATTCGATATATGTGAACTCTAACAATTAGAGAGGTTAGAATTAGAATTTTATGATAATATGAAAGTGTAATTTAAATATACAATTTGAATTTTGTGCATTATAAATAATTTATATTTGTAGTTTCAACTATTCTTCTCAAATATTTATGGAATTTCAAATAAAAATGATTATAAAAATATGACATATAAAATTTGTGAAAAGTAATCCAACAAGTGTTAGAATATCTTGTAAATTATTATGCTATCTTATAATGTATTACTGTGAATAATTGTATTCATAGAAATATTTATATAACGTTTGTGGAAGGTGGCCCCACATATATTTGGTGATTTATTATACAAGTAAGATAATTAACCATGAGAAAAATGAAAAATCACTTTTATTAATAGCTCCATTTATGACTTATAAACTATTTGTATTAAGGGTTTTTTTTTGGTGTGTTTGTTAGTTTGGCTAGAAAACAATGATGATGTTTTCCAGAAAAATTCCATTTGGCGTAGCTAAAAGAAACTAAAAAACTGCATAATATTTCAATGAAGTGTTTACATTAGGTGATCTATAAAATCCAAAAGGTTTTTTTCCCATATTATGTATTTTTTAGGAGTTACACATTTTTGAAATTGAAATGTTTCTACTTGTTTTGGTTTTTGGACTTGAGATGGTTCTAGGAAGTCAAGAGAAATTACCTTTTAGAATTTAAAAACAATTCAAATACTATAGATTTGGATTGTTGGGAAATGATTAGATTCTCTTTAAAACTCAAGAATGGTTTGTTGAGATTCCTATCCTAATTAATTTAAAAATGGGATCATTCTTTAAGCTTCCAAATTTGTTTAAGGGTTTACCATGAATTTATTTTTAAAGAGCTCCACTAAACAATGTTTTTTTAAAAGAGTGTTGAACTAAAAGCATCAACAAGAAAATATGAAAGCTTGCATGGAGGTATGCCTTTTCATCAAATAAAACCAATGCAAATATGCGAAAAAACCTTGCCATTAGCAAACCACAAATTTGGCTTTATCTTATGTTGTTTTGCAACATTATATTGCCACTCTTTACTTGAGGTAATATGAACTTATGCAATAATAGACTATAAACATAAGTCATAATAAATGAGTGTGCACCCACAATTGTTAGTGTTTATATTATAAATTGATATTTTTTTCTAAGTACCTAAGTGGGATTAGTAATTTCTCTAACCCCCTTGGACTTATTATAGATTGATGTTAATATAATATATCAATACCCTTTATATGTTGAAATAGAAATTATCATAACAATTTTACATATCAATATCAATAGCACAACCAAATTTTATTAAAGTGAGTTTCCTATTCAATTAACACCACTACAACCACTTTTCATATGACTACAATTATTTGAGCAAAATATTCACCAACTACAACTTGAAGACTTAACTTATGACTACTCAAAGATAGTTTTTTACATCAAAATTGGAAGTTGAGTAATTATCTCACCCTTTAACTTATTTTCTTTCACACCATAGGTTTTAAAAATTATGAAATCTTGCTAACATTACTTAATTTTTTATTGAAACCAATAGAGCTGGAGTATCTATTGCTTTAACTATTTTATATATCACAAACTAGGATATAAACAATGCTATCTCTTCTTTTAACTTATTTTAATATATTTTTGTAGGAAATTGTAAATT